>CM076674.1:98020841-98620841 GCA_038501925.1 Xenopus petersii
TGCCGATACGAGGAATATATAAGATGCCCCTTCAAATAAGAGCATATTTTGAGCTTGGCTCAGTGCTAAATAAACGGTCTGCTAGCAAACATATTTACGCAGAGTGCAAATGAGTATTCTGATCCAATGATAACCTTTGAATTACTCCTATGAAATTTAACAGCATGCAATATTAAGGCTCGAACTGGTTTGTAGCAGCAGATAGGCACACAAGTATGTGTGATCAGGTACCACAAGCAATAGGCACAAGTAATTTATGACTCAATGATACACAATGTTTCTATACTATTACATGGAATAGTGCTGGACTGTTGACTTCTGAAAATCCAATCTGTTGTCAGCAGGTAATGGACTCTTTATTCTACTGTGTATGTACTTGCTGTAAATCATTCCCAGATGGAATGTTGACACCACCTACAGTCGTAGATGTGGAAATGTCTAAATGAGAATGTCCTCCTGAGCACATATGCTTCTGATAACCTGCCCCTGGAGGGCAGGCTGTAGAATATGCCGAGGTGCCTGCTGGTGTCTTAGATGGGGGCCAAATTCCAGTTGGTTTCTGATTGTGATATGGTGAATAGGCATCATGGAGTCCTTGAGGAGGAGTGTAATACTGCTGTGTGGGGTAGGATCCTGGTGGTGGATTTATCCTATAGGGAAAGGCAAACAAATACTGTGAAGAATATTAAATACCACAATACAGATGGTTAGATCGGTCTAATAAAAATTATTAAACCCCATGGCACAAGACCATTTGCTTTTTTTTCTAAACGTAAAGCAAAACAAGAGAAAATAGTTTTGTTTGTTAGTTTTATGTTGCTTGACCATCACAAAAAACAAACTTGCATAAGACAGGTTTCATCTTAAAGGCAAATGGCACACTACAATATGCATGTACCCGCAAATGCCAATGGCAACCTGATCTCACTCATACAGGCCCAAAAATGTGAATTCAGCTATATGCACAGTGACTGTGCACTGTACTTTTATGCTAGTTTAATGGCATAAGTCTGCATTGAGTGATGACAGGGGTATCTCCTCTGTAATAGAAAATGCCTGGTGTTCCATTAATCATAGGTGTTTAGATTGACATAAATTACATTTGACCCCACTTTATCACAATTAAAAAAAAAAAAAAAAAGCTCATTTGTTACTGGCTATTCTAGGAGGGTCCTATAGCTCTACAAAACACATTTGGGATCATCCACTGCTGCCAACAAGCTGATTTCTGTTAAAGGTATTCAAAAAACGGATAGGGGGGGGGTCACATCACTAATACCAGCATGAGGGCTTACTTTTGGACCCAGACCCACAGTTTACAAACCTCAGTTATTAGCCAATGAGGTAGTGGTTAGAGGGAGTTGAAATTCAGAAGCTATTTTACCAGATTTTGTACTTTGAGGTACAGGTCTTGCTGCATTAGTCTGACACATAGCAGCTGCTCTTTTACAGAGGAACAGTGATAATACTGCTGTAGGAAGACTTGGAGTGCTGTGGCAATGAAATATTAATTCTGCTCAGGGTAAGAGCTTTGGAATTAAGGATTACATCCAGAGAGGGAAAAAAGTTCAAGATGGTATGGAATTGTGCGTGTATAAACTCCACATGCACAGAAACTATTTTGTGGCGTGTTTTTTTTATGCAAACATTAAACGCCTTTTAAAGACTGAATCCTACTGGAAACAGCCCATTAATAGCGAAAGTACTTACTTCCTTGTTTGGGCAGCATTCCTCTCAGCAGAAGACCCAGGCACATAAGTCCAAACTGGAATGCGTCTAAGTAACCTGAATAGAAACGTCTGATCTATACGGGACATTATCGACTCTGGCAGACCAAGACATAAGCAGCCACTCATTCCATCTGAGTTCAAGTCAAAGCTCAAACTGAATTTCGTGATAAAAGACTCCAGGGCTCCAACAAACTGGGAAAAATCTACCCCAAGGCAGTAACCCATTGCAATTAACAGGTGTCTTGCTATATTTTATCTGCAGTTGACTGATCCAATATTAAACGAGTCTAGCACCCAAGTACTAAAAAAGCATGTCAAGCTAAGCTGCTTTTCAATATGAAGTAATTAAAAATGTCAGAGGTTTTAATGTATTTGTAAATGTAGTTATTTGTAAGTGTTTGTAACTACTATTAAAAGCAATATCCAACAGTAGTTTAGGCTTTTTGACCACTATGGTGCTCTGAGATTGAAGGGTGGTGGTTAAAAGGATACAAGCAATGCCAACTAGAATTCCACAAACATTGCTGAGAAACGGAGCATGAGGAAGAAATAACGCCAGGACCAGAAATAACAGAGGCAGCACTTTAGTTGGTACCATGAATCCAAAGAACAGCATACGTCTGAAGCAGGAGCGAGTGGTGAATACACTCAACATGGCAAATGCCACACTTGTGAAGCCTTGGACTGTCACCTTTGCTTGCCAACTGAGCCCTGTGGCCAGGATTGCCAAGTAGAGAAGTCCTGAAGAGACTGCGAAGACAGGTGTGAGAAGGCAAAACTTTGCTGTGCCGACATTTTCCTCAAAGCCTCCTCCAAAGAACCAAATCATCAGGAAGCTGCACACCAAAGATGAAAAGTCCTCATGGAAATAGATGTAGATGAACAATCTGTACACTGCAAATACAGTTTAAGTTAAAACCCAAGTGATTCCATCATTGGAAAAATAAAAATGACCCCTCATTGCATATACCATGATTTGGGATGGAGGCGATTAAATCAACCCAGCTGCATTCATCACAGACTAAAGGACCCTTGGCCACCAAAAGCTTCAATTCAACAACATCTAAAAGGGCTGCAAACCCCACTTGATGCTATGGCTATGAACAGCAGGATTATAGGCAGCTTGATGTTCTGGTAATAAATATTGCTGTAGGCGGGAGCAAAACGCTCTGAATCACCTTCTAATGATCTCAATATTAATTGCCAGGACCAGCAGGTGAAGTGGCATGTCAGGCAATTGTTGACAGACAAGTGTTTGGAAAAAAAACTGTATAACCCATACATGCTTCAGTGTAATTAATAGGGTGCAATTCAGAGTGTCCAGAGCGGTGACATGGGCTACAAAATGCCAGCTTTAGAGCAACATGCTCACCAACCCATTGGATGTTTCTGCCAGTGGCCTCAAAGCAGGTGCTTATTTTTGGATTTCTGACTTGGAGGCAAGTTTTGGATGCATAAAAAATCCAATGTACTAGCAAATAAAGCCTTCTCTAAGCTGACAGTCTGCATAGGGGCTACCACTTTACATCTGAATGTGGCTCATGGGTTTAAAAAATAAATTTAAAAAAAGTTGGAGATCGCTGCTTACAGAAATACAATCATTTTTTAAATTGTTCAGTTCAAAGCTGTATGTACATTGTGTGTTGAGCAGGGGGGTCAGGAAAGTTAGGTGTCTGCCTTGGGTTCAGAATAAGCACAATGGGGCACAGATCAGGAGTGTGTTAAATAACAGGCACAGGTTAATGAAACATGCACTGTGTAATGCATTTAGTAGCCTAAAAAGGACTCAAATGCCATGCAGGAAGTTTCCCTATATTTCAGAATGTAAAGCAGCTAGCAGATGGGCCACCATGGTTTTCCCAGAAAGCATCATCACACTCAAATAATGTTTTGCCAAGTACAAATCTAAATGCATTCATAGCTTTTTTTCATATCTGCCAGCACAATGCAACTATTGTGTTGTAGGACAAGCTCAAATGACATGGTCAGCTCAGAGAGAAGATTAAGTGATCACTTCCTGGTCAAAGCTGATGCAAATCTAGCAATACCAGGTCAGACTAATCTTACTCATCACTGCTGAAAGCATTTGCAATTATACAACACTTCTTTAAGTCTGAATGTCATTCAGTTTAGATACTCTATGCAACTTAGCAACAAAGTTAGTTTTACTTTGCAACATACTTGCAGAAGGCATGCTTCAGACGGAGTCATACACTGAACATTGGACTACCTGTGGAGATTCAGGCCTCACCCTTTCCAAACAAAACATTTAAATTAATGAATAGGGCTTGTGCTGAATAAACCCAACTACTTTTTTTTTTAATTTTTATTTATTTATTTTAACAACATGCTTGTTATTTCTTGGACTAAAGAAGACAAATCCTGAAACGGTCCGAATCATAATTTTGGTTCTCAAGAGTCTGGTTAAAATAAATTACCAATCCACTTAGAAGATCTCGCTCTCTCACATCTCAGTGGACTGGTCAATTGTATGAACCTGAAATGGTGCATATTTTTAGTTTATTTTTTTTCTGTTTAATGCAAAATAACAGCTAGCTATAAATATTTCATAATTTAAACAGGCATAGAGTAATCAGCACAAGAACTGTTCCCTGCACTAATACTGAAAGAGGGTGCATACTCACCCTGTACAAACCTACTTCTGCAAAACAGAGCTTTAGTGATCAAACAAGATTAACTTTCACCTATTCTTTCCTATAGGTACCAAGAGGTATATGACACATACACATATGTAATAATTGGTACCCCAATTGCCCAGGTTCAGCAAAAAAAAAAAAAAAAGTTTGCTTTTGCACAAGTAAATGCTAAGTCTTGATTGAGCCACAGCACTTCCGCCATTTACCCGGCAAGGTCCCTCCGCAACAACTATCTCGTTTAAGGATATACACACACACACACACACTATTTACATGCAGTATGTTCAAATTTATTTCAAATACACCACTGTAGCAACATTTCAGGGGGTTTTAACCCCCGAAACGTTGATACAGTGGTGTATTTGAACATACTGCATATAAACAACGTGTGTGCGGTTCTTTAAATAAGAATACAAGTAAATGCTACCCAGTGAATAGATGCTAATGTAGGCTCATAATACATACATGTAATAGTGCTATAGGCAGTTGCCTGTATGCACATGACCCTACTATAGCTTTTTCACAAAAGCTATGGCAGAACAGTAAGAGTAAAAAAAGTACTTTTCGGTGTACACTTTGGAGTTGAATTAACATTGCACCACTTTTAGAAACTTGGAGTGCCATTTAGGAATCCCCTAAATTAAGGGAAAGAACAACTTACATAAATCTGAAGCTGTGGCGGGGCTCTCCAGGTTCTCATTTCTTAATTGTGGGTCAGGCCCACAAAGTGCTCTTAAACAATGGACGGAGAGAGGGGAACATGAAGGCAAATCAGGAAGAGACTTCAGGCAAAAACTAATTCACTGTGATGGGTTTAGTAGTTTCAGGACTCTCAAAAGTTTGGAGCCAAGGAGGACCAACATGTTGAACCCCTAAAAATAAAATAAAAAAAATCAGCTATCTTTAGTTCTTGTGTTAACTCTTAAAGGGGCCTCAGTCCAAAAGTTGCTTTTTGCATAATGAAATACTGGAAGGTTTCTAAAAGCTGTATTGGTTAGGTAAAGGTGCTTTTAAAGGAACACCTGTATTCTGAAAGTAACATTTGTTTATCGGTTTCTGAAGCCCTAACATACGAGTTTCTTCCTTATGAAGAGAAACACAAAATGATGTTAGGCCGGAAATCCCACTTTAAAAGACTAGAACACGAGTGTAGCCGAAATAAGGTCCTCCTGTGAATCAGTTATGACTGCACACACCGCGTGTATTGTAACGCACAACATTTTATAGCAACGCATAGAACTACTTAAGCAAATACCTGTTGTGGATCCCGGCGAGCCAGGCTCTAAATCAAACCGTGGTCCCACATTATCGTTCTTATCCACTTTGATTAGTGCTGGAGTCGAAACTACTAGAGAAATCAACACGGTCAGAACAACCCCAGTAGTAAGTTGTATGTGCGGCAGCCAAGACAATAAATTCTTCCGCCAACCATCCCTCGCTTTGCAATCCTCCTCCATTGTCGCAAGAACTTGAGTCCGCAACAATGTGCCGCGTTTACTTTACTTCCGCGTTCCACGTGCGTTCTAATTCGCCGTCGTGTTGCCTTGACGTTTCCGGGTTATTTGTCGTCAATCCCCACCCCATGATGGATGGCACCGGTCTAACTGTCAGGAACAAAATCTTACCTCCAACTTGTTTTTCCAAGATTAAAACTCTCGCAACAGTGGACCTTTTTATTGAACACCATGGGATCGCCTGAAAGAAAGCTGTGAATGATGGGAGCTACTGCTACAAGGAATTGGCCACTGCTGCTCTAGTTTAAACTAATTGCAAAGGGCGTGATCACGCTAAACATATTCAAATTCCAGTTAGGGCTCTTACTCACTAGCGTTTCTTCATGCGCTCCCCTGCGCTCCGTTTGGCTGCGTTCAGCCGCAGGGGAGCGCAGGTCTAGACGCTGTTAATATTTTTCTATGTGCCTGTACTCACACAGGCGCATGTAAGCGCTGAACCATTGAAAAACGCAGAAAAATGCAGCATGCTGCATTTTTCCTGCGTTCAGCGCTTACATGCGCCTGTGTCAGTACAGGCACATAGAAAGATATTAGCAGCGTCTAGACCTGCGCTCCCCTGCGGCTGAACGCAGCCAAACGGAGCGCAGGGGAGCGCATGAAGAAACGCTCTGAGTAAGAGCCCTTAGGGTGCAATCGTGATCGCATTCAATTCAAATTCATACATTCAAAAACAAATGAGATTCTCTGCACTCACCAATATCAATCTATAAAGGGAATTGTTCAGTGTGAAAATAAAAACTGGCTAAATAGATAGGCTGTGCAAAATAAAAAATGTTTCTCATATAGTTAGGCAAAAATGTAATGTATAAAGGCTGGAGTGACTGGATTTCTAACATAATAGCCAGAACACTACTTAACTCTCTTGGCTTCCACTGACTAGTAACCCTGGTTACCAGGCAATAACCAATCAGTGACTTGAGGGGGGAATGCTGAGGATTAATTGCAAACTCTCTGAACAGATATCTTATGTGGGACCCACTTAGGGTTAGTCCACACAAGGAGATTTAATCACATGGCGACTAATCGCCTCTTCTGGGTGTCCCCGAACTGCCTTTGCGTGTCTTCCCGAAGGCAGTTCGGGGAGATTGACGCCCAGAAGAAGTGATGATTAGTCGCCAGGCGACTAAATCTCCCAGAATCTTCTCGTTTGGACTAACCCTTATAGTCACTGACTAACTCAGAGTTATAGAGCTGAAAAGCAGGAAGTAGTGTTCTGGCTATTATGTTAGACATCCAGTCACTCCAGCCTTTATACATTACATTTATGCCTAACTAACTATATAAGTAACATTTTTTTATTTTGCACAGCCTATCTATTTATCCAGTTTTTATTTTTACACTGAACTGTTCTTTTAAGGACATCCTAAGCAAATAGCTGCATAACTGATGGCAGATGAAATGCCCAAAATACATTTCCATCTATATGAATGAAAATAGTGTTTGTGTAGTTATGTAGGTTTAAAATTGCAATCGGTCAGCACTCGCCAAACTCTTCACAAGAGGAAACAATCACCAGGTGCACATGAAGCATTGTCCACTTCAACTGGCTTATATACTTATATACTGGCAATAGGAGTCACAGCACCATCCAATTTGGGCCTGAAATGTTAGTTGTTTGAGATTCAAGCTATGTTACCAGTAAAGGCTTTTTACATTACCCTTTTGGATGGTGCTGTGGCTCCTATTGCCCGTGGATATGTAGGTTCCCCACATGTAGTGTTTTAAATGCCGTGAGCCCACTTACAGGGGTTATTCACCTTTAAGTTAACTTTTAGTATGTTATAGAATGGCCAGTTCTAAGTAACTTTACAATTGGTCTTCGTTATTTACTTTTTTTAGTTTTTTAATTATTTGCAGTTTTCTTCTGATTCTTTCCAGCTCAAATGGGGGTCACTGACCCCAACTTAAAACAGATGCTCTGTAAGGCTACAAATGTATTGTTATTGCTACTTTTTATTACTCATCTTTCTATATAGGCCCTCTTCTATTCATATTCCAGTCTCTTATTTAAATCAATGCATGGTTGCAAGGTAATTTGGACCCTAGCAACCAGATTGCTGAAATTGCAAACTGGAGAGCTGCTGAATAAAAAGCTAAATAACTCAAAAACCACAAATGATAAAAAATTAAAACCAATTGCAGATTGTCTCAGAATATCACTCTCTACGTCATATTAAAAGTTAACTCAAAGGTGAACAACCCCTTTAAGTACACAAAAATGTCTTACACCAACCACCCTCTCTGCCATCGACCTTAATTTAAGCTGGTTACATTTTTAGCATTGCTGAATTTATTGACAACCATTTTGGCAATGGTGATTTTTGGTGCATGTATGGCAGCCCACCAATCCTGACATCAACTCTTCTTGACTTTCTGCTGTTCTGATTGTTCATTCTGTCTGTCCAGAATATCACAGTAATATATGTATAGCAGTGTAACTGCTTGTCTCATTTTTAGGAGCAGATGCAGAGCAGAATGAACAGCGTGGCTAAGGGTTTTATACCATTGTTATAAACAATATTTTTCACCATATATCTAGAAGATATATATATATGGAAGATAGGGAACTTGGCATCAGGCATCAGTGACCCCCATTGGCTACAAAATGTCATTGGTGAATGTACAGCCAACAATGTATTCAGTTATGTAAGTGTTTTACTGTCCGTATTGGTCAGCTGGTCCACAACACTCAGCATTGGTGTTGCGTGGGCTGAATACTGAAAGTCGGTGGGGCTCAGGTTGCAGTCTTGGAGATCATTGATCTACAATTATTTTGCAGCCATTCCATCTTCTGCAGGTATAGAAAGTGCAATTTACGATTTCACCTGCATGATTAGCACGTGACTGAACTAAACTCTCAGAGTAAGCGCGAGACACCTCAGCAACCGGAAACTCAATTTAGCCCTTCTCCTTCGCGCGTGCACACGCACGTACGTGATTCCCTGCGTCATCCATTCCGTCCTTCTTGTGCGCGGTTCTGACTTGCGCGCTGTAGTCTTTGTGCGCGGTGTTGTGTTTAACCAGCAGGTTTTCGACTTTCTCCAGTCGCCATCATGTCTTCAGGTAAAATAGATCTAAGTGGTGGGATCAAACATAGAGACAGGTTCTTAAGTAGGAGGTTTGGTGACGAGTTTCTAACCTGGCAACATTTCGCGGCCTATGGAGCCGACATGAATGGGGGTGGTGACGCATGAGCATTAGGCCTCTGAGGATGACTAGGTTTTCTAATTCATAACAGGGAGTTTCCTGCAGTGTGTAAAGTAATGCTGTACTGTTGTTCAAGGGATAATGCGACTGCCTGTGAAACTGCTTTGATCAATATCTGAAGATCTCTGATGAGATATGAGATGGTTAGCCTTTAAAGGAATAACTGCAAAAACTGAAAGTAATTAAAATATAATGTACTGTTTCTCTGCACTGGCAAGCTGTTGTGAAGTCAAGAGGGCAGCCATTGAAGCTGAAAAAGGCACAGGTTACGTAGCACTAAACGCCATTGTACTGAACAGGCCTTATTTGTTATGTGCTATGTAACCTGTGCCTTTACGCCTTTTTTCCAGCTTGAATGGCTGCCCCCATGGCTACACAGCAGCTTGTTTATATAAACTGCAGTAGTCTTTCTGAAGCAAACACACGCAGCTTTTACTGGTGCATGTTAACCACATGCTAATCATTTTTTGGTGTTTCTTTAACTTATTAGTATGTTCTAGAATGGCCTAGTCTAAGCAACTTTTCAATTGGTCTTCATTTTTTAATTTTTGTAGTTTTTTAATCATTTGCCTCCTGACTCTTTCCAGCTTTTAAATGGGGGGTGGCACTGTCCCCATCTAAAAAGGTAATGCTTTGTAAAGCTACACAAATATTTTTATTGCGCTTTCTGTTCAGCCTATTCATATTCCCGTCTCTTATTGAAATCTGTGCATGGTTGTTAGGGTAATATGGACCCTAGCAACTTGATTGCTAAAATTGCAAACAGGAGCGCTACTGAATAAAAAGCTAACTCAAAAACAACAAATAATAAAAAATTAAAACCAATTGCAAATTGTCTCAAATATCACTCTACATCAAACTTAAGTTTATTTAAAGGCGAACAACGCCTTTAAAGGTAAATATCTGACTAGTGTTTAGCACTAGTACTACCAAGACAGGCTCAATGCATTCAGTAGTTGTGGAACAAATCCAGGGCAGCAACTTGTCTGCAAAGTTCTTTATTGGGAAACTGAGTTACATTAAATGAATTGAGCAACTGTGTATTTATTATACATTGTTACAATCAAGTATTCCCCTACGTTCTTGAGATTAACAACTGTCTCAATTTAGTGCACACAGTGGATAAGGTTACCGGTATGTTCTAAATGGATGCATTTTAGACCAATGAACTAAGTGGCAACTATAACTGTGTGAAAAAGATACTTGGAAAATCCTATAAAAGGCATAGAAAGTAAGGAGAAGTATATACAGTCACAGACAAGGTTTCTTTTCTCTCTTATTTTTTATTAAAACTTCAGTGATACGCCTTGAGTGGCTTTAGAGTATGGGTATATATATATTTTTTTGCAAGGAGTTAATTCCTTTTTTATTAATAAAAAAAGTGCTATTATGGCAATTTATTTAAGAGTTTTCTGTTTTAGATCCTAGTAGTTATGGTGGTCATGGAGGAGGACAGCAGCCACAAAGGTAGGTTTTGCATTGTATGAATGTATTGGGGGGTGTTTATTTTTTTTTATCTTCATTGCACTGTATAAAGTATTTAAGCAAGACACTTTTGTTAAGTTAAGAGTCACCTAATGGCAAACATAAAAACAGTTGCTATCTCCTTTCTGGACTTCTGACAGTTGTAGTCCCAGTCTTGAGCTTTTTAGAGGCACTAATATCGCCATAAGTACTGTTAAAATATTTGTGAAATTAAATAAAAACACTTGCCAAAACTTTGGTTCTTTTCATGGGTCAGTCCCCCTTCAACATTGTAGGTCACTGAACCAATCACACATTTACTAGTTCTGGAGGGTGTAAATCTGGTGAAGCAAGCTAAAATAGTACAATAGGTATGGGATCTGTTATTTAAAAAACAATTTTCCAGAAAGCCCAGAATTACAGGAAAGTTAATCTCCCATAGACTCCATTGTAATCAAATCAGATTTTTTTTTTAAATTATTGCCTTTTTCTCTGTAACAGTAAAACTCTACCATATACTTGACCCTAACTAAGATGGATTTCATTCTTAAAACAAGATTTTTGGCTTTAATTAATGTTTGAATTTTAGTCGCCTTAATGAATATCCAAATAACGGAAAGACCGCTTATCCAGAAAGCCCAAGGACCAGAACATTCTGTATAACAGGTCCCATACATGTATTTCCATTTTTACCTTCTTTATTTACTAGGGATGCACCGAATCCACTATTTTGGATTCGGCCGGACCCCCGAATCCTTTGCGAAAGATTCGGCCTAATGCCAAACCGAATCCTAATTTGCATTTGCAAATTAGGGATTGGAAGGGGAAAACATTTTTACTTCCTTGTTTTGTGACACAAAGTCACGCAATTTCCCTCCCCATTCCTAATTTGCATATGCAAATTCAGATTCAGCCGAATCCTGCTGAAAAAGGCCGAATCCCGAACCGAATCCTGGAATCGGTGCATCCCTATTATTTACCACCAAGATTTCAGTCTTTAGATTGTAATCGCCACTGGGTCAAAGTCCTATATCACATTCATGCACACAATTGTCCGTTACATCAGGTGCTAATTAAACAGCCTCTGTTTTTTGGAATGTGGGAGGAAACCTATCAAGCATGGGTCAAACATACATACTGCTTGCACACAATCTGGCTGGAATTAAACATCGGTTTTGCTAAGACAGCAGTGCTACCCATTCTGTGTTGTGAACCAATTGGTTATCTATAGTGCGGTGTGTACATTCCTCTTATCAAGTTAACCATGACGTACTTGTATGTATTAAAGGTTCAACATGTTTAAAGTGTTTTGTGTTTTGCAGCTATCCTGGATATGGAAATCAAGGCAACCAAAATTCTAGACAGCCCGCACAAGTAGGTGTATTTCTATGTTTGCGTCATTCATAAAAAAAAATCCTTTTTCAATAGTTATGTCCTGCATCTTTTGTTCAGTTTCTAAGTTGGCCAAATCATGGGTTCAATTCAAAGATTTGAATTCAGCTAACTCTTTATTATTTGATTGAGCAGATGCCTTGCTGTCATTTATCTTTATATCAGACATTACATCTCCAGGTTGTCTATTCTTAGTGCTACCACTTGCTTACATGATAGTGTAACTGTGTGTTCTTAGACTGGACGCCTTTGGAATTTTTATTGTCCTAATATTTCAAGGAGCTTCATTGCTCCTATGATAACTACATCCACCTGACCACTGGATTATGACTCCTGCTGACTTTTTTTTTAAGGTTATTGCACACCAGAGACACTTATCTGAAAATAAATGCTGTCGCAGCTTAGGGAAATAGCACAGGGGCAGTTTCTCATTTATACTGTCTGCCATGGTGTCTAAAATATTTTAGAACTCCCCTGTTGGACATAAAGGCAAGACTGTCGCTAGTCCGACAAAGTGATTATGTATTCAGTTTTTGGTTTCTGCAATAAACTCAAAATGCAGATGCATGCTACTTGACTTGGGAGGCTGTATTTACAAATAGAAGTGTATGTTGCAGCCTTTTATGCCAGATTAGTCAGACCTTAGTTCGCTCACACATATATACTGAAAACCGCTGCCCTTGGGTAGAGAAGAGCTGTGGTCACATCAGCTAATGCTGCTCAATGAAAAGCTCCATGAGTGACATCCACAAGCAGTGAAATGTGTGCTTTTTCTTTACTATAGTTACCTCAGCAGAATGGCAACTGATGGATACTTAAAGTGGCCATACACAGGCTGATTAATGCTGCCGACAGACTAAGTCGGCAGCTTATTGGCCGGTGTATGGGGCCCTCCGACAGGCTTTCCTGATCGATATCTGGCCGAAAGTCGACCAGATGTCGATCGGACGGGACTAAAAAAACCCGTCGGATCGCAGCAGCATCTGTTCGTTCCCGCGGCCCTACGATCCAACCCTAGGGCCCACGATCGGATCAGCCCGCTATTGCCCACCTCAAGGTGGTTATATAGGGGAGAGAACCGCTCATTTTGCGACATCGCCAAACGAGCGGATCTCTCCGTGTATGGCCACCTTTAGAAAGGATGCCAAACACAAAAGCTGGTGTAGCGGTTAGAACCCCTGCACGTTTATTCAGTCACTTGTAATGCTTGTATATAAAAACAGTTGATAAAGAAAATCAGATGGCACACACTTCAGCAATTGTGCTAAATCTTTAGTTAGGTACAACCTCTTTTCTCAAGCGCTCTCTCTTTTTTGGACCAATCTATTCAGCAATGTTTCCAAATAGAGCACCACGGTATGAAATACACAGCTTCTTGTATAAAAAGAGTTGTTCTACTTTGTCCTTTCAGGCTTATTCTGGCTATGGGCAGACAGCAGAACATTCATCCTATGGAGGCTACAGTTCAGGCTATGGACAAAGTCATTCAGGTGTGTGTTTTGATTTTTGTTTTTTGCAGTATAAACTGTCAAAATTGGAGATCTATACCTTTTTATATGTTTTGTCTAGGTTTTGGGCAGCCATTACAAGGTCAGAGCAGCTCTGGCCATGATAACCAACAATCTTATGGAAATTATGGGCAACAGGGTGCAGATTCAAAAGGAGGGTAAGGATAATAATAAACCTGGCATAATATTTTAGGTGCAACATCTGCGAAAGTTGATACTCAATTTAACTTGACGTACCAATACTTTTTTTCGCATCCAATGGATGGAAATCCTTACCAGATGATAATTTGATTTTATAATTGTAATGGTGATTGCTAATTTAAACAAATTCAGGTATGGTGGAAGACTTGACACTCCATCAAGTGAGCAAAAGTATCCGCAACAAGACTCTTATGGTCAGAAGCAGCAATTGGGCTATGGAGAGACACCACAACAAGGATCCTATGATCAGCCAGGATATGGTCAGAAACCACGATCAGCGTATGGGGAGCAATCACAGCAAGGACGCAATGACAAGACTGGGGGCTATGAACAGCAGCAATCTTACCAATCACGGAAAGAAGGCTATGGCCATTCCTCTCAAGGTAATTCTACTGGTATATTTGATTCATAATTTTTATCCTTCAAAGCCTCTCTTATGTAGTGTTAATTGAGCTACGATTTCCATTTTTCTGTCAAATATGCTCTTAAAATGTTTGAATTAATTAGAAATGACACCTGATGTATGTACATGAATGTGTCTGACCTATTTGAATTGATGCTATACCAACATTATTTTCCTCATATCTAATGGAAATATTAAGGTGAAGTATGTCTTTTTGCTTTTCTGCACAAGCTTCTCTGGCTCAGTTTAACCTTTGTCTCAGTTGTCATTGTTTTAAATTGGCCCGGCACAACATTTGTCAACTCTGATTTACCCTCCAGTTGTAATATTTCTTACAAAGTACAAATATAGGCCATGCATATGCTGGCAAGACTAGTGTCATAACCAGTTGACTCACTGCTTGCCTAGCACTTTGCTAACTTGACCATTGCATGGTGGTGATAGTCACTGGCAAAGCTGCCATTGTAAAGGGGTTGTCTTCCTTTGAATGCTGACCCCCTGCTTCTTCCCCCCCCCCCCTTGCATACTTCAGTAGCCCTGAAAATGTCCCTAAAACAGTGCAGCGGAGCTCAAGTGAAATGTCTTTCTTGCATGTGTAAATAAAACCTGTTAAGTCCTATTTTATGTGAATGCTTTCATTTCATATAAAGGTGTTCATGGGTCGATAAAAGCTGGCAACATACTAAATTGGTAGCTTATTGACCTGTTTATGGGGAGTGGGCTTCTTTGACAGATATCTAGCGAAAATTGGGCAGATATCGATCAGACATGTTTTAAAATCTTATCATGATCTGACTGCCTATTTTTAGTTGACTTTTTCAGCAGCTTATAGTTAAGGGCCATGGCACATGGGCTGCTTCAAACATCAGAAATTATGGTAGTCCTACTATGCAGCTATCATCCCTGGATCAATCCAAGTCCTTTAAAAGGGATGAACCACAAGTCAAATGACACCTGTGATTACTGCTAGAACATGCTAAACTATTTCAAGTGAATGGAAAGAGATCCAAAGCAGTAAGCAGTGTTTTGGGTGACCATCAATACACATGCATCATTGCACAATACTTATTGAGGACACTGCATTACATGTTTTTCTTGTTTTACATTACTTGTTAGAAGATGATCGTGGGGACTCAGGCAGGTATGGTGGTGGTCGAGGGCGTGGTGGTTTCGAATCAGATCGAAGGGGCTACCCAGGTGGCATGAGGTGAGCTTTTGTCCAGTCATAAAGTATTTTACGTTGTTCTTACTATATTAACGGTTGCCTAAATGTAGTTTGACCACATTTTATTTTAGATCAACTTGGGTATAAAACTTGAAGTTTACTATTACAACATACCTTCTCAGTTTGTCTTCATATTTAAGTTTGTGTGCCTTTTGAATTTAGCTTTAGTTTGTTTCCAGCCTGCAGCTAAAAACTCAATTGGTTATTAGTCTCTTATCCTGGCAGCCAAAAGTCAATGATAGCAAACAGGCTAATCAGTCACGGCATCTTTGTTAGAAAGAAACTAAACTATTTTTTATTTTTTGTTTCTCATAAGGGACTTTCTCAACCTTTTTTGATTCTTATGTATATCACTTATGTTTAATATTAAAAGCTGAATTTGTTATACTTTTGATTGCATTCTCTTCTCGATGTGTTTAAGACAAAACCTCTCAATAATAGAAATATAAGTGGCAACTTGGTTTAGATAAAATGTTTTTACAAAGAAAAATACTTTTTGGTCTATTGGGAACTATACACCCATAACGTCTTGTAATCATCTCCCACAAGTTTTGTTTGAGCTCACCAAATCTTGAAAATCCTTTTAAATGCAAGTAAGAGACTAAGGCCAAGACCATGTACATGTAGCGATTTCAGGTGGTTTGATGCCATGGTGCTTAAAGCAACAGTAAACTCAACATAAAATTGGATAAAAGTAATGGAAATAAAGCTAGCCATAGACTCAAAGAGCCGCTCGTTTGGCGACATCGCCAAACGAGCGGATCTTTCCCCGATATGCCACTAACGGCATGGCTATATAGGGGTTAATTCAAACGTTCGGCTGTATGGCCGAACGATCGAATTACGATACGGCAAGGGGCTCCGATTGGTCGGTCGGTTAAAAATCAAACCTTCCCGATCGATATCGTGGCCAGATATCGATCGGGAAGCCCCCATGCATGGGCAGATAAGCTGTAAAATTGGTCCAAACGACCGATATCGGCAGCTTTATCTGCCCGTGTATGGCCACCTTAAGATGTACTGTTGCCCTGCACTGGTTTGCTTTCGAATTGCTACTATAGTTTATATAAACAAGCTGCTGTGTAGCCATGGGGGCAGCCATTCAAACACAGGAGATATAGTAGATAACAGATGTTATAAGAATCCCATTGTATACTACAGAGCTTATCTGTTATCTTCTGTGTAGCCTAAGCCTTTTCTCTTTTTAAGGCATTTGAATAGCTGCCTCCATGGCTACACAGCAGCTTGATTATATAAACTATAGCAGTTTCTAGGGTAGCACCGAATCCGGGATTCGGCCTGGATTCGAATCCTAATTTGCATATGCAAATTAGGGGCGGAAAGAAAATCTCGTGACTTTTTGTCATAAAACAAGGCAGTAAAAAATGGTTTCCCCTTCTCACCCCTAATTTGCATATGCAAATTAGGGTTCGGTATTCAGTCAAATCTTTTGAGAAGGATTTGGGGGTTCGGCCAAATCCAAAATAGTGGATTTGGTGCATCCCTAGCAGTTTCTGAAACAAACACACGGGGTGTATCGGTGCAAAGCAACATTACATTATATCTTAAATACTTTAAACTACTTTCATTTTTTTAAATTACTTTTCATTTAAAATTACTTTTCATTTAAAATTTGTTTGTAGCATTTTGCCATTTGTTATCTTTCACACACTTTTTGGGTTTATGTCCCCTTTACGTCTTTATCTTTTTTTGAAAAGCATTATGTTAAATTTTTGAAAACTTTTTTTTTGTATACAAGTCTTGTATCTGTCATGGAAATGATGATCTGTGGAGTTAATTTGAGCTATGCCTTTCAAACATAAAGCGCTCCACCAGCAAGCCTGTCATCCATTGAAACACAAGTATGTTACAGTATATAAAGGGGTCTTTTTGGCAGTTCCCTGACCATACCATTTTGTTATTCTGTATAGTTATTCACGGATGTTTGTGACCCTTTTTTGATTTTTCAACATTTCTGGAGAAATATGACCTAAAATGTAATCTTATGAGAACCTAGATAACCAAATTAGTCAACAAAATTATTTTTTGTTTATATAGTAAGTTAGGATGAAAATAAAATAAAATAAAAGTTTGTCAAGTTCGATCTTTTAAGTCTATATAAAACCTGCCTAACTGCTAGTTTATCCAGAGGAAGGCAAAAAACCCATTTGACGTTTCTCCAATTCGCTTTCATCTAGTGTGGTACCTATGGATTGGATATGACACTAATTTATTTAATAAGGAAAATGATTCAAAGTTACATATGAGTGTGCAAAAAGTATGTTAACTTCTCAGATTCTCCATTCATTTGAAGGGGAGTTTAGTCACATGATCATGTAAGTGTCGGAGGCCCTGCTTTATTTAAGGACCAGAAATCTGGGTCTTGCTATCTAAGTCTGATGTTAACACAGACTTGTGGAAGTGCCATGAAAAGAACGAAGGAAAACAAATGTTCACGCACCACTGTACATTAGTAGTTTGTAGTGCCCCCATTATACAGCTTATTAGCCAACCCAGACATTTGTGAACTGGATGATAGTTGCAGCAAATATTTATACCTCTTGGAGCAAATATTTATATCACACCTTTTATGTGCAGGTAGGAAGGGTAGTACAGTGGTTGACCGTACTCTGCTGTACTTTTAAATATGGCTCGGGTACAACACTCCTACCTACTTAACATGCACATCCACTTTCATGGCTGTGCAAGCTGCTGTACCTTATATATACAGCTAACCAGAAACCCAATGACCAGGTCATCTCTGGTATAGTGATAACCACAATGTAAATGTGTCTTGTGGAGAATGGTGGTGAGCATGCCTCATTGTGGGTGATAAATATACTACGCTGGAAAGCTGAAGGTAAGTTGTTCTTGTCTCGCCTATCTGCACTAACGCCACACTCAAAATGCCCTAAGCTGCATCGGGCATTGTTAGGCAACAGATAAGATGACTGAACATGGCAAAGCTGATTGACTGCAGCAGCACCTCCACTATAGTAAAGTTGCTGTGGTAAACACTGCAGTCTGGTGGCTGGTTCAATAGGTGTAGTTTACAGAAGTGGCATCACTTTGAACAGAAAAATTAATGGTCGGTGTCTAGGGAATCCGTATACCTAACTTTAACGGTAGCGTTGATGGTGGAGGAATTGCCACGAGTCATGTCTTGCTGTCATACCATATATAAAGAGGCGCACACTCCAAAGTTATTAAGCAAAAAATACGAAACATCCAAATGCTTGCGAGGTGCTAATCCTAAAGGAGGCTGCCCACCAGAAGTCTCCACATGAATCATGCATAAAAGAAAAATAAGGATTGCACACTCTGTCAAATCAAAAAAGAAAAATTATTCATTGCATGCTAGTTACAACATATGGCAACAGCATGTCACCCTACGTGTTTCGGTCCAAACAGGTCTTCATCATTATTTCTCTGCCTTTTTTATTATTTCTGTGCCCCTGATGAAGACCTGTTTGGGTTGAAACGCGTAGGGCGGCATGCTGTTGCCATATGTTGTAACTAGCATGCAATAAATTTATTTTTCTTTTTTGATTTAAAAGAGTGTGCAATCCTTATGCTGTCATGTCTGGCTTTGTTGGCAATAATTAAAAACTGCATCTTTTGTTAGTCTATCAAAATATGGGAGTTTTCTTTAATCATTAAATGATATGCTTCTGAAGTCCTTGCTTGGGAAACCCAAAGATGGCTGCTTGCTGAAAACACATTTCGTCTTTGATTTGCTGCATATGCAACATTTTCAATGACTGTTACAAATGTAAGTCCTTAGGATTTCTTCATTTTGTCTTAATGACAGTATTACGTCTAAGGCCTGGGTCACATGTACCTTTCTTGTGTCATGTTGATAATCTTCCCTGGAGTCTCTACTATAGTTCCTTATGGAATTTAGAGTATACACACCACCTGCTCTTTGAATTACCTTCCACAAAAAGTTGATATTCATTTAATTTTATTTATCTCTGCAAAAACAGCTTCTCGGTATGTCTGTGATTTCTTTGCACATTCATTTGTTTAATATGGAAAGAACCGTGTGAAGAAAGGTATAATTGAATCATTTTTGAAACCTATTAACCATTACAGTATATGCCAACTACCAGTGAGCACTGTGCAAGGGTTTAATACCACATTACACATGTTTAAAATGTAAAGACATGCACAGTATCTCACTAAACTAAACATTTGTGCAAAAACACCAATATAATACAGGATAACATTAGGAGGCCCATTTATCAATGGTCAAATTTGTGAGTATAATTTTAACTCTTAAATAAATTCAAATATACTCAAAATTCGATTTGCAGATTAAGAAAAAATCTAGTACCGAAAACTAGAATATTACTTACCCGAAAACTCAAATCGAATTCAACTAAACAGAAATAGTGTTTTTTGTCAGAAAAAAAAAAACTTGAATGTCAGGAAGGCTATTTACATCTTCAAATGGGTCACGGGTCCTCTCTTATACATGACTTGGCAAGTTTTAGGTGGGTATAGGTTTGATAAATCTCAAAATTCGAATTGAAATTCCAATCTAGTTTGGATAATTCACAATTCGAATATGAGAGTTTTGACCAAAAACAACAAAAAAAAAATCTAATTAGATTTTACTATTTGACCCTTAATAAATCTGCCCTAAATCATTGAGAAATTCACATGAAAACATTTCCCCATATCACACCACTAGGCAGTGCCCCTTCCCTGTCTGCATACTTCATGTCAGCCACTCCCTCCTGACACGTTTCATGCTATTGGGCGCTTCATTCTCTGAAATATTTGAATAATTTTTATATGAAAGGTCCAGTAACACCCAAAATTAAAAAGGTTAATTGTTGCCCTGCTCTTGTAAACCTTGTTTTTCTGTAAAACCACTACAATTTATTTAAATAAGCTGCTGTGTGGCCATTTTCACAGCCATTCTGATTAACAAGAAAACCGTTGAGCTGTGTAACAATACAAGCCGCCAACTTTATAGTGGCAGCTCCATCTACACCAGACTGTGTAAAGATGCTAGCAGTACAGATCAAGTTAGAAAATAAGGCTTTATTTAGCAGAATCACGTTACCCATCTTGTTGAGTGCCCTGCTGTGTAGTTAATCATGAGTGCTTTCTTCTCTACGAGCTTCTCTTTTATATTTGGTGTGTGATAATCCAAAATTTTCAAACTGAAACCAAGCCAGAATAAGTAGTGTAAACATTCTTGATGTTACTGTGGTCTTCAACTCAAAAGCTCTCTGTGCAGTTGGAAATGATTAATCTAGCATTTTAAGCCTGTCGTGTATGTATTTATTAAAGGAAATAATCATTGCTCTGTCCTTAGCAGGACCTTAATAATGAAGACCAATAAGTAACCGTTAAATGAGAAGGAAAGGTTAAATCACTGGGGGTGCCAAATGTTAGGCACCCTCCAGCGATTATAATAATTTACCTGAGACCCCCAGGCCAGTAGTCCTGTTCACTGAAAACTGCGGTTTACTTCTGTAGGAGCAGCATGTTGCAATAACTTTTTTTTCCCCATTTGTTCCATCTCGGAGTGTATAATCCACATGTCCTCCCAGTTTTGCAGTTGGCTGCAGATTTAGTTCCACAATATAAGGCAAATCTTGTGCAGTCAAAACTAAATCCCATCCCAAGTAGCAAGTACAGGGTATAGTTGTGAGCCATTGCTACTTAAATCACATGTGGAATGTCAGTATACCTGAGCCTTAAGCATCATTGTTCCCTAATGCATTATGCAACTAAAGAGGCAACGAAAATATAGGAGCTACTGTCCTGTTTACGTATTAAGTCCCATGAAAGCTTTTCCACTATCAGATTAAAGGTTTTGGGAGCACTCCAAGCCAAATTCTTATAAAAGTAAAGTTTGAGAGAAGTGCAATTGGCCTACATACAAAAAAGGCTATTGACAATACATTCACTGCCCCATGTTTCATTAGTAACTCTGTTTTTTAAAATCTATACACTTCCAATCTATACACTACTGAGAAAACAAGGGGCCACTGTCCAATATTCTTTTTTTTTTGTTTTTTTTTTTTTTTTTTTTTTGTTTTTTTTTGCATGTGTGTGTATTTTATAAAATGCACCTAGTTTTAGCTTTTTGTGTTATATAAGGAAATGTATATATTTTGCAACTAAATATGAATTTTTGACTGTTTTAATCAATGACTGGACTTTGCTATTTGCTTCCTTTCCCAAAAACATGGTAATCGAGGGAACCTGACTTACTCTTGGCTCCTTTTTGGGGATCTGAATTCAACAGCCATAAGTTTTAAGGGGGGCCAAAAAATCATGTCTCCACTTTTTCCTTTCGCAGCGGTGGTGATCGAGGTGGCTCCAAAAATTTTGGTGGTAAGTGCCCAGAATCTAAACCGTTTCCATGGAAATCCTGTCGCAAAGAACAGGACTTCTCAGCTTGTTCCAGGCCAGTAATATGCTACATATCTGTATACATTTAAACTTAAAAAAAAAACAACAGTATCTGAATGCGGATCTGGGGTGATAAAAGACAAGGACTAAGGAATTACTTTTCAGTTTATATTCTCATGGCTCACATCCACTGCTCAGTTAAAAAAAAATGCTTTGAAATGAAGGCGCTCCCTATGAAAAACCTCTTGGTACAATTTAATTAGGACAATACACAGTTGGTCCCCCACCTGAATATTCTTTTGTTCTGACTTTTCCCTGAGAGATTTGCATGGAGTGCTTTCATAATACTGGTAATTAGAATCTCTGCACCATACAGTTTTAGCTGCACTTTGATTTACTCACATCCATTCTTAGCTGTATGGAAAAACTGACCATTCACTTCTCAAAAATATTCCTAGTTTCTGTTAAAAAAAAAAAAAATCATGACAAATCATGTACTTTACTGTAGGAAGGAGATTTTTGGTGTAACATCTGTGTTTATTCATCAGTGAAAGCAAGCAAATTGAGGTTAGCAATCACTTTTTTCCCAGTCAGGCCATTGTTTGCATTATTTTTAGACTGCAAGTCAAAGAACCGCGGCTTGTACATGTAGCTCATTCTATGTCGTACAAGAACTGTTGTCACAGCTAAGAAGAATATGCATGCTCTTATTTATCGACTGAATTTAAACACGTTGACAGACCTCTTCCTTTAAAGGCCACTTTACCATAACTGTTGCAACTGAGCAAAACCAATTTTAATAAAGGGGCATAGTACTGCTATAGTTGTATGACCTTTCTTTATACAATCAGGATGAATTTAGTGTTATTGATAATGATCTGAAATATTACTAACCACATTTAGCTTAACATTCCAGAAATAATATAAATTCATGCCAATCAGTCGGGTAGCTGCTTGGTGGTTGTTGCATGGTAAGTCAGGTACTGGACAGCCAGCCTGTGAATAAGGGGCTTACACTATTCCGGAGGGAATTGTGGATTCAGCCTGAAGGTGTGTTAAGGTGATGTTTGATGCTGTTATATTAGATGCAAATATGATGGTATAGTGTCCCTTAAAGGGATGTGTTCAAGCATATAATGCTAATCTGTTTCAAAGAGTCGGTCAGCAGTTAGCATGCAGTTGCATTGTCAGCCTTGTGGTGCACCCCAAATGATCACACATAGGGCCAAGAAATTACCCATAGCTCTTTTGTGTGCTGTCAGATTTTTGGTTAACAGCCTGGCAAGCCAGAAAGAAGAATTTAAAGGAACAGTAACATCAAACAATGAAAGTGTTTTAAAGTAATAAAAATATAATGCAGTGTTGCCCTGCACTGGTAAAACATCTGGGGTTGTCTTGTACATCTTTGCCAGCTTTTCTCTGATAAACACAACTGGTAAAACAGTTGTTTTACCAGTTGTTTTTAAATCAACTGATGTTTAGCAATGGGGGCAGCCATTCAAAGGTGAAAAGGCTTAAGTTACACAGCAGATAAGCTCTGTAGAACATAATGGTGTTATCCACTATTTAACCTGTGCCATATAGCCTTTTTTCAATTTCCACCATTGCTACACAGCAGCTTGTTTATATGAACTATAGTAGTGTTTCCGAAGCAAACATATCCGTTTTACCAGTGCAGGACAACCATACATTATATTGTCATTACTTTAAAACACTTTAATTTTTTTTGGTGTTACTGTTCCTTTAAGACATCTGGGGGGCCCTGATATAGCTCCTGCAGAAGTATCCTCTTTTCTCTGAGAGACATTCTTGCCTTTCCTCTGTGCTACCAGTGTTTCAAATGCAAGCTAAAGCCATATACTTAACTGTGCATCTTTTGTTGCTGTAATGCAGTCAACTACATCTGATTCCGCTCTTAGCAGTATTGAGACTTTATAGCTTTGGATAACTGAACTTTTCATTTTTTTGTTCAGCCAAATGGGAAAAGCACTCCCTAAGACAGACAGTGGGGATAGGTGGGCTGCCACTCCTCATTCTTTCACCTTCATTTCTGCTTTAGGCAGTGCCTTTCCCATAGATCTGTATGGCAAGTTGTGTCCAGAAGATAACTTTGTTTAGTCTGCCACTGTGTACTACACTTGTGTGATGGATTGATTTACAGGGAAAGCTATTAAAGGGAAAATTATAAATGGGACTTGATGTCCATGTACATTAAAATATGCATTTTTCAGGGCATAGCTTTTTCTGTACAGATTTTGATTTATACTGCCTTTAATTAGTCATTATGTACAGATAAAATAAGGCATAACAAATGATTGTGCTGCTTTTATTCATAACATGTTTCAGCAACGTCCTCATGTGTCTCTATCTAATGGTTGCCGAACCCAGCTTATAAATGGTGTACATTTTGCCTCATGTAAGAAGCACCCCGCACTGTTCATTATCTTTTCTCCCATCTGATCTTTTTTGCAAATGCACAGACAGAAGTGGACTTTGGTGTGAAAGTGCATTTTAGTGGCAAATCCGCACCGTTTATGCTCCCTCAAGCTGACACCATGCCTGTCAGACGTGAGCTCTTTTTTCTGCTTGTGTTTTCTACATCTGAGAAAAGCCAATGCAGTATATTTCTTGTGGGTATCTTTCCTTGAATTACCTTTTAAATACATGGCTATTGAAGAAAAATATGTTTAGTTTTGTTGTATTTAAAAGACCAGCTAAAATAAATCCAAGAAAAGCACAATTTATTTTATTATACTTTTAATGGCAATGAATCCGCTAAGTCGGCAAAAAATGTGCTGTGCCTCGTTCAGTTTTGATCAGGGCTTCATTAGATAGGAAAGGGTTTTTTTTTTTCATTGTATATATTTTAACTTTTTAGTGATTTGTTGTGGCCTGTTCAGTTATCACTTGCTATAGCTACGTCTGTTTCTTATTCTTTCTACAGGTCCCAAAGATTTTGGAAGCAAACAAGATAACGGTAAGTTGTCCACATTGCATTCAAGCTTGGAAAGTTGTCAGGGGCATTTCTATGCTACATGCTGCCTGAGGCAGCCTTCACCTCCCTTCGCTTAGACAGCCCCCCACCTCTACTCTCCAACTGGTGGAACAGAGACAACTCTCTCTGCACCAGAAGAGCCAAATGTGCGATGTAGATGTCGCATTTTTAACTTACTAAGTGTATAATATTTAAAGCGTTGCATATGGGTTTGTTTACAACCAAAATGAAATGTGGTTTTCTCTATTTGATGTGTTTTTCTTTTAATAGATAAGGATAACTCTGATAATAACACCATATTTGTCCAAGGCTTGGGTGAAGATGTTTCAGAAGAACAGATTTCTGACTTCTTCAAGCAGATTGGCATTATTAAGGTATGGAAAATTAAACATTTCATGACTATGGAATTGTTACAGTAATGTCATTTAGTTTTGTTATTGTAATGTTTTTGTGGCCCCTGCTGAGATTCCCTAAAACCACTGCACTTGCAAGCGACATCGGCTTTCTGGCCAAAGCACCAATACACCAGTAAAATTACATACCCATAGTATGATCCGCAGTGTAGCCGATAACACTTGGCTGAAATAAGCTGTATTTTCTAGTATGCCAGCAAAATCCTCCCAAGGTGTTGTATTTACGTTGTTTTTCAGAATCCCCATCAATGAAGAACATCCAGATGCGTACTTAATTATATCATTACAGCTTGTCGTAAATACAACACCTTGTGAAGATTTTGCTGCCATACTGGCAGGGTGCTACATAAATCCTTCGACTTGACTCTTTGTTTTATGTTATCTCCGACTCCTCTGTTTTTAAAGGAACAGTAGCGTTGAAAGTATATCAAATAAATTAAAATGTACTGTTCTTCTATGTGTCAGGTTCAATTTAAATGCAAGTTGTTTTAGGTTTTCCAATGTTTTTGTTTTATGTAGTTAAACGTAATTTTAATTTAAGTTGAAGCTGAAAGTGTATCAAAGTAATTAAAATGTACTGTTCGTCTGCACTGTTAAAACTAGTATATTTTGCTTTAGAAATACTACTATAGTTTATATAAACAAGCTGCTGTGTTGCCATGGGGGCAGCCATTCAAGTTGGAGAAAAGGCACAGGTTGCATAGCACATAACAGATAAAACACCATTGTATTGAACAGGGCTCATCTGTTATGTGCTATGCAACCTGTGCCTTTTCTCAAACTTGAATGGCTGCCCCCATGGCAACACATCAGCTTGTTTATATAAACTATAGTAGTATTTCTAAAGCAAAACATGCTAGTTTTAACAGTGCAGAAGAACAGTACATTGTAATTACTTCGATACACTTTCAGCTTCAACTTAAATTAAATTAAAATTAAGTTTAACTACATAAAACAAAAACATTGGAAAACCTAAAACAACTTGCATATTAATTGAACCTGACACATAGCTGTAGAATAGCTGTTAAATACAAAATCAACTATTGTTCTTAGAAACAGAATTGCTTCTCCCATATCCTCCTTTATAGAAGCTCTTAAATCTGATTTGATTATTTTCAGTGCTTGTATTTAAAGTTAGTAGGAGTCGTAGTTGGTACATATTTGGTGTCTCTGAATCCAGATACCTAAAATTGCTTCCGACTCAGACTCCATAGCTCTGCATACTGGAAAACGCAGTGTATTTAAGCCAAGTCTATCTGCTACAATGCAAATCATATTATATACTATGGGTATGCCTTTTGTCTTCCCCCAATGCAGAAGTTCACGTTTCCCAGAATCCCCATCTATGAACTTCTAAAAATTCCACTGGGGGAAGACAAAACTGTCTGAAAAATGCATAAAAAGTGTGGTGTAGTTGTGCCAGCGTATTTAGCCCAGTATTGGTATTTTTTTTTCTTTTTTTAAAAATGCTGTTTGCCTTTGCCCATAGGCTTGGGCCTGTCTCCAGCAACTCCTTTCGCTCCCCTGGCTCGTGTTAGATATAAGGCTAGCAAAGTCAACATCTGTGTTTCTGAATGGTTAGCACTATAGATCGGAGATCTCCAACATTTAATTATTTTTTTTCCTTTTTTTTTTTTTACCTGTGAGCTACATTCAAATATAAAAAGATCTGGAGAGCAGCACAAGCATGCAAAAGTCATTGGGTGTGCCAAATCTGTACTGCAATTGGCTATTTGTAGCACCTATGTGGACCAGCAGCATACCCTGCAGGAGATTCTGTTTGCCACTACACCTGGTTTTTATGCAACTTAAGTTTGACTTCAAGCCAGGAATTTAAAATATTCACCTACTTTGAGGCTACTGGGAGCATGAGCTGGCATAAGTTACATTGTGATGAAGACTATAGCCGTGAACTTTCATCTGGTATTAGACAGAACTTCTGCAGATATGTTACCAAGGCTTACACATTGGCATACCTTGCCTGCATAAGCTAGGACCATATCATGTAGCTAGTTCCATTTAGCCATTTGAATTTTTTTTTAACAATTCAATTTTATTTTTTTGTATTAAACCCTCATTCAGATCAACAAAAAGACTGGAAAACCAATGATAAATCTCTATGCAGACAAAGAAACTGGCAAATCAAAAGGTGAAGCCACAGTGTCCTTTGATGATCCTCCATCAGCTAAAGCAGCAATTGAGTGGTTTGATGGTAAGAATATTGACACGTCAATGAATATTTGCCAGCTATAGCTCCTAGCTTTTCTTTTGAACTGTAACATTAATCAGAATGTGTTTACATCATAAAAATATTTTTTTCATCTGTACCTTTTTAACACTAGGTAAGACGTTTCTTGGCAATGCTATTAAAGTTTCCTTTGCGACTCGGAGGCCAGAGTTCATGAGAGGAGGTGGTGGTGGAGCAGAAGGAGGAGGTGGAAGACGTGGAGGTGGTGAGTGATTTCCCAGTTAATGGGAAATTTAAATACTGTCTATCATCCCATTGGTTACTTTAAACCAGAAAGATGGGAGTTCAATATGGAGGCATGTCTGCACATTCTCCGTAGAGTTTTTGTGAAAATGTTGCCCAAGTGAGGCTGTTCCAACCGTGTGGGTTTAAAGGGGCTGTTCACCTTTCAGTTAACTTTTTGTAAGATGTACATTGATATGCTGAGACAACTTGCAATTGGTCTTCATTTTTTTTTTTTTTTAGTCATGGGGTTTCAGTTATTTAGCTTTTATTTCAGTGTGCTCCAGTTTGCAGTTTCAGAAATCTGGTTGGTACTGTTCAAATTACCATAGCAACCATGCATTGCATTGAACAAGAGACTGAAATATAAATAGGAGAGGACCATGAGTAGAATTAGTAATAAAAAGTAGAAATTATAATAAATTTGCAGTTTTACAGAGCATTTGTTTTTAGATGGGATCAGTGACCCCCATTTGAAAGCTGGAGAGAATCAGAAGATCAATAATTAAAAAACTATAAAAAATAATTAATCAGTTGAAAAGTTGCTTGGAATTGGTCATTCTAAAACGTACTAAAAGTTAACTTAAATGTGAACCATCCTTTAAAGTCCTGAGAATACCCATAGTTCCTAGCTGCTGTGCAAAGAGCACTGTGTGTGACACTCTACAGATGTTTTATTAGCTTTATTGGGGAACAGTACCTATTTTCCATTCACAAAGGGTTTCCTTGTCAGCCCTATTTATATGACTTTGTATGAGCCAATAAAATTGTATTTTTCATCTGGAAGTGCTGCAGTATATATTTTTGTATATGATTATGAAGGAATATTAGTAGTGAACAGCACTGACAATTCTGACATACATTGTGAATAAATATCGTCTCGGAACAAAGTAACAAATTCTTGTAACAGGGAAATTCTTGTACGCAGAACCTGTTTTATACATTAATATAATGCATAATAAACTGTCTGATTAGTACATCCCAGCACATCTATTCTTACTAAGGCACAGACATACTATGAAGTCTATTTTAGCATAAGGAACATGTGATCTTGTATGTAGATTAGGGATGGGGGAATTTTTTCGCCTTGTTTCGCCGAAAAAATGACGCCCATAGACGTGTATGGAGACGTGCTTAAAAAAAAGACGCGCGACAAAATAATTTCGCCGCGCGACAAATTTTTTTTGACGCCCATAGACTTCAATGGGCGTCTGCGACATTTCGTCTGCGGCGAATTTTTGGCGAAACGAAAAGGGTCAAATTCGCCCAGTCCCTGATGTAGATGAGTTTGCTGCCTCCATGGTTGGTGGGGAAAAATCCTCTAAGGCTAAGGCCACACTAGGCGATAGCGCCGCGATTTGACTCGCTGCGACTTTTCGCCGCGACTTTTAAGCCGCAATCGCTGGGGAAACTTTTGCGCTGGCGTCTATGGGGAATTGCGAAAAATCTCCAGCGTAAAAACACACGCGGCGATCTTATTTCTATTGTCGCTCGAAATCGCCTAGCGAGGCAATTTCGAGCGACAGTAGAAAAAAGATCGCCGCGTGTGTTTTTACACTGGCGATTTTTCGCGATTCCCCATAGACGCCAGCGCAAAAGTTTCCCCAGCAATTGCGGCTTAAAAGTCGCGGCGAAAAGTCACCGCGAGTCAAATCGTGGCGCTATCGCCTAGTGTGGCCTTAGCCTTATGGAAAAAACATGATCCCCTCATCTTTACAAAAGATGTTTAATCAAATACACTGCACTTCATTTTCATGTATTATGACCCTATATATCCTAATGTTTACCCATTCTTGGATGTGAGAATGGATACTATCATTGAAAATATTTTTTTTCCCAAACGCATCATTAAATAGTGCTGCTCTAGAATTCTGCACTGAAATCCATTTCTCAAAAGAGCAAACAGAATTTTTTATATTTAATTTTAAAATCTGATGTGGTACTAGACATGTCAGTTTCCCAGCTGCCCCCAGTCATGTGACTTGTGCTCTGATAAACTTCAATCACTCTTTACTGCTGTACTGCAGGTTGGAGTGATCTCATCCCCTCCCTTTCCCCCCTAGCAGCCTAAAAACAGAACAATGGGAAGGTAACCAGATAACAGCTCCCTAAAACAAGATAACAGCTGCCTGGTAGATCTAAGAACAGCACTCAATAGTAAAATCCATTTCCCACTGCGACACCTTCAGTTACATTGAGTAGGAGAAACAATAGCCTGTCAGAAAGCAGTTCCATAGTGCAGCACTGGCTCTTTCTGAAAGCACATGACCAGACAAAATGACCTGGTGTGGCTGCCTACACACCAATAACTAAAAAAAAAATACACTTGCTGGTTCAGGAATGACATTTTATATTGTAGAGTGAATTCTTTGCAGTGTGAACAGTGTAATTTAAAAATAAAAACATCAAAAAAATCATGACAGAATCCCTTTAAACTGGATGTATGTGGACCAAGTAGTTCTGGAGCATGCAGGCATGGAGAATGGGTGATGTGGTGTAAATTACTAGCAGAGTATCTTCTAAGGTTATGGCAGACAGGGTGCTTTGTTGCCTTCTCTCTACAGTCGACAAACTGACAGAAAATAGCTTTGCCTTCAGATGAATGGAAATGAGGAATAAAGCATTTTCAGACATTTACAAACATTTACACAGGAGTGCAGCATGTAATGTGTGTTATATGCAGAGATTTTCCATTTATTCAGAGTTTAGGGTATTTTCGGGCACTCTGCTTGCAAGAGATTCCCTAATGACCACAAAACATACTGTTTGTCATCACACCTCTCTTTTCTTTGTCTGGTAAACATAAAGAATCTTTTAAAATAGCTCTTAAAGCAGATGTTCACCTTTGTATTAACTATTTTATTTTTAAAGATAATGAACCTTTCCCATGAAAATTATTTTTGAATCATTAGCATTCCTGTTCTTCTAGTCTGGAACTAAACTATCTGGGTTTGGGGCACTGATCCCAGTAAAAAACAAAACAAAAACTGAGGGTTATGGTTTTATTATGGTTTTTATTAATATTTAAAAGTTGCAGAGCAAAAAAGTCAGTAGTTTAGAAATCACAAAATATGAAGGCTAACCTAAAATATTGCTGTTGTGATCCTGAAAGTTTATTTTAAATGAACCACCAGTTTAACCTGAAGTATTAGGATGATGCCCCCTGTGCACTGTTACTTTACAAAGCCTCTTCTATTTTCACAGGTCACAGAGGTGGTGGCTTTGGAGGCCGTGGTTCTTTCAGAGGTGGCAGCGGTGGTCCTCAGAATGGTGACTGGATTTGCCCAAATCCGTAAGTGCTCTTCCCTAAAATAATATTATACGTGTGTGTGTGTATACACATTTGAAATATATGCCCCTCTTCTAATTCTAGCTCCTGTGGTAATGTCAACTTTGCAAGAAGAGATTCTTGTAACAAGTGCAGTGAGCCCAGACCAGAAGATTCAAGACATGGTGGAGGTTAGTAACTTTAAATAGAAAATGCTCATCAGACACTTATTCTGCACCGTATCTGAAGGCGCTTTAAAGGGAGACCAGAGCTAATACAAGCCGTTTGTGTAAGTGACAGGCATTTGATTACTGTCCTCCTCACAGACAAGACTGCTGCATTCACACATACATTGTAGCATCAGTAATGTCTGAGAAGTTAAATCATCTTGTGCAATATCCATTCCTATAGCAATTTACAAAAATGTTTATTATTCACACCATTTGCTACCCTATAGTGCTTAGAGTTTTCTAGCTACTGAAATGCACACAAGACTTACTAATATAAATCAAGGGTAACTTTCCACCATTATTTTGGACTGACCTGGGCCAGAATACCTATGGGAAAGCATACAGAAATCATTAGTGGAGTCCAGTACTGATGTTACAGTTCAAACTGCTGATCTTGCCCTAAATTAAGTCCATCCTAACTTCTAATATGTTTAATCATAATGACACAAGTAATTTCTTTTAAATAAAGGTACATACCTTACTTAGGACCCAATGTCATGACCAATGCACAACTACAATTTGTCTATAGAAAGAACAGTATTCTGTCTTTACCTACAATGTATTTATATCTGATGTATGAAGGAATTTTTATTTTAGGACAAATCAAACTTATTGGAGTTTTTATGATTAAAAAATTTGTGCAAGTTTGTTTAAGAAGAGTGACTTTTTCTTTTTTCCTGTTACAGATAGAGGACGAGGTGGCTATGGAGGAGATAGAGGGTATAGAGGACGTGGAAGGGGAGGTGACAGAGGTGGTGGATATGGGGGTAAAATGGGAGGCCGGTAAGCATTCTATCGTAAAATGTTTTTGTGTTAGGTTTAAAACAACATATGAAAATGGATGAGATTTGTAACTGTCTTGACCTGGCCAGAAATTAATTGCTAGTTTAAAATTAAAATGGTTGTATCTAGATTTATTGGCTATTTTTGATAGCATTTATGGGTTGGCTGCTTAGAACTAATGCTTGGTTATAAATAGATATAAAGACTCTTACTGTATTGTTGGCAGTCACACCTGCTCTAAACATTTTTTCTTCTCAAATTATATTTTCAGGAATGACTACAGAAGTGACCAGCGTAACAGACCTTATTGAAGCTTGTCTTTTGCTTTAAAAGTGACCTCCATATATTTAGAATTATGTCATATGCCTCATACTTTATTTGTTTTGTTTTTGACTTCCCCTAAAATGTGAGAACATTTTTTTTTCTTTTGCGTGTCCTAAAATGTAACAGATTTACAGATGTCTGCCCCTAAATACATGGATTTGATCAATGCGAAACCTGCCAATAGATGTTTTGTAATACAATAAATAAGAATTGTTTTTATTTATAGATGTTTCTTGTCATATTTTTCGGAAGTGATATTCCTTGAAGCCCAGCGTTAAATTAGCATTACGTTTGGGTTGAATACTTATTTACCGTATAAACATTCTTCCTCTCCTTGGCTCATAGCCGTGACCTTAGCAAAGCAATACAGCTCAATTGTATACGTTCTATGTAAAAAAATGTCAAACTAGAAGATGTCTATAGGATGCAACCTATTTACAAAGTAGCTGACGACCGAATGAGACAACACATTAATGACCTGCTAATATTCCAACTAAGTTACTATGTACAGCCAGTGCAGGACTAGGGTCTCTGGAAGAAAGCCAACCAAATTGCTTTGGAGCTCTGCAATTTTTAGTCTGTGTCTATGGTGATTCCTGCCTGGTGACTGCGATTATGTCTGGCCTTGAGAAAAATGCTAGCCAACTATATTTTAAATTAACTATACTAGTGGAGGTACAACTTTAGAACTTCATAGGCTACAAGTATTTAATTCTTTTCCAGGGTTGCTTTTCCTGGCTAGGCAAATTACTATTTTCAATTAACATCTGACCACCTCAATAGAAAATACAGGATTAATGTGATCATTTTAACTGAAGAGGCCATCAGAGAACTATAGGAAAAAATATATTGAGTAAGATGTTCATGTAGAGAATATCATGCCTCCGTGAACTTGAACTGCAAATGAACCTTCAATATCATGAACATGCTAAGAATTAGCCACACCATATAATCATACTTTGGGTTCTTTGTGATTTTTGTCATTTTTTTCATAGCACTGTTAAAGATGAAAAATAAGATTGTGTTGCCTACACACACAACATGTACAGATTTGTTTACCCATCTTTTTGACATTTACACACATATGTCACACTTAACACTGTGTTATGTCCCAGTTGAATCATGAAAATGTAATCCCTGATGCCCATTCTTAGCATTCAGGTGGGACTTGGCAGGTGTGTAAGTGATTCAGATTTGCACAATGACTAGGCTATGCAAAATCAGCTCTCTATTGCTGCTTCTTGTTTAAGGCCAGTTTCAGATCTGTGAAATGCATGGTTATGCTTAATGGGGGGAAAGGTAATGTCCTTTCCTACAGAAATGGCATATAGGGGAATGAGACCTGTCATCCAGAATGCTTGGGACCTGGGGTTTTCTAAATAAAGGGTCTCTGCCATTTGAATCTCCAAATCTTAAACCTATCAACTAAATCCAATAGGAATGGTCTGTCTCGACTAAGGATTAATTATGTCATAGTTAGGATCAAGTGCAATATTGTACTGTTATATTACTACAGAGAAAGGGGTAATCCTTTACATTTTTCTAACTACATTAAAATTGAGTGATTGCCTTTCCTGTAATTCAGAGCTTTCAGGATAACCGGTTTCTGGATAATAGATCCCATACCTGTACTTCCTACATAAAGCATTCTAGCTAAATATTCTGGAACTTCTAAAGCTACCTACCTAGATTAAGTTGGCATAGAGCATGTGAATTATGGGTAAATCCAGTGTTATAACACAATGCATTAAACGAGATGCCTTATGTACTGTATTTTTAGGTTTTCTTTCATTATTAGCATTCCTATTCTACCTGCAGCTGAAAATGCTATCCGACGTCATAAACAGGTCTATTGTGAGGTTTTATTACAATCTTTTTTTTTTTTTTTAACAGCTAAATTTCATTTTCATTTCCTATTCTTTCATTCTGACTTCTGAGCCGCTGCGTGGTTGCTGGGGCAATTAAGCCCCTTTCAACAAGCTAGCAATTTAAATTCCAAGCTAGAAGTGTAGAAATAAAATGAAAAATGTCAAAAACCACAAAAATGCAAAATCAAGACTCAAGTTCAAATTGTCTTCAAATACTGGTTTGCACCTTTTAATGTGTATTACTCTCTTCATTTTGCACAAACCGTTTTTAATGTTTCGCAGGAGATGTCCATGCTACAGTATTTGCAACCACTTGACTATGACGACCACTGATGAAGTTTAAAACCAGTAAGGCTGTGGCACTAAAAGACTGAAAAAGGTTAACTTACAAATTGTTTTGCTGTCATGTTTGTTTAGGACATTGGTGACGTTTAACCAAGTTTAAAATATTTGCAGTATTTTCATTATGGTCATACTATATACCTCTGTGAAAAGAGAGGGGGTGGCAGAAGGTATTGTGGGTAGGTGGTTCCACTCACATATTTGTGCTGCAATATTTTGTCAGCTTTACACTGCATTCCTCTAGACCAGTGATCCCCAACCAGTAGCTCATGAGCAACATGTTGCTCTCCGAACCCTTGGATGTTGCTCCCAGTGGCTTGGAGGCAAGTTTTGGTTGTATAAAGACCAGGTGTATTGCCAAACAGAGCCTCAATGTTGGTTGACAATTCACAAAGGGGCTACCAAATTGCCAATCACAGCCCTTATTTGGCACCCGAGAACATTTTCATGCTTGTGTTGCTCTCCAACTAATTTTACTTCTGAATGTTGCTCAAGGGTTCGAAAGGTTGGGGTGATTTCTCTCTGGCTGCTCCTTTACTGCCAAAAGTGCAGAGGTTAGAGTAAAGTGATTTTTGTGCAGCTGCTACAGTCTGATAGAGAAGCTTCTGTTATTTCTTGTCCCAGATGGCAATCTGATTTTACTGCCTGAGGCATTGGGTTGTGAGAGTCTTCCTGCTGCAAAAATGAGTTATATTGAAGGGATTTCTGTGCCTGTCCTTGCAGCAGAACTTTGATTTTAAATTTCCTAGAGGCTGGGAAATTGTCATAAATTGTCAGGATAATGCAAATTCAAATAATGGCTTTTTTTTTTTTACTTTTTGGGACCTTAAAAACAATAAAGGGAATTGTAAAATGGGAATGTATAGCAAATGTATTTTTCTTTTTCTCTCTTTGGCATGAAAGTAGTTAAAAATGACAGCACAACGTAAGTGAATGCATGATTCACCATATGAGCAATGTATGAAAGAGTGAATTTCCGATGACAGTTTCCAGACTGCTGCTCGCTCCTAGACTCCTCCTGCCCAGGGAGGTGCCAGAAAGACAGAGTAATCAGTGCAGGATGAGAGATTGCGATACTCCAAGCTGGGGAAGTGCTGATAAACACACTTGCAAGTGGTGAGCAGCTACAGGTCTCAATCCAAGGACTATATCGTGCCTGGCTGAGAAGAACAGCAGAAGTCTCTGATAACTCTGCCAAATTCTACACTTGGGAAGTAATATGACAACTGCTTGTCCAGAAACAGTGCAGAACAGCACTCTAAAGAATTCAATTCACTTGTAGAAGATGGACTGGAGATAAGTACGATACAAGTACGACATGAAGCAAGATTTTTATAAACCATCAAATTCAACGAGAGCTTGATTCTGACCATATGAAAATGACTTTGCTTCAGACTCTGTAGCTGATCAGCATGTAAGCATCACTGCATTGTTTAATGGATGAGTAACTTCTCTAGTGCCTGCAAGATTCCCTTGGAAATGGAAGCTGATATTCCATCCCTGTTCTTTCTGCTTGTGATAACTGGTCTGTGCTTGTGCAATGGCTACATATCTGAAGAAACCTTACAAACTGCACAGGTAAATATCAGAGGCATACTTTCTTTTTATATCTTTTTTCTATAGCATGTCAACATACTCTGCAAAGCTGATTGAAATCCACTAATGAGTTAGTTGCATATTGCAACTTTCCTTCGCTCTGCGGCTGTTTTTTTTAGAACTACAACTCCCATCATCCTCCATAAACATGATGAAAATTGTTTCTTAAAGGGGTTGTTCACCTTTAAATGAACTTTTACTATGATGTCGACGCTAGAAAGTGTCTGAAGTAAAAAGGCAAATAATTTAAAAACTATAAAAAATAAATAATGAAGACTGATTGTAAAGTCGCTTTGAATTAGCCGTTCTGTAACATGCTGAAAGTTAACTTAAAGTTAAACCACCCCTTTCGTATAAGGGTGTGCTCTAAGATTCGGGGAGATTTAGTCACCCGCCGACAAATCGCCTTTTCTTCGGGCGACTAATCTCCCCAAAAAGCCTTCCCTCACGAGGAAACTTCTGGCGACTTCAGAAAATGAAGCGTTCCTAGTGCCATTCCGCTGTCGTTTTCGAATCTAGTCGGCGGGATGGCACTTGGAGGGCTCCCTGAAGCCCCCTGAAGTTTCCATGTGAGGGAAGGCTTTTCGGGGAGATTAGTCGTCTGTAGAACAAGCAATTTGCCTTTAAATCTCCCCGAATCTTAGCGTGTGTCCTTTACCCTTAAACCGCTCTTGGGGTTAGTATGGGTAACTACCTACTGCCGAATTCTTCTGTAACTGCCCATTCCTCCATATCCCAGGGTGGTGTTGAACCCTGACAAAACAAACGCTGAGCGGACTCTATTAATAAAAGGTAGGGCTGTATTTCCTATGTTGGTGGGTACTGTAAAGTGTAAATGTGGCATCTTATAATAACCATTCCCATATACTTCTCCATCCGTTGTTAGTTTGGGAGTTGTATTAAGCTTACTCTGTAAAGGTGTTGTCAATATCAGATATTGTGCCCTAATGAGTTTTTCACACTTACCCTATTTACAGTACTTTTGGGGCTAAGAGGCAGTTTCTCCTGCTTGGGCCCCCCAGAAAATTCTCTTCACCCCTTTTTTCATACAAGGCCTCTGTATGCATAAAGAATATTATTTGAAGCAAAAGGTAAATTTAGAATCAAAAGAGGGCATATAGAAATTTACCAAACAGGTGACACTGCTTTTAACTAACTGTTAACTACTTAAGTGATTATGTTGCAGCCGTAATCTACAACTATATCTGCAAAGTGCTGCTTGAAATTTTTGGGGCATGGATAGTTAATAAATGAAACATGGTTGAGCCTAATAGAACATAAAGTTATTAGGTATGTGAGAACCTGCTAGTGAAATTCCATTAGGGATATTTTGCAGATGTGTGAAATAGTTTCTTTAGACAGAGCTTATAACCAGTGATCATGGCTTCTTAAAAATGTGCCTACAGCAACAGTAGGTATTAGCGTAAATCAACATTAGCTTTGTTTGCTATGATAGGTGCAGGCATGAATCCTAAGAGCAGGGGTGGCCATATGTTACCAGTACTGGTTCTAGTTTTAGTGATGCTATTCTATCACTATCTACCACCTCAAGATTCTTTATATTGTCATGTCTTTATTGCAGAAAATTGTGCACTACATGTTTCGGCTAATCAGCCTTCATCAGGGGCAGCCTGTTGAGAAGCACGAGAATACGGACTTATACGAAAAGGGCAACCCTGTATCTAGCTGACAATATGTTGTTTATTGTTTAGTGATTTTACTTAATAAAAAAGTAAGGGGGTAACAATAGAGGAAGCAGACCATTTAATAACTTCTACTTATGGTACTGGATAGATATTATAATGTTTTTTTATTATTTAAATGTATCAGTGTTCGTAGAGCCCTGATTTTCACAATAGCTCTCTCCCACTGTGCTTTCTTCCTCTTGTTGGGGCATGATTTATGTATTCTTTGCCACTTTTGACACACTTCTGCCTTCTCAGTACATTCTGCTTTGGTTTTCATGTGGAGCAGCCCAAAGCAACATGTCTCCACTCTGTACCCATGCTTTCCTACCTGGTGCCAGCAAGCCTGGTCCCCTCTTGGTGATGTCTGCACTTGCCTGATTTAGTGTGGTACACAACAAAGCTCTGCAGACATGGGCAGTGCTCTGCACCAATGCTTTGCTCCAAGTAAACAGGCAGACCATAATGGTGGAAGTATTGGGAGACTGAGACTGTATTTAAAAGGTGTTTCAACTGCTTCATTAGCTACTATAGACAGGAGTGTAACTAGAGACAGAAAATACAGAGGCAGCTGAGGGATGTCTAAGCACAGATAGCCTGGCTAGACCATTTTTATGTTAAAAAAAAATACTTTAAAGGTTGTGTGGATGTGTTGAAACCTTTAAATATTTGAACTGGTCTGGTAACATAGTAGCTATGCCACTAAATAGAAATACAAAAAAAGTATTGGAAAAAGTCATATTCAGAAAGAATTCATGAAAACATATAGGGGTTTATGTAATCAAAGGAAATACTTTTGCCCAGGGGCAGTAACCTATAGTAACCATTCAGCAGGTAGAATTCCCTGGTCACGTGTTTAAAAGCAAACATCTTATTGGTTGCTATGGGTTACTGTTCCCGGGCAAACTTTGTGCCATTTATTACATATGGGGGTAAGAATCTTGCTCTATTTTCTTATTTTATTTACTTATGTGTTAAGTATAATAAATTAGTTATTGTGTAAAATAACTTTTGGCCATGAAAATAATCTTGTCTTGAAAAACTAAAAAATTATAATAAAAAAAAAATACAAAAAAATCACCTAGGGCATGAAGTTGCCCTTGCTTTGTATTATCATGAATTCTATCAAACCACATTAAGTCTGTTCATTCTGAAAATCGAATCTGTCCTAATGGTGTGCACATTGTGTGCCATCTGATAAGGAAGTGAGATGATTCACAACTCTTCTTCACTTCCAGTTATACTCCTGAATGGTTATATCACACAGTATCTGTCCATTGAGCCCGAGGGCTGATCATTCAGATACCATGCTGTTTGGACAGTACTTCAGAAGATTAGCAGTTTAACCAAGGCCCCTGGGGTATGGTTTATAGGCTAGAGTGTTGTCTATTGTTTAGACCAGGACATGCCAGAGATGATACTGATAATTCAGGTGTAAGTTTCAATTAGTTAATTACTTGATAATTAAAGGCTACTTTGAGTATCTCAGCTGTGAACACCTGGCTTTCGTTTGCATAAAGCAACACCTTAAAATAAAAGGGTGGAAAAAAACATTAGCCTATAGCTACCCATCTGTTGTATTTGGCTGTAAAATCAAATTGATTTTTGGAAAATAAAAACAGGCCTGCTTCTATGTAAACAGAACTTCTGATTATTTCTGACTGTGCAGTCCCTGGGAATCCCCCAATATAAAATGACCATGCTTCCAGTTTTGCAAGGAGTTCAGTATTAAAGACTAAAACAATCCCCCCAACCAAATCCCTGATTTCGTGTTCCGAAACTGCCACCTGCTGCTGTCAGTACAAGTGCACACTGTAACATGAGTCGGAGAACTTGGCCAGGGAACACAGACAGGCTACCTTACATCCAACAGAATGGGAAACATTAAAGATAATGGTGGAAAAGTACATTTTGAAAAAGAGCTAGCTGGGATCATACAATCTAAGGGGCTGATTAACCAAGGGTCGAATATCGAGGGTTAATTAACCCTCGATATTCGACTGGGAATTAAAATCCTTCGAATATCCAAGTCGAAGGATTTTAGCACAAATAGTTCGATTGAACGATCGAAGGAATAATCGTTCGATCAACGATTAAATCCTTTGAATCGAACGATTCAAAGGATTTTAATCCAACGATCGAAGGATTATCCTCCGACCAAAAAAACTTAGGAAAACCTATGGGGACTTTCCCCATAGGCTAACATTGACTTCGGTAGCTTTTAGATGGCTAACTAGGGGGTCGAATTTTTTTCTTACAGAGACAGTACTTCGATTATCGAATAGTTGAATAGTCAAACGATTTTTAGTTCGAATCCTTTGCTTCAAAGTCGTAGTCGAAGGTCGAAGTAGCCCAATCGATGGTCGAAGTAGCCCAAAAAACACTTCGAAATTCAAAGTTTTTTTACTTCGAATCCTTCACTCAAAGTTAGTAAATCTCTAGTAAAACTCCAGTCAGTGAAAGGAAATTGGGTGCCTGGCAAATAAGCGCTTTGCCAATATTTCATAGTGCTAAGAATGATTTTTTTTTTATACATTCAATATTGATGCAAAGTGTTTTCTGGCAGCAAAATAGTTTAGTCATTTACAAGCCTACTGCCCAGTTATCTGTGCATGTATGGTTACAATAGAGTTGTGGCAGATAATGGACCACAGACAGGCAGAACATTTCAGGCAGGGCTGGCAGATCCACAAGGGGGGAAATATAGCTCTCTCATTAAAGGAACAGTAACACCAAAAAATTAAAGTGTTTTAAAATAATTAAAATATAATGCAGTGTTGCCCTGCACTGGTAAAACTGATCCGTACTATAGTTCATATAAACAAGCTGCTGTGTAGCAATTGCAGCAATTGAAAAAAGGCCATATGGCACAGGTTAAATAATCAATAACAGATTATGACACCATTATGTTCTACAGAGCTTATCTGCTGTGTAACTTGAGCCTTTTCTACTTTGAATGGCTGCCCCGTGACTACACAGCAGCTTATTTACTGTATATAAACAATAGTAATGTTTCTGCAGCAAACACACACACGTTTTACTAGTTCAGGGCAACACTGCATTATATTTGTATTACTTTAAAACATTTTTTGATGTTACTGTTCCTATTAAGCTCATGTCCTGTATGCTAGTTGGCCATCCATAGGTCAGTCAATTAATGCTAAATGCTAAAGTTGCCTGTGTGTGCCTTCTCTCTGCTTTTATAGTCTTATAGCTCTCATACTTCAGGTGTCATCTTGTGACGGCTGTGAGGGTGGTTTTGGTGGTGCAAGATTTGACCTCAAAATCACTTCCACTAGAGCCAACCTGTAAATATTCGATGAATTATGAACAGTTTTTAAGGCTCAGGTGAGACGTTCTATGTATTTTATTATATCTTTAATATATTATAGAGTATAATATATCTTTAATATAATATAGAGCAGGGGTGCCCAAAAGGTAGATTGGGATCAAGTAGACCTTTAGCTGGTGATCAGTAAATCAACAAACAGCTCCTCTAAATCACACTCCTATTTCATGCTTTTCATTCAGATATTTATTTTAAAGTTACATAAGAAATAGTTATTTGTTAAATACAACAATATCCATGTTCTCCTAAATCAATATTTAAGTAATATTTTTCATGGAACAGAATACTAACAATGCTTTTTTGTATGTAGCTCATAATCGGATTTACTGATCACCAGCTAAAGGTCTACTTGATCCCAATCTACCTTTTGGGCACCCCTGCTCTATATTATATTAAAGATATATTATACTCTATAATATATTAAAGATATGTTCAAGTTCTTTTCAATGATTCAAAAGTGTCAGTAACAGCTGAATCATTTCAAATGAAGACTAGAGCTACAGGCTTTGGACTTTGTCCACATAAAATGTTTTATAGTCAATAATTTTTATTTTATTTTATTTTTCACAGAATAATAACAGAAGCTGCAGTTCCATACATTTTATCCTTAATAAGGAAAAGTCTGATAGGTTGCCAGGAAGGAAATAAAGAAAAAGAGAAGAAGAGAAGAAAGATAATGTGCATGGTAGCAGTAAAGGACCCTAAAAAAGTCACTGGTAATTAGTAGGATACTGACTGATATAGTCTTAATTAGGTATAAAATTAATACAAAGCTATATACCTGGATTATTATTATATTAGTGTTCAGCTCGCTGTTTTGAACAAATGCTAGCCCAGCACTCCAGTCCTTATGAAATCTGAAGAATTTTGCATTATATTAGTTGAACATCTGTTCATATGAAGCTTTTTAGGATGTCAGTCGTGAGAAAATTTTAGATTTCCAGGTGGAAGCTAGTCCTTGCTATGAACACATAAAGTTTTAAAGGGACAGTATTCAACCTTTTTCAGAATTAGTTCCAGTGCTTTTGCTGAATATACCTTTTGCTTATCACTTTAATAATGACATTTTTATTTATTTTTCTATTTCTGGCATCAAGGGTTGGGGCAGACAGGCAGATTCGGGGAGATTTAGTCGCCTGTCGACTAATCGACTCTTCTGCGTGGCGACAATCTCCCCGAACTGCCTTCCGTCTGCTTGAATGAAGAATCACCTGCGCTAATGCACTCGAGGCTCTTCGATTTCCGAAGTCGGACAAAGTTTCCTTCGGGCAACTTCAGAAATTGAAGCACCGCGAGTGCATTAGCTCAGGTGATTCTTCATTCAAGCAGATTGAAGGCAGTTCGGGGAGATTGTCGCCACGCACAATCTCCCGAATCTGCCCATCTGCCCCAACCCTAAACAGGGTAAACTCTGAAATTGAAGTAAAGTCACATTCTACTTCTTGTTCATACAAACACAATCAAAACAAATGAGCTGTCTGCTGAGAAGCCTTCTGTATAACAAACTCCTACCATCCCCTAGTCACAGCCTGTTCAGCTTTGAGCTAAGGAGCAGCTCATTAGACAGAGGCCTTATGAATGGACTTGTGATTGTGCACTGAATAACAGGAAGTAGAGTCTTGCTTTAATTTTTTAATGTTTGCCTTTAGTGCAAGAAATATCCAACCATAGATTTTTTCAAAATTAAAACAATAGCAAAAATTATGTTCAGCACAAGCTCTATTCATTTAACTAATGTCGAAAAAGAGGGTATAGAGCATAATCACATGCGGGGCCCAAAGTTCAATCCATCTGATGGGAAGCAATTTGTGCACCATTAGGACAGACTATCACATAAAAGACAGGTCTCCATTGATAGTTTTCATCACTTTTGTAGAACTTCACAAACATGAACAGTTATTGCACTGGCAATTGGAATTATCACTCAGAGTTACTCAGATATACCTTTCTGGGTTTAACCATAGCCTTTTTATAGGAGACCACAAGGAGCTTATTGGCATTTAAAAGAAATATCCTGCTATAGATAGCATTTATGTGTATGTGTGCATGTGTTTGCTGTTCGTACTCCCCAGTTCATACTCCCCAGTGCATATGTTGAATTCTTTCCCTTCTATTTTGGCATGGCCTAGGTTCAAATCAGACATTTTTAAAAACATAAATCCTGTTTCATTATAAAGGAAACATTAAAATGATTGTCTGAAAATCCAATTAGCAAGTCATTTGACAGTGTTCATGTGGGAGAAACAGACACATTTGTGAGTTATTTTTTTCCCAAACAGTACAAGGCGTATAATAGTGTGAAATTAGCCTTCTCTGCTTTTGTCTAAAACTTTCTATGGGCACTTTTGTTAAACTGACTACCATGCTGTGCTTTATACAGTGCCTCTCTGAGTGCGGCTGTATCCTTTCATTGTGTACAAGGCACTGCAGGAAGTCTTTCATGTTCTCAGCAACTGGGCATGAATTCAGCCTAATGGACTGCCAGATGGGATCTTCATTTTTACTTCTAGACTGCTGTTGTGTGCACTCTGGGCACTCCCCGTGATCAGTTCTGTTGTGAGGCCAGTCGGTCTAATGTAGAGAGGGCAGGTTGGGTAGTTTTGCAAAATGTCTTGTAAACTGGCCGTAATCTGCTTGGCATTATAGTGACATGTTTGTTTTGCTCTTGGTAAAAGCTATTGGCCCTCTCCACTTCAGATTATTATACTTTGTGTCAAGCGCTGTTTAATAAATCAAATTTTAAGAATTATATACATATATAACAAAATACATGATATGTATGAATTTGCCAAACATACAGGAGTGATCTTAGGAAAAGGTAATACACTAAATTCAGGGAAACATGAACTTTATTTCTGTGGTAAGCCTTTGTGGCTATGGTTAGCAGGAAGTTTCATTTCTATTACAGGTATGGGATCTGTTATCCAGAAACTCATTATCCAGAAAGCTCAGAATTACAGGCTATCTCCCATAGACTCGTTTTATCCACTTAGTCCAAATTTTAAAAGAAAAATATTTTTTTCTCAGTAATAATTAAACAGTACCTTGTACTTGTAAAGATATAATTAATCCTTACTGGAGGCAAAGGCAGCCTATTGGGTGTATTGAATGTTTAAATGATTTTCTAATAGATTTAAAGGAACAGTTCAGTATAAAAATAAAAACTGGGTAAATAGATACACTGTGCAAAATAAAAATCTTTCTAATACAGTTAGTTAGCCAAAAATGTAATCTATAAAGGCTGGAGTGATGTCATAATAATAGCCAGAACACTACTTCCTGCTTTTCAGTTCTCTAACTGAATTAGTGAGCGACTTTAATGGGGTTCACATGGGACATATCTGTTCAATGAGTTTGCAATTGATCCTCAGCATTCAGTTCAGATTCAAAAGCAACTGTTATGACCCGTGTGGTCCCCCTCTTGTCACTGATTTGTTACTGCCTGGTAACCAATCAAGGGAAACCAAGAGAGCTGCAAAGCAGGAAATAATCTTCTGGCTATTATGCTCCAGCTATTTATCTATTTACCCAGTTTTTATTTTTATACCAAAGAATTCCTTTAAGGTATGAAGATCCAAATTTCGGAAATACTTATTTTCCAGAAAGCCCCTGGTCCCAAGCATTCTGCATAACAGGTTCCATACCTGTATATATGTAAGGCCAATCTGTATAAATAAGGCCAATCTGTAGGACCCCGAATGGAATTTGAGTACATTTAATTATGTATACAATGGGACTTTCTGGATCCAGCGTTCTGTGAGTTGAAATATTTTTCCATTTGTTTAACTGTGCTATTCTTACTTGAAATGTAATATATATACTTTTGGTTTAATATAGAAAGAAGACAACCTTTATTAAGGTTTGAGTTGTGTTTTCCACGAAAATTAGAGTTTTCCAGGTTTAAAATTTTAAGAAAATTTTTGGAGGTTTATTATACCCCGACCCTGGGGGTTGGGGATAATACACCATCTAATCGTGGTTTTAGATCTACACCATCTAAAACCAAAAATACACCATCTAAAACCTGTCAAGGTCATGTAGAAATCAATGGCAGAGGTCCCTTGAACCATTTGAAGATGTTAATAGCCTGTTTGAGTTTTTTCAGAGGGTTTTGGCCAAAAACTCAAATAATTAGAGTGATGCGAGTTTTTTACAGCAGAAAACTCGATTAACTTGAGTTTTCGGGTTTCGCAACACAAACTCGCAGAATAAACTTTTTTCCATTCAAGTTTTTTCTTAAATAAGATACCATTTGATTTGTGAGTTTCATTCGAGGTATAAAAAACTCTAACAAATCAATCTTTGATAAATAACCCCCTTAATCTCTGTATATTTATACTTGTTTTTTCATTTATTATAAGTCTGTCTGTCCTATGTTATACATACATACATCTTGTCCAAATATCAGTAGTGACATGATATTATCAATATCAAAGTATCAACCTTATGTAACAAGAAATAAATTACATAGCATCATTTTAAGCCTGTGTAATATTAAACATTAATGATTTACAAAGAAAAAGATGTTATTATCCCTCAGAGGAACAACAATCTTATCTAAGGCCATACTTGCTATTAATCATCCCAGGGTCAGCAGGTTACATTCATCAGTTGAAGCCCCTCTTGGGTCTAAGGTCACAGTCATTCATTTTATTATTCCTGTCTGCCACCCACTTGTTAAATGGGCATATTCTTTCCAGTTCATTATGATATGAATATAAGAATGCTTTTCTTACAGCTGAAATAAAGGCTCTTTTGGAGACTTGTGAAGAAAGTCTGTGCTATGTCATTTAGCTGAATTGAATTACTACTGTTTGAATACCCAAAGGTCTGACACCTCATATGTTAGCTAGATGAACAGTATTTCAGTGATGTGCAAAACAGAATATACATTATCTGCTGAAAAATCTAACCCAAAAAAAAAAAATAAATAAATAAATTTACAAAACAAAACCATAATGAGCCCAATGCGTTTCGACCTTAAGGGTCTTCATCAGGGGCACAAAAAATTAACAAAAAATCAAAAAGGCAGGAATGTTATGACAAGATGATGAGTAGTAAAGGTCCAGAATATAAGGAAAACAAATAAAAGTACGTAGAATAAAAGAAATACTGCAATTGAATCTGCTCTCTCTTTGTTATTGTCAGAGACCACTAAAACTAGACTGAACAGAAGCCAAATGGAAGGAAAAATATGTCCAAATATGTCTTTAACATGTCTGACCACAAAACCAAAAAAGTTCATTTTAATGCAGTAAGATACATAGCACAGTTATGTTCTAACCTAAAAAAATGGATTCACTGATTCCTACTTACAACAGTGTCCATATGTAAGCTTATAACCCCCTTGCTAGGCATAATGACATCTGTTCTTGCTAACATGCAGGCATTCATTAGAGGCACCTTTTCATTGCATGCAGGAGGACTTCATTTGATTCTCTACCTAACAAGTGATATAAGCTCTAAAGTAATTTACTTTTCGCTATACAGACACAAGGACAGTAGGGGGGACTAGGAGTATTTTATATTTTAATTTATTTTTAACGTGTAACTCCTTTCTGATTTATGATCAAATTTATATTTTGTAATGGTACAGAACTCCATAAGCAAAAGACAGACATGATGCACATGCTTACGTTATCAGCATTCTTGAGAAATATGCTGCCCCAACTCTCAAAACCAATGTAAACATAACTCAGACTTCCAGTGTAGTAATGTGCCTCACTGATAAGCTACTTATCAGGCTGTTACTCACCCTGTTGTAGGTAAGGTCAGCAGGAAATTAATTCAAATGTTCTGCCTGAGCATTTAGAATCTAATAGACTGAATCACCGATTGTTGTACTTGCTAACAGGCTGTGGTTCTATTGGACTGGTACAGAAACCCAAACAATTATGTACAGCATTTCTAGCCTAGTTCTTTAGTTAAGCTTTAGTTCTCCTTTAATGAAGAATAATTCAATATATAATTGTAAAAGTGTTTTGTACAACAGCGTTTCAGATTAGCAGTTAAAAAGATCCAAGCCAACAATCCCTTACATTTATTAGCACTGAACCTCATTTGCCAGTTTGCTGCCCAGTTTTCCAATTTCCAATGGAACTTATAGTTTTGCACAATTAAGAATTATCAGCCAAAATAGAAATAGTACTTTCAGTCCCCACCTCCCGATCATTAAAGGGATGCTGTCATGGGAAAACATGTTTTTTTCAAAACGCATCAGTTAATAGTGCTGCTCCAGCAGAATTCTGCACTGAAATCCTTTTTCAAAAGAGAAAACAGTTTTTTTTAATATTTAATTTTGAAATCTGACATGGGGCTAGACATTTTGTCAGCTTCCCAGGAGCCCCCAGGCATGTGATTTGTGAGGGGGGCCAGGCACGTACCTCTTCAGACGCCTTCCCCTAATTCGGACTGTTGGGGTCAAGAAGCCGCGGCAGCTGTTTCTTCTCCAAGCTTGTGTGTTCGCTTCCCCTGCACATGCGCACTAGCGCTGCCTCATCACTTGCGCTCATCTGCACATGCGTGAGCAGTTGGGGGGCCACGTAGTCTGCCGGGTTGCCCTGGCCCTGAACTTTGATAAACTTCAGTCATCCATGTCACACTGAGACTCCTTCAGTTACATTGAGTAGGAGAAACAATAGCCTGTCAGAAAGCAGTTCCATAGTGCAGTTCACTCTTTGTGAAAGCACATAGAGCAGCAAAAGATTATGTTACCTACACAAACTTTTACAATAAAACTGTTCATTGGTTATGCTCATTTTAGATTTGTTAAAGAATGGTTTATTAGAAAAGTAGGTTCCCCTAACCTGTTTACTCAAAATTCTAGATTTGAAACTGATCTCGAAAATTTGATATATAACAATGCAAAACAAAGGAATTGTAATGTTATGTTAATTTTGTTGGTATTTAATTTTCTCCTTTCTCTAATTTGTCATATACTATATTGAATGCATGTTTCTTTAACAACAGTAATTATCATATATCACTAATTGGACATGTGTTGTATAACATGCTTAGAAAATTTATAAAAAACTATTTCCTGTGTAGTGGAAGCACATATGTCTACCTGATGTGATAACCTGCTAATATTGTGAAAGGTTTGTGGAATTGTAATTACTTAGGAAAACTGTTGTTTGTTGTACTTCTTGTTTTAACACTATTCCAAAATCATATTGTCTCTTTTTGGCAACGTATTCCCATTTCCTCATTGACTAACAGGAAAGTTCCAGTTTCCCCCCCTACCAACATAACGGAAATGTCTGACTAGACCCTGATGTTAGTATTGTATATGGCACTAGAATAATAGAGCAACTGCAAAGTTCCTGTGTTTATTATCTCAATCTGATAAAGAAAATGAGTTATCTTTGGCAAGTGTAGTTGTGTATGCAGACATTGGTTTGACAGTATACACAGACATTTAAACAATGGAGCTGTAAAATACACGTATATAAACGAATACTTTCATTTAAAAGAATACTTTCATCAATATATTTTTCATAAATGTCAGCCTATAATAGAATAATGGCCTCAGGTTTTCTCTACATATGATATCCATTTTCATATTATTTCAGTGGCTTTGGTTTATCTCATAGTTTGTTTTGCTTATGGCATCTACTTGATGGAATCATTTTTGTTTTACTTTTGTAAATATCTATCAGAATGTGATTAATATAGATGTTCCCGTTCTAATTTGTTACTGACTTGGTTTGCAGTTTTAACCTGTCAGGCTTTCTTATCAACTCATACTACCCACTTATTGTGTTATTTACTTTCTTAATTAGAATTTATATGACACTTTGGAGGCTATAGACTTATATACACGTATTAGTAATTTAAGTCGTTATTTCAAAATTGTACATTTTTTATTCGTTTCTACAGGTGTTTTTGGAAAAATATGGCTACCTTGAAGAAACAACAAAACAACATAGTGGAAAACAGCTTGCATCAGCAGTCAGGTATGTGATCATGCTATTGTATAACATGACTAACTGCTGCAACACAAAACCTGATGTTAGGGGCACATTTACTTAGCTCAAGTGAAGGAATAGAATAAAAAATACTTTGAATTTCAAAGTATTTTTTTGGCTACTTCGGCCATCGAATTGGCTACAACTTCGACTTTGAACGATTCGAACTAAAAATCGTTCGACTATTCGACCATTCGACCATTCGATAGTCAAAGTACTGTCTCTTTAAAAAAAACTTCGACCTCCTACTTCACCTCCTACCGAGCATCAATGTTAGCCTATGGGGAAGGTCCCCATAGGCTTTCTAGCAAATTTCTGATTGAAGGAATTTCGTTCGATCGATGGATTAAAATCCTTCGAATCGTTTGATTCGAAGGATTTAATCGTTTGATCGAATGATTATTCCTTCGATCGTTCGAATGAATGAATAGCGCTAAATCCTTCGACTTGATATTCGAAGTCGAAGGATTTAACTTCGATAGTTAATTAACCCTCGATATTCGACCAATAGTAAATGTGCCCCTAGGTGTGCAACCCTGCAGCCTGTGCAACCCCACACCAGCCATGTCCAGGTTGCTGCAAGGTGGAATTAGCAACAGCTGAAAGAATATGAAATTGGAACCATCTGGTCCATACTAATAAATTCATTGCTATAAAACAAAGTAGCCAACACTTTGCTTTGCTCATATTAAATATGTTGCTTATTATCTGTAAAATATAACATCATTTCTAGGATATACTGTACAATATGTTTATCTAACAATACCGTTATATTTATATTGTAGGGCTTAAAATACTGGCAGTTGGGTAGGGGTTTGTCTAACATTTGGGAGCAGATAGGTAAATGTAGCTGCATGAAAAACTAGCTTGCTGATTCGAATTATTAAATTACTTTTATGGTGTTTTTGAACTTTGCCCTTTTTCCATTAAAGTAGGGTCTGAGGTACAGGGAGATTATGGTTTGCCTAAGGCCACAAGCAGTCAACATAGCAATTAAAGCCAGGCCTCTCTGTCTCACAGTCTATTTTCAAAAACACTAAGCAATTCTTTCTAGCGATCCATGCTGTGAGTCCTCCCATTTCAATTAGATTTTACTTAGTAACAGTTGTAATTACTATGAAACATTGAGAAAATACACGCCTTTTCCCACTGTTGTTCGGCTGTCATGACCTTTATTTTTTCAAGAGATAAGAATTACTGTACATAGCAGAAAGCAGAATATTCTGCTGGCCACAAACAAAAAGATTTGCTCACTGTGATGCATTTCTGCCACCCACCTTTAATATAAAGGACCTATTTAATCCCCTCTGCACAGGAACAAATAAATGAGCAAATGTGTACCTTTTCCAAAATTATTTTTCATCCCACCCTATAGATATCTAGGCAATCCCAACCCGGTGTCATTCAATCAGGTTATCATTCTGACGTTCAAACATGGTCAAATAAACTAAAAGATTTAATGTAGTTGATCATTTAATCAAAACAGATATGTTTAGCTGTCTGTTAAGGCCGTTATTACACTATACATACGCCACATTTTTGAAAAGGCCACATAGATTTCAATGTCCTTATTTAAGTCAATGGAAGGGAATGGAGGCAGATCATTTTCTTTACCTGGGTATTTCAGCCCTGTGTGCCTTTCAGTGCCTTAGTTCAGTGTTATTTCACATAAGTTTAAAATGGAGCACAGTGAAAAATGCTGCTATTTTGCCTGATCTCCTTTTTTATAACTGAGTTTCTTTATCCTTACTATCCTCCTATATCCTCATTCTCTAAAAATTTTAATAAGCTGCCAAGAGTCATAAAGTAGAGTAACATATTAGTATTTATAAAGAGCCAAGATATTTATTAGTACTGTATATTAGTGGGGCGTGTGTATCAAGCAATAAGAATACATACAAATAATGATCTATACAGTATCGTTTACTCACATAGCTTAAAGTCTAAGAAGAGAATGTATTGTTGGCTGGTTTTATAAAACTGTTTAGAGTTTGGTAACTAAGATCATAAAAAATACTTAAGAAACGTTCCCATGAGTCTTCTCATTTGCTGCTTGTTGAAATCAATTTCATGCTTTAGGCCTCAGTTTCACCTTCCCTGCTTCTTTTCATTTTCTACAGCTGGCAGCTGGAGATAATGTAGAGAATCCATGCTTCTTTGAGATTCCTGCATTGTCTGATCTTTGCTAAATGTCTACTTTAATTATGCACACAGCCCATTTGTTCATCTTATACTTAAAGGAACAGTAACACCAAAAAACGTAAGTGTTTTAAAGTAATGAAAATATCATGTAGTGTTTCCCTGCACTGGTAAAACTGATGTGTTTGCTTCAGAAACACTACTATAGTTCATATAAACAAGCTGCTGGGGAGCAATGGCGGAAATTGAAAAACGGCTATATGGCACAGGATAACTAATGGATAACAGATAACACCATTATTCAGACAGAGCTTATTTGCTATCTGATGTGTAACCTGAGCCTTTTCTCCTTTAAATGGCTGCCCCCATTGCTACACAGCAGCTTATTTATATAAACAATAGTAGTGTTTCTTAGGCAAACGCAGCATTTTTACCAGTGCAGGGCAAAACTGCATTATGTTTTCATTTTATTTTTTGACGTTACTGTTCCTTTAAATGGACTAGACATCTTTTTTTAATGCCTGGGTTTTGAAAATGTTTGTGAGACAGATAGAACATATTTAATAGCTGTGTTATCTTAAACATAAAGGAAATATGGCATTTGACATATAAAACAGATACATATGAATAATAGATAGATGATAGATAGATAGATAGATAGATAGATAGATAGATAGATAGATAGATAGATAGATAGATAGATAGATAGATAGATAGATAGATAGATATAGAGACAATACATAACTGTGCTTACATGTTGAGAATCGCCTCCAGAATTCAGTGTGCACCTTGTAAGCATATATTACATGAAATCTTCTAGAGACAAAACAAAGTGACTTTGCACTTAATACATAAATGTTATTGTCTGATGAAAACCAACAGCTGGTGAAATGCATCTGAAGACAAGGAGGGAAATTATGCCAATGGGGGTGGGGTGCCATTTACTTATTTGCTTTCATATTTAATACGTTTCCACATATTAATTCTAGGTCCTTGTAAATATTTGGACCATTGCACTGAAACCCACACACTACCCAGAAACAGACCCATGTAGTAATCATACAAACCACCAAGCTGGTGTAATTGTGTCTAGCACTGCCACTGAAATCACATGTATGTGATCTTTTAAAGTCTGCACCCCAAGACTACAATGGTTTGACATGTGGAAGGCATACACCAGACTACTGTTATAGTTCTGTAAAATGCTGGCTAAGCAACACAGATGGAAGCAGAGAATTCGCTGTTTTAGGCTTTTGGGTTTCATGCTCTATATTACTATACCAGAGAATAAGAGTTTACCCCAATCTTACTATTTTGTCTGCAGCATAAAGCCCCATACATTGCTTTGGGCCCCCAGGGAGGTTCAGGCAGAGCCAGGACAGAAGGTACAGGCGTCCAAGGCAAGGGTGTCTGCTCACCAGCCGGCGCCGCCAACCCCAGCCCCCCTCACCAACACCCCCCATCCTGTCCAACTAACCTGCTCACCAACAACAATCCTCTGCACCTAACCCCCCCACCTTTGTACCTGACCCACCCACCTCCAAAATATGCCAACCAATGAAACACTGGATGCTCAATACTAAAAGGGCCAAATAAGCAGCAGAATCATGTGACTAAGCTTCTGTCTACCCATAGTTCCAGCTCTGGGGTCAGACTACCAGCTTGGCAATCTATGCATTAGGTCGTGAAAAATTACTTTAATTGCTTTCTCGATTAAAGTATTTTCCTGCTATTTAGTTTCACACTTTTTTCTTCGTTTTTCTTTTTAATATGTGTTTAGCTGCTCTTAAGTGTCTAAACACCATTATAATTTATGGATTGTGGACATGATAATTCACATTAAGGCAAGGATTCCAGAACCCAAACCTATACTTTCTGGTTGGCCAGCAAGCTATTCAGTGATCTCAGTTCATGCTCCAATGACAACTCACTTGTTATTTTATTCAATAGGATTAAAATACAGACATGATTCTGGGAAAAAAGGAGTACTTGTTGAAGCAAAATCCATCAAGTGAGGCAGTAACATATTAATAGAAAATTGGGAAGTGACCTATAAGATACATGAAAAACATCAAGAAAAATATAACTTGGCACAATGGAAATTGTTTGGGTCAACTTTTTGTACCCCTGGTAAATATGGCTGGCACTGAGAGTTTTTCTCATTCCCCACAATGAAAGCAGAAACATAGAATATAATGGTGTCTGTAGCTAGGCCTTTTTGTTCTATGGCAGGAATATATGGTTACCACACTAAGGGGCAAATGCATCAAGGGTCGAATATCGAGGGTTAATTAACCCTCGATATTCGACTGGGGAATGAGAATCCTTTGACTTCGAATATTGAAGTCGAAGGATTTTGCGCAAATACTTCGAACGTATGATCGAAGGAATAATCGTTCGATCGAACGATTAAATCCTTCTAATCAAACGATTTGAAGGATTTTAATCCAACGATCGAAGGATTATCCTTCAACCAAAAAAAGTTAGCCAAGCCTATGGGGACCTTTTAGGTGGCGAACTAGGGGGTCGAAGTTTTTTCTTAAAAAGACAGTACTTTGAATGGTCACATAGTCGAACGATTTTTAGTTCGAAACGTTCGATTCAAAGTCGAAGCCGTAGTCGAAGTAGCCCATTCGATGGTCGAAGTAGCCAAAAAACACTTTGAAATTCAAAGTTTTTTTTCTTCTATTCCTTCACTCGAACTTAATGAATGGGCCCCTAAATGTCCTATGTACAAATAGGAATAGGCAAACTGTAAACTCTTCAGTTCATTTTAATTTAACACACAAAACCTTGAATGTAGGATACAAAAGTAAGTTTCCATACATCTGTTTTAGGGTGTTTTTTTTATTGTTTTGTTAAGTTGGCTGGTTGTTCTGAGACCATCAGAATGTTGTATTACAGAGAGTTTCAATGGGTGTCCCACCTGTCAGTCAGTGGAGAGCTGGACACCTCTACAGTACAACAGATGATCCAGCCTCGATGTGGCATGAAGGATATTGAATCACTAAAACTGGTAAAAAGTCACCATCGCGGTCGACAACGCAAGAAACGTTATATATCCAAAAGTAAGTGAATCCCACTGATCAGTAAGTAAAGAAATTGTCATTAATCTTAAATACTGATTGGTAGCTAAAGAGTAATGTACATTGGTGTTCAGTATCAAGTTTTATAGCAATAATCAGCTAGCAACATAAGCACATGGAATGTCCTAAAATAACCAATTAACCCTTGTATTTTTTTGGCCTCATAAAGGTTGGTTGCTGTGGGTTACAGGCCTAATGTGAATACCATATGAAAGGAGGCTTATCATCAACCTTGCTTGTAGCCTGTGTTCTCTGGAGTTTCAGGTGCCAGGGTTTTTGCTTTATGTATGCTAAGTTCCTTTTTCATCCACTGCATATCTGTGGTCTGCATTTGAAATTCAAAGAGGATTGGAGCTTGTGATTTTAAATGTATCAGTGTGTTGGGTTAACCATGCTACACTGGTTTAAGTTATATATAAGTGATTTCAGCTTAGGATGCATACATAGGCCATCTGCCCTTATAAATATACAGAAAATATTCATTCTGGTACAGATAGATTTGTAAGAATCACCATAGATATAGCGATAGCCTTTATTTCAGTGTAGTGTTTTTCACTTTTGATGTAGGAGTAAGGCACGGACAAGCTCAGGGTTCCCATTTGCACTGTGCAAGGAAGAACACCCATGCCTTATATGCATAATGGCCATAATGCATTATAATGTATTATTATAACATCACTTGTGAGAGCAATGGGTGCAAAGTATTTGGTGGTGATTTGCAAATGGTGCAATGATGCTGGAATCTGGGAAAAGAGCTGCATAGTATGTGTGTGTGGGGGTAGATTGCACCATTTTTTGTACATTCCTTATTGCCATTTACCCTGATAAATGATTCTAACATTTTTTTACTGGTTATTCCTAGAAGAATAATCAGTTTAGACGGATGCAATGCAATGTTTACTGAGTGCTGAAAACAGAAATTGATTTCTTAAGGAAACAGAGTTCCAAACATGTTTCCTGCTACAGTATAGGGTTCTCCAGAGTATGACAACTTGAAAATATTTCATGTGCATAAAGGGGAAAGTATATTTGACCCCTTTTGTGCCTAAAGGAATGGCCTCAGCCACTTCTACTGATGAACAGCAGCAGAAATTTCAGTTCCACCCCACGATATACTTTATAATGTTTATTATTATGCTCTAGTTATGTACAGTAGAAGGAAATTTGTTTTTGTTTGCAATTTTCCACAATAATTCACATTCTACAAATTATCTTAGCAATTCAATTCAGTGATCTGAGATCTGCAATGCTTGAAACCCCAGCCTGGCTGTTAAAGGGTGGTTAGCCTGGGGGATTCCTCTTGAGACAAGCTTTCAATCTGCCATTTAGGATACACTGGAAAGAATGTAAAACATGCACATATCTTGTCTATGAATCAAAAAGAGAAAAGAAAACAGAAAAACTTCAATCACTGCGATTAGTTTTCAACCTAATTGTGTCGCTTGTCATATTTGTTAAATGTAGCAGAAAGAGTTTATATGTCATAATCAAAGCCCAATCAAATTTTAAATGTGTTTATGGTAAAGCAAGAGCCCAGGACAGTCGGGAGAGTTTGGAAAGACAGGGATTGTACAGTGAGACAAGAGTTCTTGCCCATTCAAGAGGGTGTAAATGTAAAGAGGTAGTGGGAATCCACCCACATTTGCCCCTATGATCAGTTAAGGTGGGATGTTTGCCCAAGGCTCCCATTAGGCAGGGGTGTAACTACAAAGTAAGCAGACCCTGCAGCTACAGGGGGGCCCAGAAGGTATAGGGGCCCCATGAGGCCCTAATTTATATACAATTTCAATAATGGTAAAACAGATCAATGTCTAGACATTTTGGGGGCCTGAAAAACAATTTGCTGTGGGGCCCAGTAACATCTAGTTACACCACTGCCATTAGGCTTGTAACTGGTATAAAATGTAAGAACCCTTACAACTGAAAGCTAAACTTCAGTTCTGTTAACAGTGCTCCTACAAGAGATTGCTGAACAGCTACTATGTTCAAGCTGCAGCAGTGTCTGTTGTCCCTCAAAAGATCAGACTTTGAAAATTTGTTCTGTATATTCCTCATCAAACACTGTTGAGGCATTTTGGCTTCCTACAGAAAAAATTACCACTTTGCCTTTATGTTACTATAGTGGGATATGACCCAGATTTTGAGAGCAACACATGGACTTTATTTCTAAGATAAAGTTATTCTCATTACAAATGAGAATGTGAGGGTGTATTTCCTAGTAAAGCAGTTTATTGGTATATTCAGGGATCCCACTAGGATTCCATACAACAGTGTTTCAGGTTCTCTATCTCTCCCCTTACTATAGACTAGGGGTACCCAACCTTTTTTACCCATGAGCCACATTCAAATGTTAAAATAATTGGGGTCAATTAAGTGCTGTGATTGGCTATTGGTAGCACCTATGTAGATTGGCAGCCTACAGGAGGCTCTGTCTGGTATCATACCTGGTTTTATGCAACCAAAAACTTGCCCCAGGAATTCAAAAATAAGCATCTGCTTATGACTCAGTCCTGGTGTTCAGTGAAAGGGTCAGTGAAAACCACTGTAAGCTCCAGCACTTAATATCCTCCTATTTGTGACTGTAAGGAACACACCCACTTTGATTGTAAGCTCTATGGGGCACCTCCTTCCTATTCTCTATAATACTGTGCACTTGAACATGAATGTGACTATATTTTGTAATTACTGTATATTTTATGTATATAAATGTATTGTTCTACAGTACAGTGTTGTGTGCACAAGTAGTGCTTTGTATATATATATATATATATATATATATATATATATATATATACAGATCCTCAGTGGTGCACTCCACAGTATGGTAGGTACTTGCCTAGGTGCTGGTAACGAAATTGCATAGAGTATTTGAAAAAAAGACCGCACTCACAGGACTTTCGCAAGAAAATAAGCCCCCATGGACTGTGACCTTTACTCCTCAACGTTTCGGCTAGTATACTCTATACGGCTAGAGTATACTAGCCGAAACGTTGAGGAATAAAGGTCACAGCCCATGGGGGCTTATTTTCTTGCGAAAGTCCTGTGAGTGCGGTCTTTTTTTCAAATACTCTATATATATATATAATATATACACATACATAAAATATGCAGCCCAATGTTAGACTAGATACCATCTGCTGTAGAATACTGGGAGTCACAAAACAGCAAATGCCACTTTATATTTCAATTCTTATCATTCAATACAAATGACACTCCAAAGAGACAAAAATCACTTTTGATAAAAACTTTACTGTTGTTTATGTGCAGACAGCTTAAATAATCAATCATAAAAGATTATGCTAATACCCATAAGCAGTATTATTCTGTTCTTTTGAGTTCTAGCATTTTAGCAAACACTTTAAAGTATTCTAAGGCCAAAGGTCAGCAGGCTTGGTATTAGCTTTCCTTCAACTGTTTGCTTTACATGCAAATCTACATAGTCAAATCCTTTATAGCCATTGTTTAAACTAGGAGAGTCACAGCCCAGGGCTTACAAACACACAAAAAAATGCAAAGAATCTTATTTAAAGCCTTTCAGCAGATTCCAGGTGCTATTGAACCATAATCATAAACTAAGATGTCACAGGTAAAACATAGGTATATCCAATCAATTTCACAGTGACTTTAGTAGGCACGATAAGAATAACAGTTGATTTGTATGTTATGTACTTGCATTATTAGTAGTTGTGTAGTGCATTCTCTTCCCACCATTACTAAATAATAAGGAAGCAAGTATACAGATTGTTTTTTTTATATTTCATGGCCATACTTGACTGACCAGTGACCACTGATTGACTTTGATAAAAGTTCCCTCTTTCCAACACATCTTCTATGCCCAGCTAGTGGGAATAAATAATAACTAAGCAAACAGAGAGGCAAATGCTGCTCAGTAACTGCTTCTCTATAAAATGTTCTGCCTCTTCTTCCCTGGAAATCTGGCTGATTACCAGTTGGTGGGCGTGAAACCTCTGTATCTGAGCTTGCTTTGACTTGAGTGTTAGTGATGAGATCATTCTTCCAGTATGACATTTGTTATATTTCATGCACTAGCTGAGAGGTTTCTTATACAGAAAGTGTCTCATGTTTCGACTGGTGTGCTTGGGGCTTAAATGTGTTCCCCTCCCTGCGGTTTCTAACAATTTATATTGTAAGTTTGATGATTTAGGTGTAATGAAAATCACTGTAGGTGTTACATGGCAAAATAAAAAATTTGTTATAGAAACTTAAAGTCATTGACTTGATACAGCTAAGGCAGTGCAGCTGGTAATGGTCCTGATATTAACCTTGTTGTGATGTTTTATATTTTGTATATCCTGGCATTTCTGCCACAGGTATTTATAATTACTTATGTTACACCTTTTTTTAAAAAAAAAAAAACGGGTTACCCAGAATTACTTCTGCCAGTTGCCACTCCCTATAACTCCTGGTAGAAGAGGGGTTACATGCAACTTGTTCCTCTTAGGTGGGCCCTCGTGATAACCCCACTGAATTCTCATAAAGAACTCATACCTCCCAACATTTTAAAAATAAAAAGAGGGACAAAAAATTTGCCGCTTGTAGCGTGGCGAAATTTTTTTGACCATGCCCATTTTTGTGGCCACACTCCCTAATTACCATGTTTAGTTTACAAAATTTGGCAGGTTATGAAAGTTTGAACATATTTCTGTGTTTTTTTTCCATTATTACAATTTTGCTAATGAAGGTGAATTGCCCTTTAAGCTGTGAGTCTAACTTCTCCCAAGGGACCTGTTATCTTATATTGTTACAATTACTTATTTCCTTATCTCGTAATTGTTACAAAAGTATCTTATCTACTGCTCTGGCTGTTCTGGGCTCTCTGCCAAAAGCCAATTAAGTTAGAAACTTTGCTTCTTTTTCTGGCTGTTCAGTGCAGAGAAAAACTGGACTTTCCAGTACAAATGAGGGACTGCAGGTTGAGCTGTCAAAAGAAGGACTGTCCCTCTAAAAACTGAACATTTTGGAGGTATGAGAACTTGATCTTTCAAATAACTTGGGTGCCAGTGGTACTTTAAACACTTTCATCCTTCAGATGTTACTCTTACTATTTCAGCTGAGGTTTTCACAACACCCTAGAGGTAGCACTCAATGGTTTGGTGAAACATTCTCCAGCATTAGGCAAAGCTCACAGTGGTCACTTACCCCAGGAATCTTCTTTTCCTCAGCCTAACTACTAGAGTTCCTATACTGACAGCATTGACGCAGTAAGGTACTAACCCTTACTGGCCTCCTCGTTGGAGCCCCTGGCTGCTTTACAAAAATTCTGCCTCTCACTCCTAGAGTGAACAATTGCAAAACTTTATAACACTTATTTCACTTACTGGGACCTACCTCTGCCCCAGGCTTATCAGCTCATCACATCATGGGAACCAAAGAGACAGATGATGTAGTGGCTTTCCTTTTTATAAAATAGGGAACCTGACACCCCTGGCCAGTTACTAAACTACCAGGGAAATACTTTAACCGAGAATAGGGTTGTCACACGGCCAGCAATTCATTGGTCTAGCCTGTAAATCACCAGCTAGGGCGGGTGCCGGTATTACAAATTAACCAGCAATGTAATTGCCAGTAAATCCTTAATCCCCCCTCTTTCTTAAAGGGGAACTATTATGAAAATGCTAATTTAATATTGGCTTCAGCATACTGAAATAAGAAACTTTCTAGATACAATCAATTAAAAATTCTGTACTGTTTCTGAAATAATCAAGTTTATCTTCACTATTCCTCTCTCAGCATCTGTTTCTCCTCATTCTCTCTTCATTCAGTAGTTGGGTGTCAGATGAATGATCCAATATACCTTATAGGAGGGCCCCTTTTGCCTAGAAGATGTATTAGAGCTCACTCTATTCAAATCACCAGAAATCCTCTCTACATGCAGAATTTGTACAAAAGGCAGTTATTTTGTTAGATTTTGTTTGCACTGGAATCAGTTATTTGAGTGAGCTCTAATTCATCTGCTAGGAAAGGAAGCCCCTCCCCTATAAGATATATTGGATCATTCATCTGACACCCAACTGCTGCATGGACAGAATGAAGAGAAACAGATGCTGAGAGAGGATAGTGAACATAAACTTGATTATTTCAGAAACAATGCAGAATATTTAATTAAGTTTCTTATTTCAGTATGATGATGCTTATATTAAATTTTCATTTTCACAAATGTTCCCTTTTAAGATTTCTCCCTGTCCTGTTCACTTTGTTGTACTCCATGAAGCTCTTCCTAAACAGTGACTCTCCTCCTGCCCCGATCCGCCCACACCCGCCTCTGTGACATCACCACTGGCCTCCCTGCACCGCAGGCCAGTATAACTGGGGACAAAAAGGTGGCAACCCTAACCTGGAAATGGGAATCAACTCCCCATTCCAAATGTAAATTAAGCCCAACTCTCAGTTGGCAACAACTTTCCTGAGGACTACATGAAATAAAGCTGGTAAAACCTTTACCACCCCCCTATACTAATTAGCTTCACAGAGCTTACATTAGTCAGTGGATTGTAATTAATATAATTAAAAAGCTTTTGCATTTTATGGTTTGTAACACAGAGAAGTGTTGGAACAAAGTATTTCATTTTAAAGTTGAAAGGTTATTTTAAATATTATGTTTTAATAAGAACATGTATTATCTGTTACGCATTGGCCTGTATAATCTTTTCTGATGCTGGCATCAGGTTGGTAACTGTAACCTGAAGTAACTAGCATTAGCTAGGAGCTACTAATAATCCAAATTAAACATTGAGTTTAGCAGATTTTTAGGAGGCCCAAATCCGAAGCAATCAGGTGCAGAAAACACTAGTACTTGCTCACAGTTTCTGCTAGTGATTGCACAAACCTAGACTATTGAGGGGTCATAAATGCGCTAGATATCTTTAATAAAAAAAAAACCTTTGGGGTCTTAAGTTATGATCAGTCAGACACTAACCTTTAGACTTTTATTTGTTAGACAAGATAAACACTAGCGATTTTATAACACAATATTGTGTCTTATTATTAGTCAGCCTGTGATAGGTACTGTGCCTCTCCCTGCTTCTTTCTGCATAGCCAGTCTGTTGTGTTGGGCAGACAAGGAACAATTCCTTCCTTTGTCTTCAGCTGCCTTGACATGTTGCTTTCATTAATGTGCACCAAGATTGCAAGTATGCCATCCTGAGTAGCTTTCTTGCTTTATTAATCTATGAATGAAACAAACAGCTAAAGTTCTTTGATCAAAAAACTAAGAATGTAGACAGACATGTAGAAGTTCATATAAAGGAAAGGCTTCAGCAAATCTTATTATACCAGCAATAAGATATGCAGCATATTTTTGAAGAGCAGATTTAACCCAAAATCCTTAAAGGAGTGACTATACTGTATATAATTCAGACCAAAAACAATCAGCTGCATAGCTTATGTATGTTTATTAGCATAGCTATCACACATGTTGACAAAGCACTTGAAACAATATTCATGATAGGCCTAGCAATTGCAGCATGTCATGGTATCATGGCGGCCCCATGGGAGTGAGTGGTGGTGCAGCCCATCCCAGTAGTTCCAACACTGGCAATGAAAATGATTAAATTGCTATCTAGTATTTTGTGAATTTGAACAGTCTAAACAAATTTTAATTCAACTCGTTACATGGTGGGTGTATTTCTTTGTTATTATGAGAAAGGGCAGAAATTTCAGGGAATGGTGTGGTTTAGTTGGATCAAGGAAGGCCATTTCTTTTTATTGGGCCCCATTTTACTTTTTGACAGGCCTAACTACCCAGGTGGCCCAGGAGACCAGACTTATTCAAGCAAGAAGCCTCATGTCACAGAACTCTGACTATATGAAACTAGTCTCCTTTATTTTACAGGTAAGAAATGGTACAAACAACATTTAACTTATCAGATTGTCAACTGGCCCTGGTACCTATCCCAGCATCAGGTCAGGCAGGCGGTTAAAGCAGCGTTCCAGTTGTGGAGCAACGTTTCCTCTCTGACATTCTCGGAGGCTCTGAGAGACCCTGCAGACATCCGTCTAGCATTCTTTGATGGGGATCACAATGATGGGGCTGGAAATGCTTTTGATGGACCAGGTACTGAACTATTGGTTCTTCTAAGTCTTTGTTTAGGTATTTCCATGTGGGCACAAAAATATTTAGGAAAGAGTGAATTTGCTTTCATCTGTGCACTGATTCTAGAATGTAAACAATAGCTATGCAGATATAAAAGTTGGGTTTCTAAGGGAGGGGGGTTTGACTCAAATTGGCACAATTCTGCTTTGGAATCAGCCAAAATGTTGTAAGCTTAGTTCCACATTTTCTCCCTGGCATGCATAACTCAAACTCTTTGCTGATTAAATCACAAGACCAGACTAGTTCACAGTGTAGATGTTTCAGTTAGGACATGTGCAGCACGCACTGTCTGTCTGATTGTCTGTCTGTCAAGGTAGTTTTTTTATCTTCTATACCTTATATGCTCTTAAGGGTCTCCATGCTAAATATCATATTAAGTTCTACAATGATATATTTTGCAGGTGGTGCCCTGGCACATGCTTTTTTCCCCAGAAGGGGAGAGGCTCATTTTGACAGTGCCGAGCACTGGTCATTGAATGGTAAGGGCAGAAACCTGTTTGTTGTACTGGCACATGAGATCGGACATACTTTGGGGCTTCCGCACTCCTCCTTCAAAAATGCCCTGATGTCCCCTTTCTACAAGAAACTGAATAAAGACTATGTACTGAACTTCGATGATGTCCTGGCCATCCAAAATTTGTACGGTATGGTATTTGAACAATGTCATAACTGCATCTTTCTTTTAACTGCTGAATTTATAAATTACATTTGTGTTGTTTAGCACAAAGTTTACGCCCAAAGTGCCAACTTCCCAATTCGAAAGGCCTTGTAGACCTGACAGCTTTTCAGTGTATGTGCCCCTTTATGTTGCTTTTGAAAGTACAGGTATGGGATCCGGAATCCAGAAAACTACAAATTATGGCAAGGCCATCTCTCACAGATTCCATTTTTATCCAAATAATTAACATTTTTAAAAATAATTTCCTTTTTTTCTGTAATAATAAAACAGTACGTTGTACTGGATCCAAACTAAGAAATAAATCCTATCGGATTTATTTAATGATTTTGTAGTAGACTTAAGGTTTAAAAATCCAAATTATGGAAAGATCTATTATCAGGAAAACCCTTCTGCATTCTGGATAACAGGTCCTATACCTATACTAGTATAGCATTTTTATGAACAAGGTAGAGCTCATTAAACTGATTAAATTGAGCAGCCTGGAATTTCTGGGACAGGCTTAATTTCAAATGTTATGGATGAAAGGTGATGGGCCCCTCTGTCCTGGGGTGCCATGAATAAATTTCTCTTTTGCCTATTTATTAAAGTGGCCCTGCTGGCAGACCAATAGAAAACTGTTAAACTAGCAAAGAACCTATTTTAGAATGTGTTAGCATAGATTATTTGTATATGAATGAACCTGTGTTTGAAGAATGAATTACGTAAAATGTACAGTTTCTAAATTCCACACGTATGACATACTGAAATCATACCCTTGGCAAACACTAGAAACAACAAGAGGTTTCTAAGTATTTGCCATACTGTACAAAGTGATATCCCTATATTCTTATAGTACACAGATTGTTTTAATTGACAAATATAGATTATAAGATTCTTTTATTTAAGCAACCATGTAAATATTTTATATGTTGCCTGAATATCCTCTAGAATGCATTCTTCTTTAGCAAATAAGTCCACATGCATCTGAGTGGCCTCCATTTATTTTTCGTGGTTCTCTACAGAGACCTCATGTATACATGTCATTATATAGCCAGAGAAAACAGTGGTTTGAGTCATTCCCTGCTACCCCTAACAACTCAATGTCCGTATTGTTACATAGAGATAATCTTAGTGGGCACCGTGATCTGGAATATCACTTGCTGAAACAGATACGGAATGCATACCATCAGACATTCAAACTTTAAAAATCAGGGCTTTTTAATCCTTTCTTCATCTTCCCTCACCAATTTGCTGCAGTCTGTCAAATTCCATGTTTCAAGCCCATTATTATGTCTGAAATTCAAAACTGTACTGCTAAGATAGTGACAGCTGGAAGCTTTTGTTGGGCCAGGATAGTCAGCCCTATTCTGACAGTTAATTTAGGAACACACTGATTATATGGGTGTCGAAAATTACTGCTGTATCAATGCTTTTTCAGGATCAAGTACAAAGTTCTATTTTATTATTACAGAGAAAAGGGAACTATTTTTAAAAGTTGTTATTGTTTGCTTGAACTGGACTCTATGGAAAATGGCCTATCGGAGCTTTCTAGAAAACAGCTTTCCGGATAAGGAATCTAAAACCTGTAATATGCAGATATACCAATAGTATGTGTTTAGACAGACCATGTACTATTGACTATTATATAGTGGCCTGCTATATTTAGTCTACCTATGAACATGTACATGCTGTTCTTGGGTGTAGGTAATATCTATAAAACGTGGCTTAGCTCATATCATGGAAAATAACATTTGCAGAGTTACAGTTTATGTAAAGATGGGCAATTCATTATTGAAATCCACTGTTACATTTGGATGCAAGTACGTGTTTGCCATATATAAATGTCACCAAAATGCAATAGAAGTAGACCAGTTTTTGCTCTAGGAATGTCCTCGTTGTTGAAAGGATATGGTTTTTTTTGGGTACAAATACAGCATGTAATGTACTGCTATGTTATGTAAGCACATATTTCTAAACCAGGCATTTGTTTGTATTTCAGGAGCTCCCCCTAGTGGAAATCTGGTGCAACTCCCTGGAAAACAATTTGCCTTTTTTCAGGATTGGAGTCCAGAATCACATGAAGATTCTGGAATGAAACCTTCCTACTGCCACTCTATCTTCGATGCCATCACGTGGGGTAATAGCTCTCGTCTTGTCATATTAAACTTATGTGGGGCCCTTTATTTTTTTTAAACTGACCTTCCCAAGAGTATCTGTAATCTGGCTATTAGTGCTGGTTGTTGTTCGCTCACAACAGCTGTGGCTTTGTGAGCCTGATGTGCTTGTTTTATAGCCATGAAATCTAGGCATCCCTAACACAGCAAACAGCTGGATGCATAGAACTATAGAAATAGCAGTGTCATGAATAGCAACCAAGAAATGGGTTGAATAAGAGACTGAAAAGTTTTGCTGCTGGGATCAGTGACCCCTAATTGAAAGCTGGAAAGATGTAGAATAGGAAGGCAAATAATGAAAAAAACTTAAAGGTGAACCACCCCTTTAAAATGACATTGTTTCATTTTGGCATTATCCAGTAGCACACACATAAAAAAAAAGTATAGTTTTAATGATTAGTCTAAATTTAAATGAAACAGTGATTTACATATGTGATGTTTTATGTGATATTTTTTAGAGACCTGCACATTTGTGCTGTTGTCACCCTCCTCGCTTGTTTGTCTGATTTGCGTGTGCAGCTGACATTGTTTAGAATAGATTTGAAAACTGGCAGTGATGATTTCAGCATTGATAGAGCAATATTTATCCAGGTACTGTTCTAGGGCCTTTATAAGCTACGTCTCTTTGCATATCTGTCTACAGTGAACTCTTGACATTTTTTCTTACATGTAGATTTGAAAAAAACATTATACATCTTTAAAGGCCGTCACTTTTGGATGGTCTCATTGGATGGTAAAATCTCACCACCCCAAACTCTTCAGAAGCGCTGGAAGAAACTTCCTTCTTACATTGAAGCTGCAGTGGTATCAGGTTTAGATGGAAAATTCTACTTCTTTAAAGGTGAGATTTAGTTTAATACCATGGTAATTTCCCAAGGGCCTGATTGGAGAGCAGTAAAAATATTTTTACTTTATATGGAACTTATTATACATTGGACTCGTGGAAGAAGCAATTGGAGCTCTCCCCCACCAGTCTTGGTTGACTTGCTGATATACCTCAGTTATCATCTGTTACCTAGTTATGGGATATGGGGGGGGGGTCCTGACCAAATGCTGGTCCACAAAAGTGTAATAATATAAATCATTCTTCCCTGATTGCTATAAGCAATGGAATGCTACATGGTCTCTCTGCAAAGTTAACTCATGCCTTGAAAAGGTGCATTACTGTAATAATAAACAAATGAGATGCTGTAAAATACTTTGGAGGGCCACATTTGGACTGCAGGCCTCCCTTTGGAGAGCCCTTATATAAACTGACATACCAGGAAAGAATGAATTGCTTCTTTCACATTGTGTTGTGAGCTCTACATTTGAGATAATTATACATAGACCCAAAAACACAAACTTAGGAATGCTATAGATTGACCACACATACATTGTTTTCAAATATGTCTTTATGCCATTTGCTTATACTGAAGAAATGATATGGGAACATATCCTGACTGGTAACATTTGCTGCTCTCAAAAAAAGAAGGCTTTATTGTTCTCCCCAGGAATTAATAATTCTGAATCCTGCATAAAATCACTCAGCTGTTCAGAGGCGTGCTCCCACATCATTTTATGATAAGCAAGAATCAGATTATCTGCCATGGTATTTAGTTGATCTTAATTTTATTAAAACAATATAACGAGTCTGTGTAAGTCTGTTTTCTGTGCCTTATACAGTATCTCATGAGGGTTTGGTGAGTTTAGCCAACACATTGTAAGATCATGTCTGGATTGAGAATTGACCAAATTGGCTCCATGGTTATGCAAAGACATATGCACAACTGTAAAGTAAAACAAGAGTATGGTTAATAGATTTGAGTGGTTAGTCTAGGGCTCTTCCGAACTATAGCATTTGTAAACTTGCAGTTTATGAGGAATGAGGGATTGGCACCAGCAGTTGCTAGAATGATGGATCATGTGAGCTTAGAACTGGTACATCAGAATTCCCTACAGCATTGAATACCCTCAGGGGAACCCAACCCTTTTTTACCCATGAGTCACATTCAAATATTAAAAGAGTTGGGAGCAACATAAGCATGAAAAAGTCCATGGGGATGCCACATAAGGGCTGTGACTGCCTATTTGGTATGTGGACTGGCAACCTACAGAAGGCTCTGTTTGGCAGTACATCTGGTTTTTATGCAACCAAAACTTGCCTCCAAGCCAGAAATTCAAAAACAAGCACCTGCTTTTGAGGCCATTGGGAGCAACATCCAAGGGGTTGCTCACGAGCCACAGTTTGGGGTTCACCCCCTTAGATTTAATAGAAGCATTCTGTGCCCTTTTCCATGGCAATACAGTTATTGTAGACCCTCAGCAGTATCTGACCTGTGACATACCATGTTCAAGTATGAGCTATTTAAATGATGTTCTTGTTAGTACTGTTTTGTGTTTGCTGATTCTGATGTGTTCAAGAATGCACTCAAATACAAAGCATATGTAATTATGCTCAGTTTATCTTCAGTAATTAAACATCTTAACCATATAATGCTTTATTTCTTACACTGTGTATTGTGTAAGAACTTTCTCATAAAAATACTTCCTGACTATTTTGTGCAGGCTATTTATTATCTGTTTACAATACTTGGCAGGTGGAAGGTGTTGGAGGTACAAAGATTCCATATTAGAAGAAGGCTTTCCTCAAAAATGTAGCATGAATGGTTTGCCTCGTCGTCCTGACACTGCACTGTACTTTCAGCCTCTTGGTCACTTGGTCATCTTCAAGGGCTCTAAATATTATGTGGTGAATGAAGAGTCTCTAACAGTGGAACCTTACTACCCACGCAGCTTGCAAGACTGGAAAGGTGTGCCTGCCAACAGTCACAGTGTTCTGACCCATCCTGATGGAGCCGTCTACTTTTTCAAAGGTCACCAATACTGGATATTTGACCAAATGAAGCTGAAAGTAACTACTTCTGGGAAGTGGGCTGAAGATTTGTCTTGGATTGGTTGTAAAAATTATGTGACTTGATTTTTCTTCAGTGTTAAATCACTTCACTTGTACTACATAATCTTGTATATAAGACCTACCAAAGAATAAAACGTAGGACAACTTCAAAGGATCCAGGAGAACTTGTCATGTTGTGTTCCAGCTTTGTTACATCTTTTTTCTAGTCTTCTTTTTAATATAGTCTCTGGTTTTCTTAAACTTGAATATGAATGATCTATTTGCCTTGTAACACATTGTTTTTTTTTATGTAAAACCTGTCTTCAGCTTGGGCATTTGATAAATACACAACTTAGCCTTCCACATCTGACTAATTACTATTGTTGGAATCAGGTTTACATGGACAGACAAAAGCTTAGTCACTTACTCATTTAGGCATCCCATGGGCAACCTATATGCCCTGCCCTTATACTGTTATACACATCTTTACATTGCGCTTCAACAGCGAAAGAGTTGTAATAAGCAACAACTGGAATGCTATGGTATTCACTCATTCATGTTTAGATTTTCAAACATTTCTTGCACTTTAATAAACACTGCTGTAAAAAATAGTGGATTAGGATACAAGACATAAAGGTTTCTTAAATTAGCTGGTAAAATCACCCCAGTTTAAGGTCATATACAATATAATACAATATAGTACTACTCACTGGATAATATAGATGACTGATTTCATATCACCTCAGCTGGGAATAAGTATAGCACTGCAATCACTTATTAAAAATTCAAATGATAGTTTTAGATGAATAGTTTAAGGGATTCTCTCTGTAAGAACATTTGTCCAGTTGTCTGTTCTGCTGGTTTGTATTTGGAAAGATGTTAATGGCTCTTGGCTGGCAAGGCCACATCCCCTACTATGGAGATATAAGGAGCATGACATTTCTAGTTAAAAGCATTGGGTTAATGCATACTGTAAGTCATTATAAACAAATAGTCTTAGTTGAGAACATGGCTTAGTACAGGTATGGGATCTTTCACCTGGAATGCTTGGGACCTTGGGCTTTTTTTTTTAAAAAAAAATAAATAAACCCAATAGGATTGTTCTACAACCAATATGAATTGACACAGATCAGTTAGGATATAGTGCAAGGTACTTATTATTACAGAGAAAGAGGAAATAGACTGTGCTGGAGATGGCCATGGAAATTTGGAGCTTTCTGCGTATCAAGTTCTTGGAAAGGAGCTTCTATCATACTTCTACACATGACATGGTTTTCATACAGTAACTCAAATGAAACCTTTTGAACATATATTAAGACCAATGCGACATCAATTTTTTTAGCTAAGGACATATTGTTAGTTGACAGGTACACAGAGGCTTGAATATTCTTTTGGTGCCGAGTACAGGCATTTCCGTCACTGAGCCAACGTTTTTGTTGTGGCAAAGATCAAAGGTTGAACTTGGTTAATGTTTAACTGCAAGATCTAGAAACCTTACCTTCTGCATTGAAACATTTTTTCTAGGTCCACGTATCCATGTGTCTGCTGCTTTTCTTAAGATAAATGCCTTGCCACTTGTTGTTAGCTGCATACAAAGTAGCTCACTCAACCACAATATGCTTAAAGAAATGTCAGCATGGAACAGCCAGTCACAAACCATCTATCCTGCAATGCAATTGCAATGTCTCTTGATTTGTGTTGTTAATTAAAGACACTAAAAACAAAACTGCCAGTAAATGGTAGACATAAATATAGGCAGCTATATGTGCACATATAGCTGTGCACAAGAAAGTCAGTGTGTAAAGGCGGAGAGATCCGCTAGTTTGGCAATTTCGCCATATGAGCGGATTTTCCCCAATATGCCCACCTTGAGGTGGGTGATATCGGGCTGATCCGATCATGGGCCCTGGCCCCAATGATCAGATCATAATGTATGGAATACTAGCGGTCGGATCAACGAACAGATGCGGTCCGCGATCCAACTGGATATTTATCCCTGCCAGACCATCTGCCCGACTCTCTGCCAGATGTTGATCGGTGAAGCCCGTCAGAGGGCCCCACATACAGGCCAATAAGCTGCTGACTCGGTCTGTTGGCAGCTATCGGCCCGTGTATGACCACCTTAGGCAAGAAAGAGTAACAATTACCCAAGGAAGAATATAGCATTTACTGAGCTGCCACAGGGCATTTTTTGTGGTCTGCAGCCTCCAAAAATCACAAAGTGGTACTCCTGTACAGTACCTATTGTGCTAGTCTAGAGCTGATATTATAAAATCAGAGGAAAGTACTGGGTTGTAGTATAACACTCATCATCATTTACTTGGCACTACCATCTGTCTTACACCATTCATCAAATCTAGAAACTATGTGGCCAGTTCTAAACATGTCTGTTTCTCAATTTTAATTGAAATCCCAGAGCCATTTCCTCTATTGTGTTGGTATTGGGAGCACCTGCATCCGTCATGCATTGTTTAAAAGACTTAAGACACTTACAGTGTAAATTGAATACAAAGTAAATAACATATTGCACAAGTGGTTATGTTCTTAATGGTACAGGTGTGCACTATCAGTCTTGTTGCCATATACTCTGTATTGTCATGGCTTCTACTGGCTTAATAGCAGAACTGTACAACAAATCATCTTGAGAGCACAATAGCTCCAGTGTTTGCTATAATCTGTTGTGTTGATTTTTATATTATTGGCAATCTGGAATGCACAATGTATAAATACCTGGAATTCTGTTCTTATCTTTAAAAAGGTAAAAATAAAAACCTATCCAACATTTAAGTAATATCTCTTCTATTTTCTTTTTTATAGGGCATACCTTATTATCGGCATTAAGTATTAAGTTCATATGCTAAATACATGCATTTTCAAAAGGCAACAGTTTTTTTTTTTGTTAAATGAATGAATATACAGTATATATATATATATATATATATATATATATATATATATATACTTTCCCAAACTCACAGCACTCACAATACGTGGATTAACCTTGCTTGGGTGCATGCCACAATGTTTCAACATGTAGTCCTCCCAAAATGCAGCCGCACTCACAGGACTTATCCAAAATATAAATGCTTTTTATTTAGAAACTAACGTTTCGGCCTTTGTCAAAGTTACAAAACGTTATGCAAACCACCCCTAAGAACCCTCTTAATGGAGGGGCCTGATTTTTCGCGCCATTGAGAGGGTTCTTAGGGGTGGTTTGCATAACATTTTGTAACTTTGACAAAGGCTGGGTCACAGCCGAAACGTTAGTTTCTACATAAAAAGCATTTATATTTTGGATAAGTCCTGTGAGTGCGGCTGCTTTTTGGGAGGACTATATATATATATATATATATATATATATATATATATATATATATATATATATATATATATATATATATATATATAGATAGATATATATAGATATATATATATAGATATATATCAGTGTTGCTGGCTTGTAAATAACAATACTTTTTAGTCTAAATTTAATTAAAATGATGATTTTATACAGCGATAAGCAGACAAGGGGACATACATTTACTTTAGAGGATTGCATTCCTTTATTTTGGAAAATTGTTATATGAATGCATGTAGGCATAACTAATTGCAAGCCTGCTTGAATGTAATACAAACTGAAGTTGCTCTATGAGCTGAGACTGTGTACCTTTCTTCTACAGCTTATAATGGGGCCATCCATGGTTGGTAGGCTACTGGTAAGGTGGTTGAACAGGCCTGTACTATGAAAAGTAGACATTTTAAATGGCAGTGCAATGAACTGAGGGACAGACTTTATTATAGTACTGGAAGTACTGGCACTTGAGAAAGGGCATTAACAACACAAAACATGTCGTGTACAGCAGTTTGAATGAATATCTGCATTTGAGTGCTCTCCTCCTTCTCACTGAAAGTATAGTACTGGAAGCCCAGTTTTTAATATATATATAAGATGCAATAATAAACACTTATCCTTATTTTCAAATACTTATCCTTATTTTTCAAATACTCCACACTTGTGTCCCCTCTCCTGAAGCCTCCAGTGCCAATGTAGTGTGTAAATTACCCATTGAGGGGGGCCTCTCTCCTACTCCTCTGTCATGTACATCATACAGTGCACAAGATTCCCTGCAGTACCTATAGGTTCTCTACTAACCTACACCTGAACTCTCCAAACCGTAACTGGGGGATGGACCATAGCCCAGCCCAACCCAACTCTTCGTTGGGGCCACAGACCTTGTTGACTAGCTTGGCTGTCTATCACATCTGAGGTGAGCTGGCACCAATCTCCTAACTTGGTCCTAACAAGGTACAGTCTCCCACCTGGTCTGACTCTGAAGCCAATATTTTTTTTAACAGGTCTAATTTTTATTACTTTTCAAAACAGGGAGGGGGGGTAGAGAATAAAAGAGGAGGAGGGGTACAGCGATTCTGAGTGACTTTACAATGGTTCTAATGTGATTTGTGTGTAAGATGTCATCCAGTATCTCTAGTAGGCAAATTTTGGGAGAGCTCAAACACGGTAAATCAAGGATCTCATCTATGTATGCGCAAATGACTGCCTAGTATTTTGCAATCAAAGGGTAAAGAGTCGATAACAAATGCCAAAATGAACCATCCTGCACTCCACATTTCAGACAAGTGGGTTAGGTCAGTTTGCCCATTTTATAGACTTGTTAGAAGTTAAATATGTCCAGAGTTTAAATATATGTTGGATTTCTACCTGGTGGAAGGTGTATATAGTCAGTCAGTTGCTTCTTCCCATTAGTCATCACTAAATAAGTGTTGCCACATACCATGGAAGGGCAATGGAACTGTGGACATAGAGGGTCAATGTACAGGTGCCCCTAGGCCAGAGCACCTGCCACCTCCAACTTTGCATCCTACTTACTGTATGTATCTTTAAAATCTTCCACAACCTACCTCCCGTACCTGAAACACATTGCTGGCAATAGCAATCGGCAGTAGAGGGGGACTGGGAGGGTGGTACAGTCAAATAGCTGTTGAGATCAAGAACGAGATAATTTATAATTCCAACATTACCACTGCTTAGGTTCTAAACGGTGTGTGAAACATCTGTCTGAACATTGGCAGGGTCAGAACATCTAGATAAGTTTCCAGGGTTGTTTTGTCTATAAATAAATAATTATGCATCACATCCCCAATGTATTTAGGTTTTAGGTAACCATAGAGCTTCTGATTTGTGAAACTACTGTAAAAAACAGTTTCTCCACAAAGGAGGGTGAGAAGTTTATAAAGGAGGTTTGACATTATAAAGCACTGCGTATCTTGACAGCGCTATATAAATAAATGATGATGATGACATTATCCAATATTAAGATGGATTGCAAGGCTTGGTAGGACATCAGCATACATGGGGGTAGACAGGGTAGTCTCTTAATTTCAAGAGGGAGCAATTTCTTAGAGCCTCTAGTGAACCCACCAAGTGTGCTTGTACTACTATGTTTGGATTGCCTAAATCTTATGCAAACCACCAGTTAACATATGCTAGCTGAAAGAGGCGGGCTTGGGCTCTGTAATTTCTCCTACTATTTGGCCTATCATAGGGTGCAGTTAGTGTCTTAACAGACAAACTGGGAATTTTAATGTTACAAGTCTGTACTGGTTTTAGGGTATCAGGTGAGATCACTGGGGGCTAACATTTGGCACCCCACCCTCCCAGTGATTTACACTTTCCTTCTCCTTTAAGGGTTGGGACCACCTGCTAACTGAACTAAATATTGATGTCTGTATTTACAGGAAATAAATCAAAATGTCATCTCCATACAAGCTCATTTAAGTATTTATTATTTAGTCCAACTTTGTTCTCCAGTCTTCATGTAATTACCTACATAGTAAAAGGACATAAAATCAACACCGCAGTGACCTCCAGAACTCAGAGTGAAAGGAGATGTAAAGTCCAGTTGTTTAGCCATTAGTAGATGAGATGCAAAAAGTGTAACCCCAAATAAATTATTGATTCCTTGCAGCAAAAGCACCATTTGATATTGCTATTAGAAAATAGGGATGCAGGATTTAGTTCTGGATTCAGCCAGGATTCGGACAAATCCACGTGCCTGGATCAGAATCCTTAAGATCATGAGACTTTTCATCCCTTAAACAAGTGTAACGCTTTCTTGGCCTATTCTGCGAATTAGGAGTTAAGGGTGACCAGCTAGGTAGTGAGCATGGGTTACATTGCGAATCCTCACCCAGGGCAGAGCCTTCGCCAAATGGAAGCTTCCCCTTTAAACTGTAGTTGAACTACAACTCACAGGCATATACGTGCAAAATAGAAGAATGGACGCCAGGAGGTTCTTTAAAAAGGTAAAACAGGAGATTTATTATGCCAGAGGCAAATGACCACAGGTTTACTTACAAATATACTGAGGACACAGCAGGTGGAATCACTTTGGACAGTACAAGGTTCACAGTCAAACAGGTGCGACTCCCAAAGGATATTGCAGATAGGTGTACATCAATTCCCAGTTTAACCGCCGTTGCACAGTGAGGGGATCGGGATCGATCAGGTAGGGTACAGGTAGTCCTTTGTTCACCTAGATGCCTATCAACTGAGTTCCCTGCTCTAAAGGCAAACAGGCCTTGTGGGAAGCTACTTCCTCCTACAATCCTCGTTGGAGCGACAACTGCTCTTTCTGCTACACCTCTCTGTCTTACTCTCCTAGAGAGTCTATAACAAGATCTTACTATCTTAGCTGGTCCTCGTTCACGAGGGGTTACCTGTTCCCCGACTTAGCACCAAAGGTGTCAGGTCCCTCTGGGGTAAATGCTTACTGGGGCCTATGGTGATCCCAGGCTCAATGGGGATTCACCTAGCAGCAGCACCAGGAGCCAAAGAGGAAGAGGACACTCCCTGCACAATACTATATAGCAGTGTGGCAGGGGAGTGTCATTACACTCTTTGTCCAATAGGTGTGGGTGTTACACTTTACCAGTTACAAGGGCTTGGCCCAATAACAAGGGAAAAGAGAACTACATACAAAAGGTAGGGGATTAACTCAATAGGGATAGGATATCCTAAAGGTCCCTACTTAAGTAGAAAAACATTTGAACCAAGTAATATGAGCCTTTTTCTGTTTTCCACTTCCTTGCCCTGATTTGCATATGTATATTAGGGTTTGGTTCGGTGTTTGGGCGAATCTTTCACAAAGGATTTCGCAGGTGTGGCCAACTATGAAATTAATGGATTCAGTGCATTCCTATTAGAAACATTTGTTTTGTTATAATTAGTAAAAATCTTAAGATGTACCTTGTTTTAATGGTTATCAAGGCAAATAGAAAAAATGGGCAGGGACTTTACCTGTTCCATGGCTCTGCACATACATTCGAGGTCACTATCGGACTATTAGCAGCCACGTGTACAGCATAGAAGTGGTACATACCATCCTTCAGTGGCAACACTGCAAAACACTAACAAAAAAACTGCTTTGCTCTTGAGGTAAGTGCAATTCATTTATATATCTATAATAATAATAATAATAATAATAATAATAATAATAAAAAAAGAAATCAGCTACCTAAGTCTAAAGGTGTCTATACACACAATGGGGGGAATTCACAAAAGTGTCGGTAAAAAAAGTAACCCAGAAGTGGCGGTCGACAAATTTGTAAAATGTCGTATGAACGGCAAATTCACAAAGGCAGATGTTACCATCTCTGAATGTCTCGTAAGTCTGACAATTTTCTAAAATGTCGTATATTTTCATCGTACAACCGACATTTACCAAGACTTTTTAAACGACAATTTGTCTGACATTTTCATTTTGGAGAGCCTAAAGTGTCTGAAAAATTGTCGGTAAAAAAAATTAGTTTACGAGTAATTCATAAAAATGTCGGGAAAAGTGGCGCCGAAAAAACCACACCCACTTTTAACGACACTAATTCAGAAGTGTTGCACATGTCGGAAAATTGGCGGAGAAATGCTCTGTGAATTTGTCGGCTGTTGCTACGACACTTTCTACAACATTTTAAAGACATTTTTTCGTTCCCGACACTTTTGTGAATTCCCCCCAATGAGTTGATATAGCCCATAGGTCAGATATTATTCATTCTGGCAATCCATATGGTCTCCCTGTCAGCACCTGATAAAGCACTTTGGTGTTATGGAACCTGTAGAGCTGTAAGTCCATAGGGCCATGCATATGAGTGGAAACACCAGGCCTCATGGGCAGGGAATTGTAGCTTTCTTTCTTTCTTTCTTTCTTTCTTTCTTTCTTTCTTTCTTTCTTTCTTTCTTTCTTTCTTTCTTTCTTTCTTTCTTTCTTTCTCTGTATTTATAATTATTTTTTATTTGTGTGGAGTTACTCAGTTGGTTAATGTTATCTAATTTGTATAGCTGTCAGCATAATCCACTGCAGGTATGGGGCAAATCTGTGTTTTGTTTGCACCTTTAGCTGCACCAAGGCTGCGGCACTTTTTAATCTCTTATAAAAGATCAGTTAATGGTATCTCCCTAAATGTTCAATGATTCTGAAATTTTTTCTTGTATTTAAGGGCTGGGACACACTGGGCGATTTGGGGAGATTTAGTCGCCTGGCGACTAATCGCCGCGACTTTTCTCCCCGAATGCCTCCCCTCGCTCTGCGCCTGGCTAAAATGAAAAATCGCCTGCGCTAATCACACGCGGCGATTCGTTTTCCGAAGTCGCCCAAAGTTGCCTCACGAGGAAACATTCAGGGAAGATTGGTCGTGGAAAGTCGCGGCGATTAGTCGCCAGGTGACTAAATCTCCCCAAATCGCCCAGTGTGTCCCAGCCCTAAAAGGTGAAGAGTGAGATTTTGTACAGAGTACTGACCATTGATTTTCTATGCCCAGAATTCTTTGTTAGCACAGGGCACCCTGATTTAACTTCCTCTGCTTTAGCTTCTAGGATTTTCACTAAAATATCCCTGTCTGCATATTACTGCAACCCAGCCAAGCTCGACAAAGGCAACCTGTAGGTCAACGACTTTAGTTAAGAAAGGGTTTCATTTTGCAAGCTTTCATTTGTTTGGGTGAGACACACAGCTGACTGGACCACAGGGCCCGGAGACCTTATAGAGTTAATAGGGAGTGTTTGTAGCAAGCTTTTTGTCACCAAGGAGAAGTGTGTAAGCTATTGGTAAGGAAACAAAACACTTAGGAGAACTTTGTGAATAGGCATTTTTACCCACTGTCATACAGACAGAGCAGAGCAATGAGCTGTCAAGAGTTTCAGGGCTGACTGAAGGAAAAGACTTTCCATGATATGGCACAAAGGATGACAGAAAACTGCAGAGGCACGACAATTTCTGTCCGACGGGCACCAGGTTGTACTCCTAGGGGAGGGGATGTAAGTCTGGCTCTGTTCTGGGAGGGCTGTATAATGGAGAAACAGACTTATAATAATGTAACATATGTGCTGGAATTTGATCTGTGTGTGTGTGTGTGTGTGTGCATATACTATTAGGGATATTTGTTTTTCTTGCTGTTATTTTGTTTTATGCATAGAATATGCTGCATTGTAAACTGATTGTAAATGCAAAACGGCAGTGCACAGAAGAATGACAATAATGTTATCTAAATTAACACCAATTCATATAGTCCTATAGTACATGATATGGATTCTGTTTCTAAAGTAGCAACATATTATTGCACGTTGTAACCTGTAATTTCCAAGTGACACCATATTACACTAACTGTTAAGCAGGTTTTTGTAAACCACTAAGGGGGAATTCACAAAAGTGTCAGGAACGTAAAAATGTCGTAGAAATTCACAGAGTATTTCTCTGCCAATTTTCCGACATGTTCGACACTTTTGAATTAGTGTCGTTAAAAGTGGGCGTGGTTTTTTCGGCGCCACTTTTCCCGACATTTTTATGGATTACTCGTAAACTAATTTTTTTTACCGACAATTTTTCAGACACTTTAGGCTCTCCAAAATGAAAATGTCAGTCAAATTGTCGTTTAAAAAGTCTTGGTAAATGTCGTTTGTACGATGAAAAGATATACGACATTTTAGAAAATTGTCAGACTTACGAGACATTCAGAGATGGTAACATCTGCCTTTGTGAATTTGCCGTTCATACGACATTTTACAAATTTGTCGACCGCCACTTCTGGGTTACTTTTTTTACCAACACTTTTGTGAATTCCCCCCTAAATCTCTCACTGTTGTCAAGCTGTTTTGTTTTCCTACTGTGATATTGAATTGAATCTTATCAAAAAGAAATATACATAAGAAAACTGGGTGCTGTCTGGAGTAAATATTGTGTGAAATGGCTGATGTCACTTCCTGTGTAACTTGTCCCCCTTTTTAGAACTGTGTGGGAAGTGGCAGCAGTTTCTACTTGAAAATATTCACCGCTGAAACCCTCTGAACTTGTTTCTACTTATATGAGGGAGAAATAAAAGAGTGTAAAATTGTAATTAGCAGCTTCTCTTGTTTGCCAAGCAACCGTAATTACCTTGTTGCTTTGAAAGTGCTGTGCAATTCCCTAGAACAATATCCACTGGTATGTCTGCAACTATGAAGCACATTCCAATGGAGCTAAGAAAATGGTGAGGGACAATGTCGGACTGGCCCACCGGGATACCAGGAAAACTCCCAGTGGGCCCAGGTGTCAGTGGGACCTCATGCTGCTAAACATTTGGTCTATTTCATTGCCATTCCCTATTTCTATGAGAACAAAGAGACTACATAGATGGAATAATAGATGATAGTATGTAAATAAAAGAGACTAGCAAAATAGAAATTGAGTGAGTAGAGGAAGAATAATAGTACTGAGAGTGAGCCCCTGGTCTAAGATTAATTGGTGGGCCCCTGGTCAAAGGTTTTCGGGTGGGCCCCTGGTGCAATTCATTTACATCCATATTAACACACTGAGTGTGGCTGCAGTTACATTGGAATTATTTGCATCTAGAAATTGTACTTAATACACTACACTAAGGGGGTTATTTACTAAACTCTGAATGCAAAAATCCCCCCAAATTTTTTTTTTTATAAAATCAGACTTTTAAAAAATCACAAATTGTTTGGAATTTATTAAACCCAGAGGATGGAAAGGTCAGAATTAGAAAATCCGGCATCTCAGACCTGTCGAGGTTGCATTTAAGTCAATGGGAGACAGGACCGCTATCAGAAATCGCAGGGCCCCATACGACAAAATTTCCTGGGCCCCCTGGGCTGTGTACACTGCAAGCCCCACCTACAGGTCCGCCCTCCCCACCACACAGTAAAAAAACAAAAAAAATATTGGTGGCTTGGACACCACATGAGAAAAAAAATTGGTGGCCAGGGCCCCCTCCACATTATAAGAAAATTAGTGGCCAGGACCCCTTAAATGTCCATGCCTTCCCAAAGTCAGCAGCTCTCAGAAAGATGGGAGCCCAGCTAATCAAGTAAGTGTGGTGTGGCCGGGGCCCCCTACAACTCTCCCCCCTGTCCCCCCCTGATGGCTGCCCTGATGGGAGAAGTCCCAATGATTTTTTGATGTGCGCTGGGTTTCGTGCAATATCCTGACGTTTTTGGAGTTTTCAGGCAAAAAAGCATTAGAAATCTGAGTTTTCGGGTGAAAAATCCGGAAAAATTTGAATTTTTTTTCCTGCAAAGCAAATTTTCGAGAAAACGTCATAATAAATAAGCGTAAAAAACCCAATTTGATCGGAGTTTGTAGCAGAAAATGTTGAGATAAAATCAGACTTTCATAAATTACCACCTAAAAGCTGTATATGAACCATTATATGTCCTGCAGAAATGTAAGGCTTGGTACAGGGGCTGGCTTGGTAATTGTGCCTCAAGCAGAAATCTATTAAAGCTTAGTAAGTCTGTGACATGCATAATACAACATTATGTACATATATATTAATGTACATGTTTCAGATATCACTAAGAACCGCTGCACTCATCTGCCTGAATTTTATCAGATCTGATTTTGCTATTACTACCTAGTAAAATTATGTTTTAACAGTTGCAGAACTTGCTTGTAATTAGTGTGCAATATCAGGAAGCCCAGGCTTAATAAATGCAGTTTAGCCCTTATAATTTGGATATCGTTGTCCTAAAACCACCAGAGCCCCTGAATGCATTTGTAGGAAGTGTTTAAACTCTTTTTATTTGAATGATAAGAATTCCACTTACATGCTCTATAACTTCTCAGATGTAATGGTCAGGGTTTGGTCATATGTTTACCTTCAAACCTATATTTTTTGTTGCAGATAACGATAATGGTTGTGCATAATCTTAGGGAGCTGGGTTTGGAAGCTTGGAAGTAGTATGTGACAGAAGATTCTGGAAGGTGTATGTGTTTAGCTCTTTCTCGCTCTCTGGCTGCCCTTAATTCTGGCATCATGTCAACTCATCAGGGTGGCAGTGTCCGCAGCATTAGACCATTTAAATCCAGTGAAGAATACCTGTATGCCATGAAGGAAGACTTGGCGGAATGGCTTAAGGACATGTATCACCTAGAAATCATCGTGGATAATTTTACCGAGATCCTTGAAAACGGATCAGTGCTCTGTCAGCATGCCAACAATGTAACAGAGGTGGCCCGTGAGTTCTCTGTACAATACCCTCAACTGGCAGAGAAGCTACAGCTGCCGAAATCAGGAGTGAAGCTCAATATGATGGCTCAACCAGGGACCTTCCTGGCAAGAGATAATGTGTCCAATTTCATCCAATGGTGTAGAAAGGAAATGGATATTAAGGGTAAGAGATTATGATGACCCTTTAAGGTTTATTTTGATTTATTTCTATATCAATGTTTTAATCAGACAATCACAATACAGTATTATTACTAAGAACAGTATTTATTTTAAACAGTGAGTACGTGAGTACTTCAGGTCAAATATCATTGCAAACACTATACAAGTTTAGACTCTTTACAGGTATAGAATCTATTATGTCCATGTCCCAGGAATGCCTGGAACATTAGGTTTTCAGGGTATGGACTCTATCCATAATGTGGAGCACCATGGCTTAAGTCTGCTAAAAAAAAAAATAATTTACATTGTTTTGCCAGCAGCATTGGTATATTTAGTTAGCATCAAATGCAAGGTGTAGTGTTTATAGTATTAAGTAAAATCAACTAGACTTGTATATTTGTCTCTTGAAGACGTTTCATCTGATTGGGTTTGTCAATTCAGAGTTCTTAATTGGGAATAATTATAGGGAAAACATGTGAACCACCCCTTTAATGTTAACATGATAGTAACCTCTTCTGGCAATTACTTTTATTACTAAAGTAGCGGGCAACATTCAATAACGTAATTGTCTGGGGTTACAAATCCAGATGATGTTGACAGTGTTCTTGTTTTATTTTTTGAAGATTATTTTGTTGGTACAGTTCTGTACAAGGTGTGAGTGTGATAATAATTCCTTAACAAAGTTTAACTTGCAAATTCCTTCTCTTCATCTTAGTACACTACATGGAGATGTAGAAACACTCCCCATGGAAACCAAAGGCTTTGTGCAGGTCTATGCTCTCTAATCTGATTATACTGCCAACTACTGAATAAATAGCTAAACGAAAAATCAGATCTTTGTTTAAAGTAATTATCAGTCTATCATTAGTCAATGAGGTAAAGCAGTGGGAAGATAATTACAAGATATGAATGTCATAAATACATCACAGTCAGTATTTTCCATTTAAAAGAGTGAAGTGGTGGCAGTGCAGGGGGCATATTTGGTCTATGGTCAATTTTGGCTATTTACCAAAAAAATATAATCTTGTGATTTGCAGCTAGTTGGTTTCACATGAGCACTTGTTATGCATTCTTCATCCGTGGAGGTTTTAAGAACATCTTAAAACTCATTTAGGTCTTGGGAGGCAAAACAACATGGCAATATACTGAAAACAATATGGCAGTGATTAGGAACTCTCTAGTCTGAAGGGTATTTAAAGGAACAGTAACACCAAAAAATTAAAGTGTTTTAAAGAAATGAAAATATCATGTAGTGCTGCCCTATTAAAATGTATCTGTTTGCTTCAGAAACACTACTATATTTCATATAAACAATCTGCTGTGTAGCAATGGTGGAAATTGAAAAAGAATATATGGCACAAATTAAATAGTGTATAACAGATAACACCATTATGTTCTACAGAGCTTATCTGCTGTGTAACCTGAGCCTTTTCTCCTTTGAATGGCTGCCCCCATTGCTACACAGCAGCTTATTTATATAAACAATAGTAGTGCTTCTGAAGCAAACACACCAGTTTTACCAGTGCAGCGCAATACTGCATTATATTTTTATTACTTGAAAACACTTTTATTTGTTTATGTCACTGTTCCTTTACACATGTTCATGGTATAACTGGCCCATTGGGATACTGGGGGGGCATCATACCCATTAGACCCTCATTGGTCTCCACTAGTCTGTGGAGTGCCTGCAGCTTATCACAATCTACAAACATGCAACCACACATGAATTTGAATCTCCTACTGTCTGACCCTCATCAATGGGTGTAACTGAAAACAAGCAGCTATGCAGGGACAAGAACAGGAGAATTAATTGCTGTGCACTGAGGCTAGTACACAACATATACATCATGGAGCAGTATTATTGTTCTGCCACTTCCCTCACTCAACTTTAAATCAATGTGAATGACGTCCCTTTTGTGCTCCAGGCACAAGAAAGATAGACTAGATAGAGGGTACAGTAATATGCCTTTATGGCTGACATATGGAACAGGGATTATCACATTTTCAGTAATAATGCAAACAAATTTCTAGTCTCCTCTAGTCTTTGTATTATTTAAAGGACATGTCAACCCTTGAAACACAGTGATGTAACATCTGGTTGGGTCTTGAGCCTACACCACCGTAAGGACATAGGTGCAGGTCATTGTACAAATGTTGCACCGTGGCCCATATAGTTACATATAGATACATTACTGTCAAAGCATATTAAAGTAAAATTGCTCAAAATGCTTATTGTTTTTGTTCTTTCAACATTTCCGCTGATTACCAACTTTATTTTCTGCTGATTGTGACCAGTTTCAGAACTGACCAGTAGGTGGCCTATTGTTTCCAATTCCGTGTAAAAATTGCTTGTATTTTAAACACTAGAAAAAACGTGATTAAATTGCGAAAAGTGCGTAGAAGAGTACAATCATTTGTTTTGCAGGGTTTACAATTACTTTAATACTTTAAAATTTGAATGTAGTCAGGCCTGGATTTGTGGGGAGGCCATAAAGGCCCGGAGCTAGGGCAGTGAGTTGTTAGGGGCGGCATGCCACCGAGCCACTTGCTGAGGAGCACTGGGGACATACAGAGTGCTAGGACCGTGCGGCCTAGGGGCACCCACCGCTGAAATTTAGTCTTGAGTGTAGATGGTGGGCTTTTTGCACATGTTTCTCTGGCATACCTGTATGAGACTGCATGTGTTTGTTGTACAGCGCAATATTGCGTCTGATCCTTGGGGGAGGGACTACAAACGCTGAAATAATTGCCGAAAGGTCATTATTTTTTGCATTCAGTATTGGTCTGCACTCCAGTGGATACAGAACCACCAGGCATAATGAGATCAGTTAGTTCAGTTAGTTCTTGTGTTGCTGTGTGGTGGAACATTAAAGGGCAGATTTATCAAGGGTTGAATTTCAAGTTCATTGGAGTTACTGTATTTAAAAATCCCTTAAACTCCCATGAACTCGGAATTCAACCAATTGCAATCTATTTAAAAAATCAATAGATAAAAATGCAATCTATAAAAAAAATGTGGCAAACCTGGGTGAATAGGATTAACGCAAAAATTCCAATCAATTTGATTCGAGTTTTTTCCCCGAAAAAAACTTGAATATTAGGAAGGCTGCAGACAACTCCAAATTGATCCCAGGGACATCTTCCATAGGCTAAAACAGAAATTTTAACAGCAGGTTTAAGGTGACGAATAGTCTAGTTCTTAAAGGGCTAGTGTCCAGTGCATGATAAATTTTGAAAATCTAATTAGAATTTTTTGAAAAACTCGAATCAGATTTTAATAATTCCCTAGTCGAATTTGACAATTTTGGCTATAAAAAAAACTCGAAAAAAAGAATTTTGGCTACGAACCTTGATAAATCTGCCCCATAATGCACCCCATGGCAAACACTAGTGGATACCAAGCCTTATATATAGTGGGTATTTTTTAACAAACTACAGTAGTTTTGGGGGGGAAATAACTGAATGAATTCTGTCCTGAGATTCTGGAGATATTGTAACATATCTTTATAAGACAGCATTCATTCTACAGTGGTCCAAGATCATATCTCAGCAGAGTGAATAGCAAGGCAAAAGAAACAACTTCATTGTCATTATAACATACTGTATGTAATTATAAAATCTTTATTTCTCTGCTAGATGTCTTAATGTTTGAGACAGAGGATCTGGTACTTCGGAAGAATGAGAAGAACTTTGTTCTGTGTCTGCTAGAGCTGGCTAGAAGGGCTTCTCGTTTTGGCATGAGTGCTCCTATGCTAATACAAATGGAAGAGCAGATAGAGGAAGAGATCAGGGAAGAAATGGACCTACCCCCACCGGAGATCCCAGTTCCTAAGCCTCAAAGAAAACTCTGTGACTTCAAAAACCTTGACCAAATGGTAAGTTATTTTCACACATCAAAACTACGGTTTTAAACATGTTTTTACTGATCAAAGGCAATTGATCAAAATTCCTGGACACGGATGTTAGTATATACAGGTATGGGACATGTTATTCAGAACACTCAGTATCTGGGGTTTTTAAGTTAAGGGATCTTTCCTTCATTTTGATCTCCCTACCTTAAGTCTGCTAAAAAAATAATTTAAACATGAAATAAACCCAATTGTTTTGCTTCCAATAAGGATTAATTATATGTTAGTTGGGATAGTAGTGTTTTATTATTAGTTGGGATAGTAGTGTTTTATTATTAGTTGGGATAGTAGTGTTTTATTATTACAGAGAAAAGGGTAATACTTTCTTTAAATTTAAATTATTTCCTTAAAATAATTCATTTGGAACTTTCTGGATAACGAGTTACCAACAGCTAAGCTACACCATCTTGTGCATCCTGGCAACACATATACAATGTAACAGAAGCCTAAGGTGTGTTAGTTTGAGACACAAGTATTTTTGAATATTGCTCAACTCATGGATTACATGTATTTTCTCAGTAGATCCTTTATAGTTTACTTTAGTGATGTAACATGAGGAACTTCACTGACAATGTACTAAGGCATTTCAGAACAATCATCAAATAGAAAGAGAAATTAGTACATATGTGTAGCTTTGCCCTTTTGATCTAATGTTTCATGGGCAGATCACTAGTCAGTTTTGGCTACACCCACTGTTAAGAATAGGACATTTTCTGCCCATGTCTGCCGCTTTCCAAAGCTGGAAATTAAAAAATATGATGCAGCACTTTAAGGGCAAATCACCAAATATGTGACCTTCATTGCTACAAGGGGCACAAGGGAAAGCAAATGTCATTGCTAACACCCATTTTTTCTCTAAAATATCACAGATGGGCATCATTTTCTCCCTGTTCCATAAGTTACTAGTACCAAAGACTTTCATTTATCCCACAGGTTCAGCATTTGGTGAGCAGATGTACTTGTCCTGTACAGTTTTCCATGATCAAAGTCTCTGAAGGAAAGTACAGAGTTGGAGAATCCAGCACACTCATATTTGTTAGGGTAAATATGCCATTGTATCATCATATGGGGGGGGGGTCTATTCATCAAGGTGTGAAATGCAGTTTCAATTAACTTTTTGTTAAAAAAAATTGAGTTACTTTTTGAAGGACATTTTACAGATATTTCTACAGAGAAAGTAAATTTATGATAAGATAAAAATAATTTCACCAACATTTCATTAAATGATTCATATTTATTACACATACTTGCATTACTTGGTAAGTAGGTATTTTTTACCACAAGGAATACAAAAGCATCATGTTTTGTGTTGTATCTCTTACCTTGATAAATATTCCTCTTAATATTAATATGTACACAAGTTTATGCATGGGGCATTAAATGATTACATTTATAGTCAGAGCTGGCTAAGGGGAGGGTGCCCAAAGCAAGTCCCTGTTTGCCCCCCTGCCTGCACTCTCCACACTCCCTCACTATCCCCCCACTCAAAATTTGGTACTCTGGACTTACAGTAAATAATGGCTGAACATAGGGCAATGTATGGAGAAGAGGTAACTGCTGTTGTAGCCCTGAGCATCACAGGGCTCTGGTCAGGATTGGGGTCAATCTACCCTGACCTGTTTATTGCATAAAAATCTCTCAGAATCTAGAAATGTTATTCCCTCTGCTAGTACCACTGCTTATTGCAGTGAATGGTTCATCTCTATTACAATGTTTACTGATATAATGAAGAATGCATTTTTATTTAAATATTGAAGTTATCTATGCCTGGCTTAGCTATTGAATTAAATAACAGTATGTTTCTCAGGGTATCATAATGGTCATCCTACTAACTAGCAGGTAGACAGATTATATAAAAGGTTGAATTTGATGGATGTGTGTCTTTTTGCAACCTAACGTACTATGTTACCATGTCACATGATACATATTACTATATAAGCCATATAGGATACTGTTACCACCCCATTTTCTTGTTAACCCTTCACAAGATCCATGGATGTACTCAAAACAGATCTCAAACCTTCTTCATTGATTTTAAGATCTTTATAGTCTTTTACTAGACAATATCAGCTGGAGTAACTTTTCTGTGCTTTTTTTTTGCGAACATTTTATTTCATATTACAGATTCTCCGTAAGCATGTGATGGTAAGAGTCGGTGGAGGATGGGACACACTAGAACACTATCTGGACAAGCATGATCCTTGTCGCTGCACATCTCTTTGTATGTAAAACAAAAGCCACACTGACACATGCAATTTTATATTAGATTGAATTGGCAATACTCAGTACAGGTATGGGACTTGTTATCCAGAATAGCCGGGACCTGGGGTTTTCCAAATAAGGGATCTTTATATGATTTGGCTTTCCATACCTTAAAGATGGCCATAGATGTAGAGATCCCACATTGAAGTGGGCAATATCGGGCTGATCCTATACAGGCGGTCAGATTGCGAGACTGCATACACGCATAGATGCGGACGCAATCCGACAGGATTTTTTAACCTGCCTGATCGATATGGGCAGATATCGATCTGGGAAGCCTGTCGGATGGCCCCACACACAGGCCAATAAGCTGGCGACTCGGTCTGTTGGCAGCTTTTACCGGCCCATGTATGGGGGCCGTAAGTCTCATAATAGTAATTTAAACAATAAGTAAACCCAATAGAACTGTTTTGCCTCTAATATGGATTAATTATATCTTAGTTTGGATCAAGTACAAGGTATTTGAATTATTTGATTAAAATGGAGTCTGTGGGGGATTGCCTTCCCATAATTTGGAGCTTTCTAGATAATGGGTTTCTGAATAATAGATTCCATACCTGTAGTGATGAGTGGAAGGTTTAGTGATCGCAAATGCTGTTGTGCAATGAAAATTTTTGCATTGATATCTTATAGTATAGTGTAATGTAGTAAAAGTTAAAATCTTTATTAAAATGATTTAGGAGGCAAACAATTCTGCCCGTGCATGCACAATGTCAGTAATGACCTTTACTGCACTCTACGGCACCAACTTTCATATGTATAATGTGCTGAGGAACTTAGCCCCTATACCAGTACCTATACCAGTACCTGGACTATTGTACCTGCAAGAAGTAGTCTACTATGGGTATAGTAGGCCTGTAGTTCCTTAGTACATTCCTGTACATTGAATTTTCTAACTACAAGATGCCCTTTTTCTGAATTTAGGGTGGTGCAGCTAGTGGGACTTTTTGTCATTTGATCTTGACTTTTTATCTGAACATTGCTCTCTTTCCACTTGTAAATGTTGCAAAGATCCGAGGCTACACTCGCACTTCACAGAATATATTCAGCAGAAGTTAATATTTATTTCTGATGAATCCTCACAGCATCAAACTCAAGACTTTCCTTACCTTGGCATTGACTGTCTAAGTTGCACAGTGGCAGAACTTTCTTGTAAGGCTAGGGCCACACTAGGCGATAGCGCCGCGATTTGACTCGCGGCAACTTTTCGCCGCGACTTTTAATCCGCAATCGCTGGGGAAACTTTTGCGCTGGCGTCTATGGGGAATCGCGGCGTAAAAACACACGCGGCGATCTTTTTTCTACTGTCGCTCGAAATTGCCTCGCTAGACGATTTCGAGCGACAACAGAAAAAAGATCTTTTTTCTACTGTCGCTCGAAATTGCCTCGCTAGGCGATTTCGAGCGACAACAGAAAAAAGATCGCCGCGTGTGTTTTTACGCCGCGATTCCCCATAGACGCCAGCGCAAATGTTTCCCCAGCGATTGCGGATTAAAAGTCGCGGCGAAAAGTCGCGGCGAGTCAAATTGCGGCGCTATCGCCTAGTGTGGCCTTAGCCTAAGAGGGTCTTGTCATTTAGCTAATCCTAATCTTTTAATTTGTCAATTTTAATTACCATACAGTCTTGAAGGGAGGCAGCCAAAATAACTACTAGGAACAGATCAGCTAAAATTGCTTTCTTTTATTTCCACTGCTTCATCAATATGCAACTTTGCCTTTACCTGGAGCGTAGCCAGCAAGCTGCCCATGCCAATATGCTGGGTAAGGAAAGAGAAACAATCTGTCTCAGTACGGTCCATTAGCTCCTTATTGTTTTATCCCTTGTACCAGTTACCTGAGACATATCTCTGGTCTCTGCAACATTCTATTTACGTCTCCATAAGCGCTGCGGGAAATTAACTGCCTCTACACCCAAGATCTTTATTTTTGTGCCGAGTGGACCATGTGCAGTCTATCTTACTGCTAATATGCCAAGCACTTAACAAATGAAGGAATAAAAAGTACAGGGTCACATGCAAAAACATTGTTAAATGTCACACGCCTACACTCCTACAATGTCAGTTATCTGACTGCAGGGAATGCACTCAAATGATTGAGTTCATTGTTAAATGCAGTGAATTTGCAGATAACTGTAACATCATCTGTCCCTATCACAAATGTATAATAAATTAACAAACGTGCATAGTTTGCTTAATTACAGGTACTTGCTTTTTTTTGCTCAGCGCTCATAAAAGATTCTACAGGAAAATGTAAATGTAGTTAAAGTAGTTTAACTCAACTGCACATTTTCATAGTGCTTCATAATAATTTTTTAAAATGAAATTGGCTCCTCATATACAAGGAATTACAGTATGTTCCTGGCTATTTATTTGCAAATTGAATTATTTCAATAAATGGTTGGCTATAAAGCTGCATTTTATTTCCCGTTGTTTTGCATTCATAAGTTAGCAAAAATGAGGTTCCCTAAGGTGTTTTATTATAGAGTTTAAAAAGTCACCGTAGGAAATATGTAGAATTGGTACAAAGCTTAAATCCATACTTCTTGTTGTCTTCATAACAGCAGTCTCAGATCTGGGCTAACGAGGATGTTTGGAGTTGTGGGTAGCTAATAGAGTAATACTGCATTCATGTATATACAACTTTCATTTCAATTTCAGCCCACAAGCCAGCTATAAAACTGGGAAGTCTACAGAAGCAAGTTAGTGCTGTGCATGAGGTCAAGACTCGATTAACACCAAGGTTAGACAACCCCAGCAAAGTGGAAACAACTCTGATTGTGAGCAGGTCCCAGAGTCCTCTACCCCCAGTGGAATGGAAATCATATTCATCTGGCAGAATCAGGACCACGTCATCTTCTAACTCACTGGATGATAATGAAAATAGTCCAACTTTTAAGATGTCACCTAGTGATAGGAGGAGCATGTCAACCAGGTAGGATATATTATAAGTTGTTTTTGCATTTAACTCTTGAATATCGAGGGTTAATTAACCCTCGATATTCGACTAGGAATTAAAATCCTTCGACTTCGAATATCGAAGTCGAAGGATTTAGCACAAATAGTGCAATCGTACGTTCGAAGGATTATTCCTTCGATCGGACAATTAAATCCTTCGAATCGAACGATTCGAAGGATTTTAATCCAACGATCGAAGGAATATCCTTCGATCAAAAAAACTTAGGAAAGCCTATGGGGACCTTCCCCATAGGCTAACATTGACTTCGGTAGCTTTTAGCTGCCGAACTAGGGGGTCGAAGTTTTTTTTAAAGAGACAGTACTTCGACCATCGAATGGTCGAATAGTCGAACGATTTTTACTTCGATTAGTTCGATTCGAAGTCATAGTCGTAGTCGAAGGTCGAAGTAGCCCATTCGATGGTCGAAGTAGCCCAAAAAAAAATTTGAAATTCGTAGTTTTTTACCTTCGAATCCTTCACTCGAAGTTAGTGAATTCTTGATGAAAGTCCACATTTGGTTGTTTATCCAGAAGAAAAGAAACTTCATATCTGCCTGAAAATAAAAATGTAGTTACTATCTGATACCTAGATTACAAATGGAAAGTCAGTCTGGACCTCCCACAGTTAGTATTTTCATTCCATTGCAACAGTGCAGACTTTAAATAAATAGCAGTAGAAATAGACAGTACTTTACTGCTACATTATGATTAATTAAGTCAAGGACGCAAAACTAGAAAATGAAGAAATTGTTTGTTTCATAAGCTAAGATCAACCCCAAATATCTTTTATTACAGAAGTAAAATGATGCTTCAATTATAATAATTTTTTCAAGGACTATATCATACGGGCAGATGTAGTAAGTGTAATATAATCATTGGTATGCACAGAAGTTCCAATAAAATAAAGTACAACAACCTTCTTACTGGGCAATCCTGTTAATTGGGTTGCTAATACTATAGGTTCTATTGAGCTGCTAGCGCTGAAGACACAGGAAAAAGTTTATTAAGCAGTGTTTCCTTAAGACTCCAGCCCTGATGTTTATAGACTATAGTGCCCAGCATGTTTTAAGTGGTACATATGCATATTCTGTCTTTGAGCTGCCATATTAAAGCTAATAAGCAAAAGTTGAATGCCAGTAGCAGCAGCAACTGCAGAACCTCTTCAGTTATTTCAAAAGACAGTAGCAGATAGCACTGATAGATAGCACTTACTTACACTGAATAATGCTGGCCTTCATTGTGGTCTCCTATAAAAAGAACTTGATTTTACTTCACTAACTTTGCAGTTCTAACAGCACGTGCCTATAATATAGGCAGGTACTTAAAGGGGCCCATTTACTTAGTTCGAGTGAAGGAATAGAATAAAAAAAAGTTCAAATTTCAAATGTTTTTTTTGGCTACTTCGACCATCGAATGGGCTATTTCGACCTTCGACTACGACTTTGACTTTGAATCGAACCATTCAAACTAAAAATCGTTTGAGTATTCGACCATTCGATAGATTTTGGTCGAAGAAAAATCGTTCGATAGATGGATTAAAATCCTTTAAATCGAGCGAATTGCGGTAAATCCTTCGACTTCGATATTCAAAGTCCAAGGATTTCCATTCAGCAGTCGAATATCGAGGGTTAATTAACCCTCGATATTCAACCATAAGTAAATTTGCCCCATAGTGTTGTAAATTATTTTGGTATAGGCAGGTGCTTGAAGTGTTTTATATTACTTTGATATTTGTAAAACTAGCATTAAAAACAAGTAAAACATTGTGACATTGTCTTTTCTAAGTTATAGGGCACATGAACGTTCAGCAACACCCTCTAGGAAGCTATTCACAGAAGACAATCCAGAACCCCAGCAGCTTGGTAACCCCCAGTCTGTCAATTTTAGACACCACCATTCTACATCTTCTTTGGCATCCCAGTTAACTGGAAGTGAAGAAGAAAACTCTTGTATTTCAGAAGTTTTTTCTGAATCTCAAAGCAGGAGACAGATGGGAAGGACCACTGTTGTGAGTTTAAAAGAACCAGCAATGAAGGAGGCTTTTCTTAGCCACACACAAAGTGCACATAGAAAAGTGATGTCAGCAACAGAGCAAAACAATGTACAGCAAGGTTCAAGAATTGTCAACCAATCTATCAATTCCCAGGATTCAAGACCAAAGACACCCTCACGTTTTATCCGGCCACCCAGTCCCTCTAAGCAGATCCATTTTTTCCACAATCAACAAAACAAAGGAGTGGAACAGAGCCCCAAGACCCAGATTAATAGTTGCACAAGATCCCCTTCTCCAGTAAAGCAGACAAGTCTAACATATAAGCAAGAGTTTACCAAAAGACCAGCTACACCAAGCAGAATTACTTCACAATACAAGGATGGTGACAAGTCTGCAGCTACTGAAATAATCCCTTCCCAAGATCATATCAAATCAAAACCAAGTGTTTATAGTGAAGAAAGAACCATAAGAACAGGCAGATCAACACCAACAATTCATCTTAACAAAAATGGAATAACATACAGAGAGGTTTCTAATTTACCTCCGAGAATGCAACCTAAACCAGATGCTTTAGAGCTATCACATAGCATAGAACGAGATTGTATGTACACTCCTTTACCTATTGATCCAGAACAAGAGAAGCAGATATACCGGAGCTTAGAAGATGAAATCTTAACAAATATTAAGGTCCTAGAGGGAGACTCAGAGGAAAATCACCCAGAGAATGATTCCCATGGCTTTAATATGCTTGAGAAATCAACTCTACCTTTGAATGCAAGCACTTTAAAGAATCCTAGCAGACAAGGAGGTGTACCAAGAAGTGGGGTTTACATAAACACAACGTGGCAGTCAGGAGCTTGCTATGATGATGTAATCACAGAACTCACCAAGGGCCATGTTAAGCTCAACAGAGTTGATGTAGAAAACTGGGTTTCCAAAATACCTTCAAAAGGTATGGTAAAAGAAGCAGAAGAAGCACATACATCTCAGAGAAACAAGGTACAGGAAAATGGCCATACAGGTGCAGTGTCACAAAGAACAATTGTTAGAAAAAAAACACCATCCTCTGAAATTAAAGGAAGCAAACCGAAGCAGTTGCCCTCTCAAAGAGCTAGGCAACTGGCACTGGAGAATAAAAAGAAAACAGTGGACAATGTATCTGAAAACCAGGCTTCCACAGTCAATGGAGACAGTGGAGAAGCTGTACAGGAGAAAATTAAGTTGTCACAAGGGTTAAAGCCTAAAAGAACCCTGAAGAAACCCGAAAGGGTGCCTTCCATTTATAAGCTCAAGCTTCGGCCAAAAATACGTCCACGTAGGGACAACAGGCCAGAAAAAAAGCCATCCAGGATTCCAACACCAGTTTCCTACAGACAAATGCCAAGTAGAAACAATGGCAAAGCTGTAAAGAGGACACAAAGCTATCAAGCGAATAAAACATCAGCGTCACAGACATTGAATGAATCACAGAGCTCAACAGTGATCTTAGAAGACCTGGATTCTGATGATAAAACCCATGAGCACTCTGCACCTTCACAGGCTGTGGAAACACCAGTCGCTAGTGGAAATGACCAAAGTAAAACTGAGGAGGAGGAAGAGTCATGGGTCTAGATTACTGTAATCCATTCAGCTCTGAATTTAGGCTCAGCCAAGGATTTACTTTCAGCTATTTTTAAACAAAGTTACAGGGACACAAGATAGGGCTCTACTTTTACCTTTATCATGGGTTACAGTTGGCAATAACAGTTCTGATGAAGATATTCATGGTTGAGAAGAAAGTTCTTTTCTCTAATGATACTAATTTGCCACTTTCATTCCCAGGTCCTTGGGGAAACCTTGAAACTATCAAGTGTTTCCTTGAAATTAAATAAGTTACAGTAAATGTGCTTATGATTCTATTACTGTATGTTGAAAAACAGAACATACATAATATTTCAACTTGATGTTATGTTGTTGACATTGATCTTAAAAAAAAGTGGATGTTACATACCGAGACTGAAATTTACCAGTTCAACAGTTAGTGGGCAATGTAAAAAAACACCCACAGTTTTCTGGTAACAGCAAGTATGCCCTTGATATTTTCACAAAATTTGACCATTGAAAACAAATATCATGATTGGCTGCTTTGAATTACTAGTCCAGGTGGAACTTTTTCTTACATTTGCCATTATATATAATGTTTGAGTGTTTGTTTCTCCAATATTAAAATTACTTCCAGGCAAGGATAAAATTACTAGCTCATGTTGGATCACATGATAAGCTTTAGAACTCTCATTGCTGATATTTTTTAAATATTTTAAAATTTTTCACCTGTATTCAGCCTAAAACATGATCTAATGATATGGATACATATATAAAATGATGGCTGTGGATATTTATATATAACTCGCAATAAGGTTGAAGGGATTATATAGTATAGCCTATCACAAGTGTTTAAATCTTGGCCAAATTGAAATTGTGTTTGCTGTTTCCTGCAGTTAAGGAATATCACTTTGGAAGTGAGTTTCTGTAAACTCTTGTTCTCTTTTTAAAATAAATTGCTGCCTGTTTCCTGTTGTAAGGCTAATACAGCACCTTGTTTTCATATATTAACTTTTGCAAATCCCGGGGGGCAGTGTTTTAATGTTATAATGTCTGGCAAAAAATAACATAAGACTATTATTTAAAAAAAGGTCTTTTTTTTGTTTATTTGATGCATACCTTCTATTTTGTTCATACCAAAATTATCTATACTTCTAAGACTTCCCTGCACCGGCTTTGAGCAACCTTAGGGTGTTGTTAATGCTATTCCTAAAGTATTCCATTGTGGACATCTTTACTACTAAGCCACCTTCCCTGCTCATTCTTTTAAGGTCATTAGGAAAAGCAAAGCATTTGGAACATTCTATGAAATGAATATGGTTTTCTATTGCTAGATGTCACAAAACCAAGAGCAGGTATTATAGTTTACTGCTGTATGTTTAGCTTGAGCCCAGTAAACAGTACTAAATGGGTTACGGGTTATTTTAATTTTAAAAAAAGATATAGCTTAAAGGGGTGGTGCACTTTGAAGTTAACTTTTGGTATGTTATAGAATGGCTAATTCTAAGCAACTTTACAATTGGTATTTATTTTTTTATATTTGTTTAATTATTTGCCTTCTTCTCCTGACTCTTTCCAGCTTTCAAATGGGGGTCACTGACTCCATCTAAAAACAATTGCTCTGTAAGGCTACAAATATATTGTTATTGCTACTTTTTATTACTCATCTTTCTGTTCAGTCCCTCTCCCATTCATTTTCCAGTCTCTTATTAAAAATCTGTGCATGGTTGCTATGGTAATTTAGAACCTAGCAACCAGATTGCTGAAATTGCAAACTAGAGAACTGCTGAAAAAAAAAAAATAACAAAAACTACACATAATAAAAATGAAATGGACTGCAAATGTCTCAGAATATCACTCTCTACATCCTACTAAAAGTTAACTCAAAGTGAACCACCTATTTAATGGATATGTGCAAGTTCCAGAGCATAAATGTATTAAGATATCATTTAAACTCCCTCTTCTCAGCCATGTATGCTGCCTATGTTACCAACCTTTTCAGTCTCCTTATAAAGAGATTTCAAAGAGATCAGGAAGAACACGTTTGTTTGCAAACAAACCATGTGATCAAATATAATAATATAGACAAATCACTAAGTCATTTTTCTCTGTTAAAATGTAAGGGGACTGTTTAAAGCACAAGGAAGGCAGGTACTGACCTGTCTACAGCTACAGACTCATGTAGGGACTTATCAGCATAGCAGTTGAGAATCTGGAAAATATCAATAATAATTACTGATCCATCTCCTTTGTATTGACTTCTTTCCCAGTATTCCTTCAGTTTTGCGTATATATGAGGTTGCTAGTTGCTGTTCTTCTCTCCTCACTAGATAAAACTAGAAATATGTTGTTTATACAAAACCAATTCCCTGCCTTTGCTTATATCAAACAAGCACAGATGGCTGACTCTTAATATAGACTATAAAATGTATTGGGGGGCATATATTATTTTGGGGCTTATGCAATTCCCCTTCAGCAGCTCCTCAGTTACACCATAGTTTAGTGACACATGCCAATCCAGTGGTGTGCTCTGTTAATACTATAACTTTCCAGTCTACACCAGCATTTAACCAGGAAAATAACAGGAAACAAACAATCCCGATTATGAGATTCTGGCAACCACTTATAATATAATATATTTCCTTTTGGCTACTCTGTTATGGGTCTAGAATTCAAACAACACGTGTGTCTTTATTATCATTATAATTGTATCGAAATATACACTAATAATAAGGTTCACAAATTGTGTACATTGTTGTGGTTGCATGTGTTGATCTGCCAAAGCCATCAATGATATACTGTACACAGTAATGTGATTTGGGTGTAATTGTGTGCAAGTTATGCATTGTACATACACTGTACCTATATTTATGAATTGGTATTTCACTCATCTAACAGATTTGCTTGTCTTGTAAATATTTTTTTTACTTTGAGAAATAAAATCGACATTATACAAAATATACTGTTACCGAGAGATTATACAATAAAGAGCTCTTTATTTAAAAAGAGATGCTATGATAAAGTATATTCACATGACAATTTTGGGATTTCTAAAGAGACACGGGGATAGTCACATTTATCAAGTCATTTGCATTTTATTGATTCAAATAATATAAAAATAATAAAAGAAGGAAAAATAATTGTTCCTTTGAAATGTGCAATGGGTTTCTGTGGTTGACTGATACTAAAGCTTTCTCCCAGGAAGATTTACAGTCAAAATGGTATCGGGAAGAAGTATAAAAGGTTAATGTTTAATCAATGAAATGTACACGGCTGTTAATTTATCTCTTGAGGCTGATTTATAACTCTTCTTTTAATTCATTGAACATGGAAGAAAGGAGTAAAGAATTCATTCTAAATGGTAAAATAAGAGGATATAGAATTCACAATATCAGCCATAGTGTTGGAGTTGCATAGTGTCAGCATAATAACTGAACCCTGTGATTAATGTGTATTATCATTTGCAGTGGCCTGGCAAAGAGAGGCATATGGCTTTGCAACCCTTTTGGCACATATGATAAAGTAAGCCCCAAGGATTTATCAACAACTAATTCTGAGATACATTAATCAAATCTAAAACATACTGAGAAGTTATAATGATGGTGGTTTACTGCTAAAAGGTATAAACAAAACATTTTGGCTGGCTCTCCCAGTATCCTGCAAATTATTTCTGCTCTTAGAGCTGGTCAGCTACTCTGAGGTAGGGATGTAGCGAACGTCGGAAAAAAAGTTCGCGAACATATTCGCGAACTTGCGCAAAAATGCGAGCGGTTCGCGAACGGTTCGCGAACCCCATAGACTTCAATGGGAAGGCGAACTTTAACATCTAAAAAAGACATTTCTGGCCAGAAAAATGATTTTAAAGTTGTTTAAAGGGTGCAACGACCTGGACAGTGGCATGCCAGAGGGGGATCAAGGGCAAAAATGTATCTGAAAAATCTGCCTGTGTGTGCTTGGAAGAGATAGTGTAGGGGGAGAGCTGTTAGTGATTTCAGGGACAGATGATAGTAAGTTTGCTGGCTAGTAATCTGCTTGATACTGCTCTGTATTGGAGGGACAGAAGTCTGCAGGGATTTGAGGGACATTTTAGCTTAGGTAGCTTTGCTGGCTAGTAATCTACTGTTCTCTTTAAACAACTGCCATACGTTGCCCTTGTAGGCATTGTTTGCCCAGTTTTTTTGGACGCAGCCACTGAAGCACAGTTGCCAGAAAAAATATGCCATATAAATGCTGAAAATAGTCATTTTTCGCCATACGTTGACCTTGTAGACATTGTTTGCCCAGTTTTTTTTGGACGCAGCCACTGAAGCACAGTTGCCAGAAAAAATATGCCATATAAATGCTGAAAATAGTAATTTTTCGCCATACGTTGACCTTGTAGACATTGTTTGCCCAGTTTTTTTGGACGCAGCCACTGAAGCACAGTTGCCAGAAAAAATATGCCATATAAATGCTGAAAATAGTCATTTTTTTGGTCGCAGCCACAGTTGCCAGAAAAATTATGCCATATAAATGCTGAAAATATAAATTTTTTTGGTTGCAGCCACTGAAGCACAGAGGCCAGAAAAATTATGCCATATAAATGCAGAAAATATGCATTTTTTTGGTCGCAGCCACTGAAGCACAGTTGACAGAAAAATTATGCCATATAAATGCTGAAAATATAAATTTTTTTGGTTGCAGCCACTGAAGCACAGAGGCCAGAAAAATTATGCCATATAAATGGAGAAAATATGCATTTTTTTGGTTGCAGCCACTGAAGCACAGAGGCTAGAAAAATTATGCCATATAAATGGAGAAAATATGCATTTTTTTGGTTGCAGCCACTGAAGCACAGAGGCTAGAAAAATTATGCCATATAAATGGAGAAAATATGCATTTTTTTGGTTGCAGCCACTGAAGCACAGAACCCAGAAAAATTATGCCATATAAATGCAGAAAATATGCATTTTTTTGGTTGCAGCCACTGAAGCACAGAGGCTAGAAAAATTATGCCATATAAATGGACAAAATATGCATTTTTTTGGTTGCAGCCACTGAAGCACAGAGGCCAGAAAAATTATGCCATATAAATGCAGAAAATATGCATTTTTTTGGTTGCAGCCACTGAAGCACAGAGGCTAGAAAAATTATGCCATATAAATGGACAAAATATGCATTTTTTTGGTTGCAGCCACTGAAGCACAGAGGCCAGAAAAATTATGCCATATAAATGCAGAAAATATGCATTTTTTTGGTTGCAGCCACTGAAGCACAGAGGCCAGAAAAATTATGCCATATAAATGCAGAAAATATGCATTTTTTTGGACGCAGCCACTGAAGCACAGTTGCCAGAAAAAATATGCCATATAAATGCTGAAAATAGTAATTTTTCGCCATACGTTGACCTTGTAGACATTGTTTGCCCCGTTTTTTTGGACGCAGCCACTGAAGCACAGAGGCCAGAAAAAATTAAACCAGTAGGGTTTGCACCCTAGTTTGTAACGGTGGCGGAGGGAGGAGGACGCTAAAGGACAGCTGTGTGTGGAGTCATGAGGCTTGAAGAGAAGGACAGCTGCATAGAAGTCAGAACAAGTCTTCCGGCGTGCAGTAACCCTCCGAGATCCACCCCTCATTCATTTTAATAAAGGTCAGGTAATCGACACTTTTGTGACCTAGGCGAGTTCTCTTCTCAGTTACAATCCCTCCTGCTGCACTGAAGGTCCTTTCTGAGAGCACACTTGAGGCTGGGCAAGACAAGAGGTTCATGGCAAATTGTGACAGCTCTGGCCACAGATCAAGCCTGCGCACCCAGTAGTCCAGGGGTTCATCGCTCCTCAGAGTGTCGATATCTGCAGTTAATGCCAGGTAGTCCGCTACCTGCCGGTCGAGGCGTTCTTTGAGGGTGGATCCAGAAGGGTTGTGGCGCTGCCTTGGACAGAAAAACATTTGCATGTCTGATGTTACAGACCGGCCAAAGGGCTTTGTCCTTGCAGGTGTGCTCGTGGCAGGATTACTGGCACCTCTGCCCCTGGAATGTTGATGAGTTCCTGAAGTGACATCACCCTTAAAAGCATTGTACAACATGTTTTGCAGGCTGGTTTGTAAATGCCGCATCTTTTCGGACTTGTGGTATGTTGGTAACATTTCTGCCACTTTATGCTTGTACCGAGGGTCTAGTAGCGTTGCGACCCAGTACAGGTCCTTCTCCTTAAGCCTCTTGATACGGGGGTCCTTCAACAGGCATGCCAGCATGAAAGACCCCATTCTCACAAGGTTGGATGCAGAGCTATCCATCTCCGCTTCCTCATTATCAAGGACTGCATCATCCACGGTCTCCTCCCCCCAGCCACGTACAAGACCAGGGGTCCCCAAAAGGTCACCACTAGCCCCCTGGGAAGCCTGCTCCTGTTGGTCCTCCTCCTCCACAAAGCCACCTTCCTCCTCTGACTCCACTTCTGGCACCTCTCCCTGCGTTGCAGCAGGTGCCTGGGTTCGTTCTGGTGATTGCGACCATAAATCGTGCGCTTCCAGCTCCTCGTCACGCTGGTCTACAGCCTCATCTGTCACTCGTCGCACGGCATGCTCCAGGAAGAAAGCGAAGGGTATTAGGTCGCTGATGGTGCCTTCGGTGCGACTGACCATATTTGTCACCGCTTCAAAAGGTCGCATGAGCCTGCAGGCATCGCGCATAAGCACCCAGTAACGGGGGAAAAAAATCCCCAGCTCTGCAGATCCAGTCCTACCACCCAGTTCAAAAAGGTACTCGTTGACGGCCCTTTGTTGTTGCAGCAGACGTTCCAACATAAGGAGCGTTGAATTCCAGCGAGTCTGGCTGTCAGAAATCAAACGCCTGACTGGCATGTTGTAGCGCTGCTGAATGTCAGCAAGGCGTGCCATGGCTGTGTAGGAACGTCTGAAATGGGCCGACACCTTTCTGGACTGGGTGAGAACGTCCTGGAATCCTGGGTACTTGGAGACAAAACGTTGGACTATTAAATTTAACACATGTGCCATGCAGGGCACATGTGTTAAATTTCCCAGTCTCAACGCTGCCAACAGATTGCTTCCATTGTCACACACCACTTTTCCGATCTGCAGTTGGTGTGGGGTCAGCCACCGATCGGCCTGTGACTGCAGAGATGACAGGAGTACAGATCCGGTATGGTTTTTGCTTTCCAGGCACGTCATCCCCAAGACAGCGTGACAACGGCGTACCTGGCACGTCGAATAGCCTAGGGGGAGCTGGGGGTGCACAGGTGTGGAGGAGGAGAAGGAGGACCCAGCAGCAGAGTAAGAAGAAGAAGAGGAAGAAGACGAGGTAGAGAGCGATGGAGGAGTAGAGGTGGTGGCAGAACCGCGTGCAATCCGTGGCGGTGACACCAACTCCACTGTTGTTGTTGTTGTTGAGCTACCCATTCCCTGCTTCCCATTCCCAGCCATTACCAAGTTCACCCAGTGGGCAGTGTAGGTGACATACCTGCCCTGACCATGCTTGGAGGACCATGCGTCAGTAGTCATATGGACCTTTGGCCCAACACTAAGTGACAGAGATGCGGTAACTTGGCTCTGCACATGTTGGTACAGGTGTGGTATTCCCTTTTTAGAAAAAAAATTGCGGCTGGGTACCTTCCACTGCGGTGTCCCAATTGCTACAAATTTGCGGAAGGCCTCAGAGTCCACCAGCTGGTATGGTAAAAGCTGGCGGGCTAAGAGTGCAGACAAGCCAGCTGTCAGACGCCGGGCAAGGGGGTGACAGTCAGACATTGGCTTCTTACGCTCAAACATGGCCTTCACAGAAACTTGGCTGGTGGCAGATGACTGGGAATGGGAACAGGTGGTCAAGGTGGAAGGCGGAGTGGAGGGTGGTTCAGATGGGTCAAGGAGAGCAGAGGTAGAGCAGTAAGATGCTGGACCAGAAGGAGTGTGGCTTTTAGTTTGCCTGTTGCCTTTGAGGTGTTGCTCCCAAAGTGCTTTGTGCTTGCCGCTCATGTGCCTTCGCATAGAAGTTGTACCTATGTGGCTGTTGGGCTTACCAAGGCTCAGTTTCTGACTGCACTCATTGCAAATTACAATGCTTTTGTCAGAGGCACACACATTAAAAAAATGCCACACTGCTGACTTTTTGGAAGTCTGCGATCTGGCGGTAACAGTAGAAGTTGGCGGCATTGGCGGCAATGGCGGGTGCGTTGGCCGGCTGAACACAGGTGCCGATACATGTTGTTGCCCTACTGATCCCTGCGGGCTGGCCTCCCTGCTTCTTCTAAGTCTTATTCTCCTACTGCCTCTCTGACTCTCCGTCTCTCCATCTGAACTACCCTCCTCTTGCTCTCTTCTACTAGGCACCCACAAAACATCAATCTCCTCATCATCATTCTCCTCAGATGCATCAATTTCTTCTGACACATCACAGAAGGAAGCAGCAGCGGGGACCTCCTCCTCCTCCTCATCACTCATCATTATGTCCATCTCTGTCGTGTTCTCTGCCAGAATTAAATCTGGTGTAACGTCCTCATCTCCTTCATCTTCTTCTGCCAATAATGGTTGCGCATTACTCAGTTCAAGAAACTCATGGGAAAATAACTCCTCTGACTCCAGTGAAGAAGGGGCACCGGTGGTGGAGGAAGTGTTACGTGGGGTGGCCATAGCAGTGGAGGATGAGGAGGATGTTGTGGTAAAGTTAGAAACGGTAGAGGATGGGGTGTGCTGTGTAAGCCAGTCAACTACCTCTTCAGCATTTTGGGAGTTCAGGGTCATTGGCTTTTTAAAACTGGGCAATTTGCTAGGGCCACAGGATTGCATAGCAGCACGGCCCCTAGCACGGCCTCTGCGTGGCGGCCTGCCTTTGCCTGGCATTATTTTTAAAAAACAACAACAACAAAAACTCAGTTGGTTTTTCTGGAAACGATAATACACACAGCTAGATGGCAGTTTGAAGAAAACAGTGTGCAAATAATGCCTACAAGATCAACGTATACACTACTACAGCGGTGGATACGGATTACGTAAAATATATGAATGCTGCTTGAAAAAAAGTAACTCAAGTGGTTTTTCTAGAGACGATAATATTATCAATATTTAGACAAAATGTGAACAAGCTCACACAGCTAGATGGCGGTTTGAAGAAAACACTGTGCAAATAATGCCTACAAGGTCAACGTATACACAGCGGTGGATACGGATTACGTAAAATATAAGAATGCTGCTTGAAAAAAAGTCACTCCGGTGTTTTTTCTGGAGACGGTAATATTATGGATATTTAGACAGAATGTGAACACGGTCACACAGCTAGATAGCAGTTGGTTGAATAACACACTGGGCAAAAAATGCCTACAGGGCAAATAATGCCTACAAGGTCAACGTATACACAGCGGTGGATACGGATTACGTAAAATATAAGAATGCTGCTTGAAAAAAAGTCACTCCGGTGTTTTTTCTGGAGACGGTAATATTATGGATATTTAGACAGAATGTGAACACGGGCACACAGCTAGATAGCAGTTGGTTGAATAACACACTGGGCAAAAAATGCCTACAGGGCAAATAATGCCTAAAAGGTCAACTTATACACTACTACAGCGATGGATACGGATTACGTAAAATTTATTATGGCTGCTTGAAAAAAGTCACTCCGGTGTTTTTTCTGGAGACGGTAATATTATGGATATTTAGACAGAATGTGAACACGGTCACACAGCTAGATAGCAGTTGGTTGAATAACACACTGGGCAAAAAATGCCTACAGGGCAAATAATGCCTACAAGGTCAACGTATACACAGCGGTGGTTACGGATTACGTAAAATATAAGAATGCTGCTTGAAAAAAAGTCACTCCGGTGTTTTTTCTGGAGACGGTAATATTATGGATATTTAGACAGAATGTGAACACGGGCACACAGCTAGATAGCAGTTGGTTGAATAACACACTGGGCAAAAAATGCCTACAGGGCAAATAATGCCTACAAGGTCAACGTATACACAGCGGTGGATACGGATTACGTAAAATATAAGAATGCTGCTTGAAAAAAAGTCACTCCGGTGTTTTTTCTGGAGACGGTAATATTATGGATATTTAGACAGAATGTGAACACGGGCACACAGCTAGATAGCAGTTGGTTGAATAACACACTGGGCAAAAAATGCCTACAGGGCAAATAATGCCTAAAAGGTCAACTTATACACTACTACAGCGATGGATACGGATTACGTAAAATTTATTATGGCTGCTTGAAAAAAGTCACTCCGGTGTTTTTTCTGGAGACGGTAATATTATGGATATTTAGACAGAATGTGAACACGGTCACACAGCTAGATAGCAGTTGGTTGAATAACACACTGGGCAAAAAATGCCTACAGGGCAAATAATGCCTACAAGGTCAACGTATACACAGCGGTGGATACGGATTACGTAAAATATAAGAATGCTGCTTGAAAAAAAGTCACTCCGGTGTTTTTTCTGGAGACGGTAATATTATGGATATTTAGACAGAATGTGAACACGGGCACACAGCTAGATAGCAGTTGGTTGAATAACACACTGGGCAAAAAATGCCTACAGGGCAAATAATGCCTACAAGGTCAACGTATACACAGCGGTGGATACGGATTACGTAAAATATAAGAATGCTGCTTGAAAAAAAGTCACTCCGGTGTTTTTTCTGGAGACGGTAATATTATGGATATTTAGACAGAATGTGAACACGGGCACACAGCTAGATAGCAGTTGGTTGAATAACACACTGGGCAAAAAATGCCTACAGGGCAAATAATGCCTAAAAGGTCAACTTATACACTACTACAGCGATGGATACGGATTACGTAAAATTTATTATGGCTGCTTGAAAAAAGTCACTCCGGTGTTTTTTCTGGAGACGGTAATATTATGGATATTTAGACAGAATGTGAACACGGTCACACAGCTAGATAGCAGTTGGTTGAATAACACACTGGGCAAAAAATGCCTACAGGGCAAATAATGCCTAAAAGGTCAACTTATACACTACTACAGCGGTAGTAAAATAAAAAAAAGTTAAATAAAAAAAGAATGAATATTAAAAAAAAAAAAATTAAAGTTGGTGCTGCTGAACTACTAGGAGCAGCAGATTAGCACACCAGTCCCACTCCCCAACACTGCTAGACTAATAGCACTGGGCTCTTATAGTAGTAGTAGTAGTAGTAGTAGTAGTAGTAAAACAACAAAAAAATAAATAAAAGCAGTCCTTACAAGGACTATTGCTATTGCAGCAGTCAGCAGATGAGATCAGAAGCAGGACAGCTGCCCACTGCAGCTACATACAGAGCACTGCAGTAGAAGGTAGATTACTAGCCAGCAAAGCTACCTAAGCTTAAATGTCCCTCAAACCCCTGCAGACTTCTGTCCCTCCAATAACAGAGCAGTATCAAAACGATTACTAGCCAGCAAACTTTCAACTGTCCCTGAAATCACTAACAGGCAGCAGCTCTCTCCCTACACTATCTCTTCAGCACACACAGGCAGAGTGAAAAAAAGCTGCAGGGCTTCGGTTTTTATAGGGAAGGGGAGTGGTCCAGGGGAGAGCTTCCTGATTGGCTGCCATGTACCTGCTGGTCTGGGGTGAGAGGGCAAAAAAAAGCGCCAACAATGGCGAACCCAAAATGGCGAACGTCGCGCGACGTTCGCGAACTTCCGGCGAGCGCGAACACCCGATGTTCGCGCGAACAAGTTCGCCGGCGAACAGTTCGCGCCATCTCTACTCTGAGGTACCTTACACTACACTAAAGCAGCACATTTTAATATTTCTTATACAGTGGAACAATTATTCACCATGCAATATATTTGGGAGGCAGGTAGGGTACTAGGTGTACACAAAAAAGCTTCCTAGAGTCCAACTAGGTATGGGGGAGCAATCACCCCACAAACAATTCACTGCATGATACACTCCATTCTCTGCCTCTGTTTACTCTTCATTACTATAAGAGTGAGCAATGGTGGACTGTAGGTGAGCAAGCAGTGGGCTGGGGAAGAAGTTGAAGGTGGACTGATGTGGCAATCTTACAGTGGTCTGGGGGTGAGCAGACAGGTGGACATGGGGTACCTGGGCACCAGTACCTCTTGGTTCGACTCTGTAGTCAGGGTATAATAAAATTATTATATAATACATATATTATATAATACAAAGAAGTCAATATTTAACATGGACAGGTAACCCATGGGCATCCAGTTTGACAGCCCTCAACTAATGTACTGCACCCTACCACTAACTCCATAGCAATATAAAAATGACTAATGCACTATTTTGCCTCTTCTAGATCTGTACATGACCTCAAAAGTGGCACTCACGCACGCTGCATTTTTGAAAACTCTGCATTTTTGTAATTAGAGCAGCCTGAAAAAAGACCCAGCTCTTCTTGTAGTGTCCTCTACAGCCCTCTAGGCCGGGACCACTCGTCACCCCTCTGCCCCTTTCCCCTCGGATCTGTTTGCAAGCCATTTTGTTGTTCCCACTTTAAATATAGCCCTTTAATTAATTCACAAAAAGTTTTGAAAAGAGAATAGCTTTAAAGGAGAACTAAACCCTAAAACTGAATATGATTAAACATGTAATATTTTATATACTGAACTTATTGCACTAGACTAAAGTTTCAGCTTGTCAATAGCAGCAATGATCCAGGACTTCAAACTTGTCAAAGGGGGTCACCATCTTGGAGAGTGTCTGTGACACTCACATGCTCAGTGGGCTCTGAGCAGCTATTGAGAAGCTAAGCTTAGGGGTTGTCGCAAATTATCAAGCAGAAAATGGTTAGTGTTAAATGTACCAGCTTTATCCACACTTAATACTGTAACATTTGTAGTAGTGACTTCATGAACATCTTTAGCAAACCTACGGCAGACCTTAGCAAAATGTCCTACTTTTGTGCATTTGCGGCACCTTTTAGCTTTTGCAGGACATGTAACATGATTTGCAGTGTGTTGTGTTGAACCACAGCGAAAGCAGTATTTTCTATTTGTATTTGTTGCACGGTTTTGCAGTGTAGATGAATCCCTTCGCTTAGCACTGTATTTTCCCTGTGGCTGTGCATTATTAGGCCACAGTGCTGAATTCACAATCTGTACATCCCCAGCAGTTCCCCCTACTGAGAGTGTTAGCCTCTGCCACTGCTGTTTCAATTTGGCTAGCAACTGTAATGGCCTTTGCAAGGGTTAAATCCTGCTCTAGGAGCAGTCTCTCTCTAATGCGAGATGAGTTTGTTTTTTCCACTATTTGGTCTCTTAGCATTTCATCTGTTAGATTCCCAAACTCACAGGTAACAACCAGCTCTCTCAAAGCTGCTGTTCTGTGGATTTGCCATTACGTTGTCCACGTTGGCGGAATTTATATCTTTCAGCAGCCACATTTACTTTGGCACAAAAAAGTTCTTTATAGCAGTAACAGCAGTTTCATAAGTATCATCTGGTAATGGTAATGTATAGAATGCTGTCCCTCTGCTCCCAGGCAATAAGTAAAGCATGCTTTCTAGCAGCAGAAATCTCCCCTTGGTCAGCAGCAATAATGTAGTTTTCAAGCATAAGAATCCAAGCAGTAAAAGGTATTGTAGGCTCACCAGGGTTTGGTAGAAAAGCTGCAGGTTGCTGCAGAGGTAGAAGAGCCATCTCGTCTTCAATTTGTTATGTTTTGGGTAGCCGAGAAGAGTATAACAGTGCTTTATTAGCAGAGTCATGCAGGCGTTACACAACAGTAACTTTCACTTTTAAGCTGTCAGGAAGTATGCACACAGTGACATCTACAGGCCATTTGTATTAACACCACAGTTTGTCTGTAATATAAGCTGATTCTACAGGACTGATTATTAAATTATTATGCTAGTTGCACTGGTTTCTGTGCTGCCATGTAGTGATTATCTGTATTAATTACTAATCAGCCTTATATTGTGACATTTATATTCTATGTGTACTGTATATTGAATCAGTCCCTAAGCTTAGTAAGTGACAGCAGCACAGAGCATGTGCAGTGAATCAGCAGAAAAGAAGATTTAGAGTTACTGGGGCATCTTTGGAGACACGGATCTTTACTGCTAAAGGGCTGTGGTTGCTTTGGGCTGGTACAGAAGCCCAAAACATAATGTACAACATTTCTCGCTATTTCTTTAGTTAAGCTTTACTTCTCCTTTAAACCAGTGCTGGGGTTGGACCAGATACTTCTGTCCTATGGATCATACTTTAGGAACATGTGCTAAATGGTTAGTTTTAGCACATGTTCTGCCAGAACCGGGCTAGGCCGCCTAGGCGCCCTAGGCAACCTGGGCGGTACCGGTGCTCGATGGGCAAGTGTCCGCATACGCGGAATGCCGCTACTCAGTGAAAGCGCTACTCAATGGGAAACCACGGGAGAGAGGGGACTGCACATGTTGTAGGCAACAGAGTACTTATAAGGTACCATCAAAGCGATGTATTTACACGCATACTTACAACTCCCAGCATACCCTGCAGTCTTCAGGAAGGATGGTTGTAATTCAACAAAGACTAAAGGAGAATAGGTTAGTATTCCCTGCAGTATGCAAACTATTTCTAGCAACAATATAATTTTCAGTTTCAAAAATAAAATAAAAAATGTATAAAAAATGTATAAAGCATTGTGTATGTTCGTTGATACAGTCCAGTAACTGAAAGTCAATGCTGAGTTTTATACGCAAGTGTATGTTTTTTCACTTTCAGAGTCTTGTGGGGGAATGTAATAAAAGTTGCAAAAAGCAAAACAATTTGCACCAATAAGAATAAAAATCCACATCTCACAATGTAATATTGTTCCTTAAACCGTTATTGCATTGCGAATTTTAATTGCGCATTGTGAATTTTAATTGCGCACTCTTAAGAAGTGCTTGAAGGTGTCGTAATCTTTTGGAGCAAACAAAAACTTTTTCAGTAAGAAGTTTTATTACATTTAGGGGCCAATTCATTAACTTCGAGTGAAGGAATAGACGAAAAAGAACTTCGATTTTTGAAGTGATTTTTTGGCTACTTCGACCATCGAATGGGCTACTTCGACCTTCGACTACGACTTTGAATCGAAGGAACTAAAAATCGTTCGACTATTCGATAGTCGAAGTACTGTCTCTTTAAGAAAAAACTTCGACCCCCTAGTTCGCCACCTAACAGCTACCGAACCCAATGTTAGCCTATGGCTTGCCTAATTTTTTTTGGTCGAAGGATAATCCTTTGATCGTTCGATCACAGTATTTGCGCAAAATCCTTTGAATCCTTTCATTCCCCAGTCGAATATCGAGGGTTAATTAACCCTCGATATTCGACCCTTGATGAATTTGCCCCTTACTGTGCATTGGTGCAAACTATAATATAATTCGCAAACGGTCTTCCACTGTCGGAAGTGGTTGCTAAACAATTTACGGGTTTGCAAAAGCTATATTTAACTTGCCAAAGTAATTTTTATTTGTGCAAAGACATAACTTTACGCATTGCAAATAGTTTTTTTACCGTTACCGACTTTCATTACATTCCCCCGTTGGTCTATGAATGCAGTATTTTATTGCATCGCTAGAGGGAGGTGTTTGAATATGATTTAGGGTTCAGAAATATGTGCAGAGCAGCTGGCTTCCAGGACTTTACAGAATCCACATTTTCATGTACTTGGTGTGTTTATCTTCAGTAAAATGAAAGCATAATATTATGACAGGGCAGCGTGCAACTAACTGACAGCTCTCTGGTTCAACAGATCTCCATTTAAAATAGCTCTTATATATCAGCATAAACCTTAGTCAGATTATACTTCTTATTTTGCCATCAATTCAACATGAAACCATAACTGCAAACTGCAGTTAAATATTTTAAAAAAAAGCAATCTGTTATATTGTTATTGTAATAATTTTAAGTAATCAAGTCAGTAATATCAAATGAAACATAAAGGTGTATGATATAAGTATGGTATAACCGTGCAGGGATCACGATATGCAGAAGTAGATTTTTCATTCCATCATTTATAGTAAGTAGTAATAACTGTAGAGATTATGTTTTGTACAGTGTATGATTAAGAGTTCAGCCTCTTGTTTCTTTTCTAGAAAATAAACATGGTTTCATACAGTAATACATATTGCAGCCATAAGTGGGAACTGTTATCTCCTAAAACAAGTATTTCTTAAAGAGATTTTATGCAGTGGTTTTTAGACTTCTGGGATTCAGCTCCCATCTTTGGCTTCCCATTTGATCCGGCACCCTCACCAAGATTATAAAATATATTCCACTGGCATGAAAAATCTTTATAACAGTCAACATTCTGTAGTAGAATCCTAGATAGCAAATAAGCATTCACCCCAAATCCTGCTGTTTTTAGGCTACCCCTCTAAATGCTTAAAAGGGATCTGTTATAAACTCTTTATATAACTGTCTCACAGAACATTCTCTAAAGACGGAATCAAAATGCAATTGACCAATGAGAATTCTGCTTACCTGCTCGTTGTCAGTTGTTATGTTATTGGTACATTCAGAGGTTATTGGTTTCATTATATTACACTCATATCACAATGAAGATCAGCGCCAATCCGCGCCTTTATGCCGCCTGAGGCGGCCTTCCGTTGCCGCCCTGACCCCTCCTCACGGCACTCACATTTTCAGCACAGGAGGGGGTCGGGGTGCTGCACTATAAGAGCCGAATTTCCGGGTTGAAAACCGGAAATTCGGCTCTTAGTTACCAGGAGTGGCATTTTTGCTGCCCCTGGCAACCAGGGGGGCGCTGCCGCCTGAGGCGAGTGTATCAACTCGCCTCATTGGTGGAGCGCCCCTGATGGAGATGATACTTGTTCCATACCAAGAATTCAGGTTAATGCTTTTAACTCCACTTGCAGGAACACATAGCATAGAGCTAGATTTAAAGAGAATAGTTGGGATCCTCACTGGAGGATTCTCTGTTTTAACAATAAAGATCTAAGAATACAACCTTGATGTTGCTAGACTCCCAGAATGTTTTAATCCTGGAAAGTAGCAGGTACAAAATAAAAGAGGCTGGGGTATAATAAAAGCATTCTCTTAAGCAAGGTGATAACGTGCCCCAAAATAAACCTTGTTCCCTAGGTTTTACTGCAAGTTTTTTTGAGGGCTAATGGTTGTGAAGTTAACAATGAAGAAGTACAGGTATGGGACCTATTATTCAGAATGCTTGGGACCTGAGGTTTTTCCAGATAAGGGGTCTTTCCATAATCTGGATAAACCCAATAGGCTAGTTTTGCTTCCAATAAGGATTAATTATGTATCAGTAGGGATCAAGTACAAGGTACTGCTTTATTATTACGGAGAAAATTGAAACTATGGAATTATGGAGTCTATAGGATATAGCCTTTCCATAAATCAGAGCTTTCTGGATTACGGGTTTGCGGATCCCATATCTGTATCACAGAGAAAGAAGGGGGAGAAACACAAGCCTACGTGTTCCGGCTTCCTAAAAATAAAGGCAATTTTATTGTTGGTGTGTGTTGTTTTTCTTGTTTTTAGAAGGTATACTATGTGGTAAATACTGCTCCTACTATATATACCACATTCACATTCAGTGCAGTATCACTTGCACGTGTTGTATAAATGGGCTGCTGAGCTTGAAAGGTCAATACTTTATGGCTTTATTGATATGTTATTATCATTATCTGAGCCCTGGGGAGATCATCAAATGCTGAATTGTTTATTATTAAATTCAGAAAGCGGATGTCTTGGCCTGTTGCTTCCATCTTTATAAAAGTATAACATTGAGTACATTTTCATATAACACAGCAACAACATTTCTAGGTAGTTTTAAAATATGCATCAAAACAAATAACATCATTTAACGATCTAAGTTACCTACTAGGCAGACATTTGCGCTTATTAATCTAACTGTACCATGCTGATCAAGCCTAAAATAACTTTTTGACATGTACATTATTGAGAATACTAAAAGGCTAATTTTTGAATATAGCACAGGGTGCTTTTAGGATGTACATTTGCAATGAACACAGTTACTAGTTTGTTTGGATGGTCTGCAGCAGCTACTTAAAGGGCATGTAAAGGCAAGAAAATGAAATCCAATTTTTACTTTTCTTTAATGAAAAAGAGACCTATCTCCAATATACTTCAATTAAAAAATGTGTACCGTTTCACTGTATGCAGTGAAGTTCTCCCTTCATTTACTACTGTGGATAGGAATTGTCAGATGGTCCCTAAATGTTCTGCAGGGAAACAATCATACTTATGAACAGCAGGGGGAGCCCCCGCCTTACTTCCCAGCCATGCAGAACTCAAGCAGCTTTGTTTGTTTCCATGTAGAGCAGTCGGCGACTGTGTAGAGATTTGTATTAGATTTTATTTTTGCCTTTAAGTCCCTTTTACTGTTTCCAACTCCAGCTGCAGGGACAAAGATCATGGAGCCAGATTTAAACAGATACACTGGGATTCTATTTAGAGGATTATTTTGCTGCAGTCACTGGTTCTGCAGAGTTGGAGAAAGTTTGTATTAAACAATACAAAAACTATAAAGTCCACATTAGATTATACGACAACACAGGAGCCAGTGAAGTCTGCCTATTCTGGTTATTAATCAGTCTTGCTGGCAGATATTATTTGACTTGTGCTGTTTTGATCATTTATGACGATCTGTAAGCAGCCCAGACCACACTGAGCATGTGCACAGTGTCTTGGTCTTGCAAAGATGTTCAACAAAGTTACAATATGGTGACCCCCTGTGGCCAACTTTGAAAGCATAAATCATTTGTTTGATTAGGCTTGAGGTGTAGTAAGTTCATGTTTCTGTTTAGTATACAAAATACAGCATTTCTAGACTTATTCTATTTTGGAATTTACTTCCCCTTTAAACGTTTTGCTGGATGCTACTCTGTCTGATGCTACTTTGTCTGTCAAGAACCTGGTGCAACAACCTGACGTGCAATGTAGGGCCTCTTATTAAAGAAGCTGCCTGCATAGGGAATTAAGCCCTAAACTGTCCTCCTTGCAGCACTGTGATCTTTAAAAGTCTATTTAGAAATGTGGTTCACTATTTGTACTTTTAAATAAATAATGAAGTATAGGCCCATGCTTACTGTGTTCAAGACAACATTCCCCCCCTGCATATTTGCATTAAACACATTAAGCCCATGCTCAACTGAAGCGTTTTCACTGCTGGTCAGGCAGAAAACCGGGATGGTCAAACTGTTTCAGGCAGGTTTTCGGAGCTGAATTCTGCCTGTCACTGCTTTATGTTTCCCACCCGGCTATACCAGCAAAGTTCCCTGTAGGACATTAGCCTTAAGGACCCCATACACAGGCAGATATAAGCTGCCGACAGTTTAAGTCAACAGCTTATTGGGTAGAGTATGGGGTCCTCTGACGGGCTTCCCTGATCATTATCCAGGCAGGGTTAAAAATCCCATCAGGAGAATACAGGTGGTCGGATCAGGGACCGAATCAATGAAATTATGTGTCTGCATTCTGACCTCTCGTATTCTCCTCGTTGTTATCCAATCATTGGGTTGATCAGATCAACCCAATATTTCCCACCTCAAGGTGAGCATATTAGGGGGAGATCCACTCATTTGGCGACCATGCCAAATGAGCGGATATCTGTATGTAAGCCCAGCTTTAGTCAGTGCTCTCATATTATGTAAATTCCAACGGAAATCAGAAATAAATGCACGTACAGTAGCTCCAAATGTCAACCTTATGCACACCTATTACTGCGACCTACTGTAAAAGCTTCTTATAAGTTACATTTCCCTTTAATAAGGATTTGAGAAAAGACACACACTTAAATAAACCAAAACAAACAAGACCATAATATTTTAAATACATATAACTTTATACAAACTGAATCTACAAAAAATCATAGTAAAAGTCTGTGTAATGTTAAAAGAAGTTTTTTTTAGAGAAAAATCTAGTGTTTCCAAAACCCTGTTAAGGTATTGTTTCTATATGTAGGATAAAAGGGAAACTCTTTGTGCAATGAACATAGAGAATACTGGTGATGATCGTGATAAACTACCCACTTGAATAGGGTCTCCATGTATGGCAATTATTTTGGGAAATGCAGCCTGTAGTATCTTCTGGTGATTATTGCTTGCCCAAGATTATATGAAAAAGCCTTCCATTCATTAAAGAATAGTGATTAATACTAGTTATATACAAGTTCCAGGTTTGAACCGCAGCTGCTGGATTGCCATTATAATCAGTGAATGCGTTGCGATATATATATATATCTTACAAATGAACGCCAATTAGTGCTTACACTGCCTCAAAGAACTCGGACATCTATAACAACACACACTCTACAAAAGAAAGTTTTATCTTTTTATTAAGCAGAAAAGTTCCCTTTGGTGCTGAAAGAGCAGTAAGAAAAGAAATCAGTTTTCCACAAATAAAAAGATACAACATTGTCTATGGCAAACAAACAGAAATGTATTACATATTATTTTAAAGCAATGTTACTTTTGTGGCCACATCGAAGAGACTGAAGGTTATATGAATGGTCATCTATTTTAATTTTAGGAATAACAACATAACTAGTTTACATGAATAACAATTCCCTATTGAATTCCCAAGGTGCAGATGATGCCAGACCAATCACAGTGACCCTTTTATAAAAAATCTTCACTGGCATGATCGTTATTGAGTATAGGCTAGACACAGAAAACCTTAGGTGCTCCAACTGTTGCAGAACTACTCCTTGGGGGAAGGGGGTTTTGGGAAGAATAGTTGTGTAACAGCTGCAGTTCCAAAGGCTTGTCATGCCTGGTATCAACAGAAGAACAAATAAAGGAGGAAACAGCAAAACATGAGCTGAACATTCCACAGAACTAATCATACAAACAATGATTTCAGAAGCCGTCACAAATTATTGAGTTTTTGCTGTTACAAAGAGACCTCCAAAAGGACATTTAATGGGAAACTAGATTTAAAAAAACTCCACAGTTATAAATACACATATATTATTCTCTGCCCTCCTTGGCACATGAGCTTTCAATTGCAATCTTATCTATGGCTCCCAAACAAAATAACAAGGCAGAAATTCAAAAGGGGTTTCCAAGTGGGCCTCTCTTGCTGAAGTGGACATATTAGTTTCTACGTGGTATCCACTTGGTATATATGACTAAAATAACTTCTGGCAAAAAAATGCTAGGTCAGTAACTGAAGGGTGGAAAGCCCAGTGTGTTTGAAGTACAGAGGGAAAAATGAAAATGTACTGTGGGCACTTGTTGGGCTACTTACATTTTGATACAGCTACAGAAACGAATACAGGGAGAGTGAGACTGAACGTAGCCAAAGCTAATAACAAGATGGTGACCCATTGTTATGGGAAGTGACATCGCGGGTCCATCTGCCTGAGAGATTTAGTGTAATACTGCATTTATCTTGACCGACATTAAGTTTGTTGTATCCTGTGTAACACAAGCTACTTCTTTATCAACAAGAGTTCTTAAGCCAAGGAAAATATATCAGAGAATTTCAATTTATGGATCAGCACCTCTGGTGTTCCATATTTAGGCTGTTACTGTGCTGCATGGAAAAAGATTCAGTTCGGCACAGAAATGACATGGATCAGAAGGAGGAGGTAACTGCCACTTCAAACTTATACCTCACTTAAATTGTTCTTCAAATCCACCAACCAGAATGCAGCTTTGGGACACATTCTCGGATATCCAATTGCCTTTTTTAGGACTGGAAGAGGCTCCTAAGCTTACCAAGCCAATAATGTTTGATGGCTTCTCAAATAAGACAGCCCTATGTATCTTCACATAATAGAGCATCGATTGCGGCGCAGTGCTCCTTGGAAGCGTATTGCAGCATGCACGTGCTTGCATCGCGCACAGCCCACACTCTTGAGTAGTTCACTGAAGAGCAGCAGTATATGCCAGTTATACTTGGCTGAGCATTCAATGTAGCCACATTTCCAAGTTTTCTTTACCAGATGGGAAACATTCCAGCGAGGGAAGACACGGCCTCTCTGAAGGTCCCGTTTGTTACCCACTATAATGATGGGGGTTTCAGTGGTACCAATTACTCTAAAAAAAATAAAAAAAAGTCATTATCATAAACAAATATTTACAAATGTTTACTTCATCTTACCAATACCTGTTTATTATTAAGTAGGTTCTATCTTTCCCAGTTCTAATGTTACCAACAAATATTTGGAAGTTTGAACAGCAACGGATGAAGGAAGAACTATTGAACATGTTGGCGAGATGACAGGCCCTACTCTTTGCTAAAAAATAACACAGGTATGGGATCCATTATTTGTAAACCCGTTATCCAGAAAACTCCAAATCACAGAAAGGCTGTCTCCCATAGACTCCATTTTATTGAAATAATACAAATGTTTCGGTAAGATATAATTAATCCTTATTGGAAGCAAAACCAGCCTATTGGGTTTGTTTAATGTTTACATGATTTTCTAGTAGACTTAAGGTATGAAGATCTGTATAACAGGTCCTAAAACTGTACCTAATAATTCTTTCATCCTGAATGGCTCTACTAAGGACTGGGCAGGGAGGAGATTCAAGTATCTGTTAAATTCCTACTATACAAGCAGCACAGGCAGTATGCTGCCCAGAGAAGCCTGGCATTAGTGTTCAAGCCTTAGTGACCAAGGCAGTAGCTGCCTAAAAATACTGCTCTTATGGTTTCCTAGCTGTTCGTGCAAACACAAGATCATGGCTACCTACACACCATTACTGAAAAAAAAGCAAGGAGTGCGAGTAGCATGGTAAGCCTGGGTTCCTGGCTGAAAGGTAGGCGGCCTCGGTTTAGGGCTTGGGAGAAAAGGAGGCAGAATCCAGGCTTCACATTTGGGAGCAGAGTAAGGATTGCTGGTTAATGTAAATGTTTGTTCTACAAATGGTATTGTTACAACTTGAAGGTGTTAAACATGGTAATCAATGTTAAGTGTTATTTTCATAAATACACAACTGCAGTCTTCTCTTTCCAACTGAGGTGTCTGGGAGTTTTATTGGCAAAAACAAGATCATTGCTAGCTACACACCATTAGTGAAAAAATTTAGTAGTTTAAAAATATGATTGCACATGGTAAAATAAATGCAACACAATGTAGTAATGACACCACCAAAATCAAACCAGTATCCCTTTAAGGTTTATCAATGTAATTTAAGACAATAAAGGCAAAATTAAACAAGATATACTTCATATGCACATCATATGCTTCCCCTTTTCAAACTACATCTTTGGGTACTTGAAAGTATTTACAGTGCCTGTGTAGACTGCTATGATTGATGACCTAAGCGTGTCACTGGATGTCAGCCACTCAATCATATGTGCATTGGCTTTAGGAGAGAGACTGGGAGCCAATGAAATGATGTTAAATATAGAAAAATGACCACAAGGTTTTAGTTTCTCTTTAAATTCCTCCAAGACCATTTTTTTTGTTGCAGAATAAAAATTACTAGAAACCAGTCATTTAAAGATTCCCTGGAATTTTTTGTACAGCCTGTGTCATCAATCTGGAAAAACCAGGGGACTATAGAAAATTCACTTACCTTGTTTCCAAGATCTGCTGCCTCAGGGTCTTAATATATTCAAAGCTGTCAAAGCAGCAGATGTCATAAACCAGTATGTAGGCATGTGCACTTCTGAGCCCCCGGCAACATGAATCTGCCCACTCCTGCAATACACCAAAGACATCAAATTACATGAGATTTTACACTCTCACAAAGGTTGCCATCTGCCCACTCCTGCAACATATTATTATAAAGATATATGTCTTGCATATACAGCTGTAGTCAACATGAGCTAATGACAGAGACTTGTACTCGCTTTCCTTGATCTGACCAATACACTACAAAGACAACTTGTATGTGCATTTGTGCTCTTGCACTTTTGTCCCAGGTCATAGTAAATTTCCCAATAATCACTTTAATTATAGGGGCCAATGACCTAGAGAGTAGTGTAGGGATGCAGCCCTCCCCTCCTCTTCCTGAATTCTCTGGGGGCTGGGGATTGACCAATTAAAATTGTCCAGGCAATAAAGGGGAAGGGTTACACAATTGGTGGTGATTGTGGAAGGAACAGCAGCTTGTAATATCCCTCCTTCCATTTCTAAGGAGTGAGTTGTGTTGTGGTCATAGCTGATGGAGGGTACCTTTACTCAAAGCCCGCAGAAGTAAGATAGGGTATTAGACAAGGAGTGTGAGTAGCATGGTAGGCCTGGGAAGGAGGCAAGAACCAGGCTTTACATTTGGGATGTCTATGACCCTTATTAAGAGATCATACAAAACTCATGGACAAGTAAGCAACACATGGAGTGGTTAGGTTTATTGTAGATAAAGAAATTCTCCTACTTTTTTTGCAGTTTAAGCAGGGATTCGAGTCTTCTTTTAGCGACAATATTAGCTTTCTTACCAAAGACGTGCCAATGCCTGTAGTTGCCTGGGAAAAATTTGCCTTGGTCTAGTAACCCATACAAGCCAGTCAGACATTTGCTTTTATAATTCAGTTATCTGTTTTTGGTTGTCCACTCAAGACAAACTTGCTAAAGTTATCTGGGCTGTACACATGACATCCTGCACAACTACCGATCAGTATTATCACTAACGACAAGTTGTTTTATTATGTTGCAAATGAAAATATTTTTGCTCACAATGCTGCCTTTCTCTGCCTGAGTTCTTCTGTAAGAACAGGTGCTTGCAGAATAGCATTCATCAGCTCATGGCAACACAAGGTTTTAATTTTTGGGCTGCCTTGTGTCTGTGCACCCTGCATGCAATCAGATTGATTTTCTATACATTTGAAAGCTTTGCATTTGTGTATGTTAGGGATGCACCGAATCCACTATTTTGGATTGGGGCAAACCCCCGAATCCTTTGCAAACGATTCGGCTGAATAACGAACCAAATCCTAATTTGCATATGCAAATTAGGGCTGGGAAGGGGAAAACATTATTTACTTCCTTGTTTTGTGACAAAAAGTCACGTGATTTCCCTCCCAGCCCCTAATTTGCATATGCAAATTAGGATTCGGTTCGGCCAGGCAGAAGGATTCGGCCGAATCCTGCTGAAAAAGGCAGAATCCTGGCCGAAATCGTTTGATTCGAAGGATTTAATCAAACGATTATTCCTTTGATCATTTGATCAAAGTATTTGCGCAAACTCCTTCGACTTCGAAGGATTTTCATTCCCCAGTCGAATATCAAGGGTTAATTAACCCTCGATATTCGACCCTTGATGAATTTGCCCCAAAGTGTTTTTTTTTTTCAGAATTCCAGTGTAATCAAGGGCGTCCTCACAATAGACTGTATCACAACTTATGCGTGATTTACCAAGGTGGATGCTTATTAGCATCTTTGTTGGTAAATCATGCACCATTATTTTTAAGTAAATGTAGGTGTGAAATGTATTGTTATAGTAACTTTTTATTACTGATCCTTCATTCAGGCCCTCTCCTATTCATATTTCAGTTTCTTATTCAAATGCATGGTTGCTAGGGTAATTTGGACTCTAGTTACGAGATTGCTTAAGATGCAAATAAGATGCAAATTGAAGAGCAGCTGATTGAAAAGCTAAATAACTCAAAAACCTTCAAAAATAAAAAATTGAAAGCTAATTGCAAATTGTCTCAGAATATCACTCACTACATCATACTAAAAGTTTTCTCAAAGGTGAACAATCCCTTTAACCCGCTAAAAACTGTCTGTGCATCTGTTCCTGCTCACAGTATCATTTGGAACTTTCAAGTTGGTCCCACGTGCAGCCATAGGGATGCTCACAATTCTAACAACATAACTCCACTGCATGCCGTCTTGGGGAATTATGGGGATTTAACCCCTTTGCCTCTTATTATGCCCCCACTTGCTCATTTACCATGTAAGAAGCCTGCTGTTCAACGGTGCATTCAGCTAACATCCATATGTACAGCGTTGCTCAGTAGTAAGATAATGAATCTCTTCATGCCTGATTAGTATTAAACGGTGCTGGGAATGACAAAGTGCTTTTAAATCGTTCCCCCCTTTCTTTTTTTCCCCTCACTTCTCCTTTCACTCTATCCCACGCAAAGCTCCTTAATAAGGCTGGAAAGAAGAGGGTCATCCCTTCTCCCTCCAGGGGATGTTGCACAAGAAACAGAGTGGGAAGATGCTGAGAGATACAATAACGGGGGAGGCATCTTCAAAGGTTGCTGAGTGACATGCCTGTGGCAGGATTCCCCTTGCCTAAATATGGAAGTCTTATGTAACCAAATCTGAGGGATGCGAGCAACAGAATAAATTGTATGGGGTTTGGGGGCACAGAAAGCACAGAAGGAGGAAAATAATTGTTGCTAGAAAGGTTCTGAAGATCTGAATAGGAAATCATGGAAATATAACTCTCAGCATCCTTAGGACACATCATTGCTAGCTCTATAGCTCGAGGGCCTTGCGGTGCCTATAGGTTACATCAGCTGACTGAAAAGTGAACTGGATAGAAATCTATACCAGGTTGTCAAAGAGATGGCAAACTATTTTAGTATGTAATGTAAATTATTGCAATATATTAATAAAAACATAGACTTAACCACAATATATTAATAAAAACATAGACGTAACCTCTCATACACTGGAAAAACACCACCTTTCTACCTCACTTCCATCCACCAGAGATGGTCAAACGGTTCCTTCAAATGTATATTTATGTGCAGTCCCCTAGAGTCACTTGAGAAGTCAGCGGAGAGGAAGCATCATACACACTGTAAACCCTCGATCTGAATGTTTTATCCAAACTATACATTTATTCTTGTCTGCTCAAGAAGCAGACAAGAATAGAACTTGACAAAAGGTATATTGAACATTGGCATGTTAAAGTCAAATAAAATACACTTTCTATAACATGGAGAATGAACGCAAATCTTGTAAACAACTGGTTAACAACACTGGTAAACAACTGCAAAAATGTACTAATACCTTGTAAAAATAATCCAAAGATTTTGGCGCACCATAGGCATAGTAGTAGGTAGCAACTTCTAACAGATATTAACTGTACTAGGTTAAGAGGTAAGTCATTTGGATGAATACTAGGGATGCACTGAATCCACTATTTTGGATTTGGCCGAACCCCTGAATCCTTTGCAAAAGAATACTTGAACCAAATCCGAATCCAAATTTGCATATGGAAAGGTGAAAACATTTTTTGCTTCCTTTTTTTGTGATAAGAAGTCACGCGATTTCCCTCCCTGCCCCTAATTTGCATATGCAAATTAAGATTTGGTTCGGTCGGCATAAGGATTCGGCCGAATCCGAATCCTGCTGAAAATGGCAGAATCCTGGCCGAATCCCAAACCAATTCCTGATTCGATGCATCCCTAATTAATACAGATCAATGTAACTCCACTGTATTCCACCACTATGCTCACCTGTAGAGTGTTGACTGGGAAAGAGGTTATAGGAGGAAAGTCCATGATCTGCAATTCGTGGACATGGCCATTCATGACAACAGCAGGCAGGAAGACACAGCGAGCGTTTGTAGGGACACAGGCCTCGTTGAATTCGTTGTACATGAACTGCCGCACAATGGCTGTCTTTCCCACCCCCTGGGCTCCGAGCACAGCGATCTTGAAGGTTGTAACCATGCCTCCCTGGGCCGGTGGTGGGTGGCTCCCTCACGCGGTCCGTGGCGTTGGCAGGACAGCCCCCCTGAGGCATATTCCGGTAGCTGCAGGCTCAGCCACATTCAGGAAGCATCTCCTCGTACAACAGAAGGCTAAAAATACATATCAACATTAAGCAATGTAGACCTGATAGCCTTTAATCTATCTTTATTGTAGTAAGAATAATACAAAACATAACCATTTGGGTTAGTTTGGGATTATGCCTTGGAAAATCTTGATGCACAAAATATACAAAAGAGTGTCATAGCTGAACGTTAAAAAACCCCATCTGACATTTAATTTGCATAAATCAAACTTCTGTTTAATTCTTTCTGGTGTGAATTATCAATAACAAGTATATACGCACAATGCATAAATAACCTGCTCTATTATACAGGTATGGAACCTGTTATCCAGAATGCTTGGGACCTGGGGTTTTCCGAATAAGGGATCTTTCTGTACTTTAGATCTTCATACTTTAAGTCTACTAGAAAATCGTGTAAATATTAAATAAACTCAATAGGCTGGTTTTGCTTCCAATAAGGATTAGTTATATCTTAGTTTGGATCAAGTACAAGGTACTGTTTTATTATTACAGAGAAAAGGAAATCACTTTTTAATTATTACTATAATTTAAAAATTACTATGGGACATGGCCTTTCTGTAATTCTGAGCTTTCTGGTTAACGGGTTTCCGGATAATGGATCCCATACCTGTAATACTCAATAATATACTATAAATTATATCACAAACGGTGCTAAGTGATTTCATCCTGTTATGATCGATCGGTGCTCAGTGATGGAATTTGTGTCATATGACTTACTGAAACTTGTGTAGTAAAAAAAAATGTACCCCTCTCAGAGGCCTTTGATGCGCCTTATATGTTCATGGAACTCCTCATGAACTTATTATATCCTATGTTTTACATTAAGGGGTACATTATTCCCTTTATAAATTGTGTTTAATTGGTTATAATTGGTGTTTGTTATTGTCAGTTATCAGCAACTTATTAAAACGCAGCACCGCATGTTAACGGAATAGAGGTTTTTCTGTCTGAAACCCTACCACATGTACTGATGCAGGACTCTACCATAGAGTTCCATAATCTCTATAAAAGTACTTGGCTTGATACCCTGTTCCATGGTCAAAGCTTTTCTGTAACTGCTCATCACCATTTACTCTTTTAGTAAAAGTTCATTGAATTGATACATTTGCACTATTTCAATTTTATGAAAAGAATATATTAGGGATGCACCGAATCCACTATTTTGGATTCTGCCGAACCCCTGAATCCTTCGCGAAAGATTTGGCCAAATACCGAACTGAATCCAAATCCTAATTTGCATATACAAATGGGGGTGGGAAGGGGAAAACATTTTTTACTTCCTTGTTTTGTGACAAAAAGTCACACGATTTCCCTCCATATGCAAATTAGTATTCTCATTTGGTTCGGCCAGGCAGAAGGATTCGGTCTCCTCTTGATCTTTGCTTTGGGCCTATTAACATAAAGTGTTTATCTTTATATAATACACAAAAGCCATGAATATCTTGTAAATTATAAACGGTGACTAGTGATGTCATCAGTTAGAAACGGTGAGTAGTGATGTCATTTCATGACTTACAGAAACTTGTGTATTGTAATATTTAAAGTACCCCCTGTTGCAAAATATGAAGATATTAGAAGTCACCTGGAAGTTCCATGACCTGTATAAAAACACTCTGACTTTGGCCTTATGTTTTTATTAGGGATACACCGAATCCACTCTTTTGGATTCAGCGAACCCCCGAATCCTTCTTGAAAGATTCGGCCGAATACCGAACCGAATCCGAACCCTAATTTGCATATGCAAATTAGGGCTGGGAAGTGGAAAAATGTTTTACTTCCTTGTTTTCTGACAAAAAGTCACGCAATTTCCCTCCCCTTCCCTAATTTGCATATGCAAATTAGGAATCGGTTGGGCTGGGCAGAAGGATTCGGCCGAATCCGAATCCTGCTGAAAAAGGCCGAATCCCGAACCGAATCCTGGATTCGGTGCATTCCTAGTTTTTATAGGGTCATGGAACTCCTCTATAATATCCTTATAAATTAGGGGGTATTTTATTCACTATATAATATACAAGAGCCATGAGTATCCTGTAAATTGAACCCTTGTAAACAGTGCTTAGTGATGTCATTTCTGTCACATCTCACTAAAACTTGTGTATTAAAAAATAAATAATGTACCCCTTGTTGCAAAATATAAGGATAGAGAAGTCACCTCGGAGTTCCATGACCTAAATAAAAACACTTGTGTTTTTATATGGTCATGGAACTCCTTGGTAACTTGTAATATTCTTATATGTTACAAGAGGGGGTACTTTATTTATTATATCAGCACCTCTTGTCTCCGTCTAATGTGCATATGTGCGTATTATAACCTTACATTTGACTACACAGGCAATAAGCAAGTGTACAGCAGAGTATATAGTGGGGGGGATTGTTTAAAGATACAGATCTGAACTATGTGACTGATATACTGGCAGTTTGGGTAGCTAACCATAAACATACAGATCAAATCTGTTCTTCATTAACTTTTACATTGAAGTTGCTTGCATTTCTGTCAATACACCCTGTTAGCTCTATCTAGAACAACAGCAAAATCACATGATGCAAGTGTTGTTGCAATTCTTTTTTAAGCCATTCTCGCATACAAACAAAAGTCTGTGACATCTTGTTTGGAAAACAGTGATGAAGAAATTATTAATAAAAATACCTTACCATTGCAAGAACAGGAGATCCAAGATCCAGAATCTAATTCCAACTGTCCAGCACACCTGAGAACAATATCTCCAAATGGTTTCTGGTGCTTTGCAGTCAAATAAGCCAATTGTTCCACTAACGTTAACAACAAGTTATGTCAACGGCATAAGGACTCATAAGAAGTTAGTGGTAAAACTTTGCTGACGCCATCAATGCTTACACAAATACCATGATAATAAGATCCTCATGCATGCCCATAGAAGTCCATCAGAATGCATGTGTACATTCCATACAGGTACTGATGCAGAAATTCACTCTTGTTGATCTATGTTATTCCGATGCCAGATGGAAAAAGATTTAATCCACTGTAAAGACAGGAAATCAAAGAATTTAAAAAATATTCTACAGCAAACATGTCGATACCTTTGTATGTTAAAGAAATACTCAATTCAGGTGCCCATTTGAAAAGAGCAAGTAAAGGAAGGCAAATCATTCAAAAATTATAACCTATATACCAATTGAAAAGTTGCTAAGAATAGGCCATTATATAACACACTTAAAAATAACATAAAGGAGAATTACCCCTTTAAATTTTCAGCCTATGAGTAAGTGCCCCATTAGGCACGAAACGCGTTTTATGTCCTAATAAATTTTTTCTACTTTTTATATTTGTTTCTTCATTATTGGAGATCCTCACATTCTTTTTGGATACAGTACTTTTGATCTTGCACCTTGCGACTGAGGTGAACTGTGAGTGTTTTCTCCTGTATTCTTTATTCTAATTTTGCATTTTTAATCCAATATTTATTTTTTGAATGGTACCATAGATATTTGTTACAATGTGGCAGTAGCACAAACCCTGTTTCTAAAGGTGAATTACCCCTTTACATTTTCACTAAAATCCACTGTTTGGTAAAACAAATAAAAACGTTACATCACTCTTAATTACAATGACAGAATGTTTTTTAGTACAAGCCCCATTTACTGGGCTCATGTTCAACATGTATATATAGCCTCTTTTCAGATATTAAAGGGGTGGTTCACCTTCAAGTTATCTTTTAATGTTATAGAATGGTCCATTCTAAGCAGCTTTTCAATTGGCCTATATGATTTCTTTTGTATAGTTTTTTTAATTATTTGCCTTCTTCTTCTGACTCTTTCCAACTTTTAAATGAGGGTCATTGACCCCATCTAAAAAAACAAATGCTCTGTAAGGGGTAAGGGTTTGCGCACACAGGCAGATTCAGGGAGATTTAGTCGCCTGGCGACTAATCGCCTCTTCTGCGGGGCGATAATCTCCCTGAACTGCCCTCCCCCTGCCTACCGTCTGCTATAATGACAAAACGGCAGCACCAATGCACTCACGGCACTTCGATTTCCAAAGTTGCCTCAACTTCGGGCTACTTCAGAAATCGAAGTCGCCCGTTTTCAGTGGAATCGAAGCACTGTTTTCAGCGAATTTAGTTTTACACAGCATAATAAATATGCCCCTAAGAGTAAATACGTTGCTTAATTTTCACTAAGTCTTGAAACCCATAGCAACCAATCATCCAGCAGCATTTAGTGATATTGCTAACCTGTCTGAAAGCTAACATCTGGCTGCTATGCATTGTTAAATGCAAACTTAGTAAACCTGTAGCAAATTTTGTGACATGTCTCTACAACAACGACCCATTAATGCCCTTTTGGATACCTTACTTGGTTTAGTATCAGTTACGCTTGGCAAATGCCTACTAATCTATCATTTCTAAGACATACTGGCCATATTGCTAATTAAACCAAAGCTAAATATAGGCCTATTCTCCAGCAAACATAGAAATCTGGGCTCGAGGCTGCTGGCAAGCGACTGGGAAGGTCACTCTAAGCTGATGCCAGGTCACAGAAAATGAGGCATAACAGCTTTAAACAGTCACATTTCGGAGCCCACATAAACTTAGGAACATGATGATTTCATTACATACTGAGGAACAGCCAGCTCAGCACACAAACAGGAAATACACAACAGTTGCTATTGTTAATTGGATTTGGGTGGCCAATCTAGCCTGGCATGTTATCATTTTGCTACTAATGCAGTTGATGTGATATTAAAATGTCTCTTTTTCAATGTTTTGCATGCCTTTTACTTTTCAGAGGTCATTGGTGTAAGAAGTCTTCTACTGCTGTTTCTTCCCTCGGGACTACTTAGAGAAGAAGGGTAACACTGGGAATAAAATAGTGACTGTGGCAGCCACAGCCACATACTATCAGTTTATTAGTGTAAATTTGCAAATACCTATGGGGTTGCTATATTAATTGCTGTCACGTAGATACAGTACTCTTTAATGACCGAAACTGACACAGCACTGTTGTCCCATATAAATATAAACCTATGAAATTATAACAAAACAAGACATTTTTTATTAATAGAAAATGAAATAAACAATGTATAAGTATTGATTGATTCTTCATTTTGCCTTGTACATTCTCTTGAGACCACTTTAATAATAGAATCTCTAGTGGCCAGAGGGTGGTTTGATTTTCCAGTCTATGGAGTGTAGTTCTGCAGGAATTTATATATATATATATATATATATATATATATATATATATAATACACAAAAGCCATGAATATCCTGTAAATTATATCCTTATAAACGGTGAGTAGTGATGTCATCAGTTATAAACGGTGAGTAGTGATGTCATTTCTGTCACATGACTCACTAAAATTTGTGTATTATAATAAATAAAGTACCCCCAGTTGTAAAATATGAGGATATTAGAAGTTACCTCGGCGTTCCATGACCTGTATAAAAACACTCGACCTTCGGCCTCGTGTTTTTATATGGTCATGAAACTCCTCGGTAACTAATAATATCCTTATATTTTACAAAAGGGGGTACTTTATTCACTATATAATATACACACAGGGTGTCTTTGTTTTTTTTATCATTATTATTATCATTAACGATATACAGTATACACAATAATCTGCACCCCAATGATGGGGTAATACTGCTAATAAATGTGTGGCTATATTTCTCCTTTAAGTTGGAGGAGCAAGCACTGGATATCTAAAAAGGATTATTAAATGTTAACGTCTGAGGCAACCCTGCAATTTCTTGGATAACTTTGCATTTTTCATTCACTACTAGAGACCAACAGGAATCAGAAGATTTACTGTATAAGTATCACAGTTGCATCAATCTGTTAACACTGAGGTCATGTTATCAATGTCTGAGCTGCTGAATAAGATACTGTCTCTGAGCTGGAGCAAATCCTGTTCATCAAGGAAAATAAGTCAAATGTATTGCACTTGATCAAAACAAGCCTGTGACGTTAGGTGCAGAATAATTTATAGTTTACACGCAAGATGACGTTACTGCCTGCAGATTAAATAGCAAAATCGAACCTCATTTTAGGCGTCTTCTCCTTTCAGCTTATTCCATATCATGACTGCCTTCTGCCCTCTATTAAAGATTCTAATCAGAATACTCACAATAACGCATTCAGAGCTGGCCTTCTCTACATAAGTATCGTATAAACTTCAATCAGACAAAAGAACTGCCAGTGTTCATCATATCTTATTACCAACAGGGTATTACATTTGAATTACGCATTCACTGAAGTTTAATTAACATAAAAATACAATTAATCACCAAACATGTTTAGTCATGAAAGTGAATATTTTCAGCCTTTAACCAGTTCTTTAGCAGTTCACTTATAAACTAAAATCACACCTAAGCAACTGTCACCCCCCACAACACAGCCTGTAATGGAATAAATCACATTAAGGTTTTACTCCTTCACCACACACAGCTCTGTAAACAGACCTGCTATTTCCTATTACATACTGTATGTAGCGTGCTTCTCCTTCCGAAGAACAGCTGTCTACTTCCTGTTACATATGTAGCCATTCTTACCCTTCTTTGCACAACTGTCTACTTCCTGTTACCTATGTAGCCATTTTACATTTCCATAACTGTCTACTTTCCCTTCCAGTTACATATGTAGCCATACTCCTCCCGAAGAAGAGTAGGCATTCTTCTTCTTTCCCGAAGAACAACTGTCTGCTCCCGGTTACATATGTAGCTGTGCTTCTCCTTCCTAAGAACAACTGACTACTTTCTGTTACATATGTAACCATGCTTCTCCTTCTTTGCACAACTGTCTACTTCCTGTTACATGTGTACCCATGCTTCTCCTTCCTAAGAACAACTGTCTACTTCCGGATTCACATGTAGCCATGCTTCTCCTTCCTCCTAAGAACTGTATACTTCCTGATACATATGTAGCCATGCTTCTCCTTCCTAAGAACAACTACTTCCTGTTACATATGTAGCCATGCTTCTCCTTCCTAAGAAAAACTGTCTACTTTCTGTTACATACGTAGCCATGCTTCTTCTTCCTTAGAACAACTGTCAACTTCCTGTTACATATGTAGTCATGCTTCTTCTTTGCACAACTTTCTACTTCCTGTTACATATGTAGCCATGCTTCTCCTTCCTCCTAAGAACTGTATACTTCCTGATACATATGTAGCCATGCTTCTCCTTCCTAAGAACAAATAATCCCTGTTACATATGTAGCCATGCGTCTCCTTCTTTGCACAACTTTCTACTTCCTGTTACATATGTAGCCATGCTTCTCCTTCTTTGCACAACTTTCTACTTCCTGTTACATATATAGCCATGCTTCATCTCCCTAAGAACAACTGACTACTTCCTGCTACATACAGTATGTAGCCACGCCTCTTATTCTTAAGAAAAAGTGTGCACTTCCTGATAAATATGAATTCATGTTACATCCTCATAAATAAGACAGGTCTCATGTTCTCTCTCTGACAAAGAGTTTTTTTTATATTTCTATTACAATACAGTAAGGTGAAAATATCTTGTAAGAATTGTAAAAAAAGCTTACAGTAAGTAATCTCCAGTGCTACAAAATTATCTCCCCCATGCCTGAAAGCACAGTTAGTAATTTGAAATTAGATTCCATCATATGTTTCGTTCTCATGACTGGAGGTCCAAGTTCATTGCTCTGCATATGTTTATCTAGTAATGTGAATCAAATACAAAGATTTATATATCTGGAATAAATAATTCATATAATGCATAGTAAATGAGCTTAGAATAGTCACTAGCCCAAAACATTTATTTTCAGGGTGACTGGGCACTATGCATTTTCCGTGGGAATAAGAGTCATACAAATACTAGTAAAGCTGGCCATAGATGCAAAGATCCGATCGTTCGAATCCTCGAATGAGCGGACTTCCCCATCGCCCGACCTGCCACTAACCATTCAGATCAAATAAAGTAGTAAGAACAGATCAGCCGATGTTCTGCCCCGACAACAATCGTACGAATGTTATGTCTGACAAAGCACGTGTCTCCCACTAAATATCATACGATTGGGAATACATGCAGAGAAATTATCGGCAGCCAACAGAAATCTTTTAACCTGTCTGATTGACCAAACGACCGATCTCTGTGGGATGAAAAATGTTGGTCTGAAAATCATATGAATCGACGATTTGTGTGATCGGATATTTGCGTCTATGGCCAGCTTAATACGTATAGTATACTATATAGTGTGCACTCAGGATAAGCCAATATTATTAGTTGAGGGACCTTTAAGTTTTGTATAAAGAATCATGTTGTTTGCAATACTTAATACCTACAAAACATTTACACTGACTTGAAACTGGTGTAATGTCTGGATGTCTGGATGTCAAATTTCAATTGACTCCACTTTTGTGAATCCCCACATTATCTTAATCACAGTGAGCCAACTGATGCAACAGGTAATGATTTAAGTGCATAGAGGCACCTGTAAATGGGAAATACATTTTGCATTTATGCTGGGTTTATTTTCCATACTGTTCTCCTGTGAGATATTATAGTATGTCATTTTAGGCACAAGACAATCCAGTTTCTTTCCTGGAACACTTAATTGTAGATTGGTGACTCACATTTCTGCTGCCACTGACACAGATCTCCTGCCTTGTTTCCAAAGTTGCAGCCAAGCCTCCCACAGAAGGTGGTGCTAAGGTTGTGATATATTCAGATGATGTGATATTCTGATGCTGTTTATTTCTTCTCTAGATGCTGTCCCATTAGTCAACATTAAATGCACCTTTAGGTGGGAGTTGTTTAGGTGAAAAGGTGCATTTCCCTAGGAAATATCAAACTGGAATAAAGTATTCGAGACAGGGCAAAAGTAAAATATATTTATGTATTCTTTCAAGGTTTATTTAATTTTACAGGGACACCTCCCCTTTTTGTCCCAGTGTTACTTATGTCCTGTTATAAAAAAAAGAGTACAATGCATTTAAATGTGTAAATCTCTGTTTCATGGAGGGACAGTCCAAGCATAAAAAAGTTCCCTCTCAGACTCTTTGGAAAAAGTTTGAAAATCTAAATTTTAAATTTCAAAAATCTATATCTAAAATTTATCGAAGGTCAAGCGTTTTTATACCTTGAATGAACTTGAATGAATTCACAAGAATGGTTTCTTATTTAAGAAAAAAACTCTATTCAACGAGTTCGAGTTGCGAAACCTGAAAACTCGAATGAATCGAGTTTTCGGTGGAAAAAAACTTGAATTGATCAAGTTTTCGGGCAAAAGCAAAAACTCCAACAAAAACTTCGAACATCATGAAAGCTTTCAACATTTTCAAATCGTTCAAGGGACCTCTGCCATTCATTTCTACATGACCTTGACAGGTCGGGGTATAATATATCTCCAAAAATTTGAGTTTTTAACCGAAAATGTGAGTTTTGACCAAAAAAATAACCTTGTAAACTTGAATTTTTGTGGAAAACACAACTCAAACCTTAATAAATAAGCCCCTAAGTGTCAGCTTATCTTTTTAGAATGGCTCTGATTTCAGTTGGACTAAATGCTGCAAGCAAAATGGACACTAGGTGGCAACTTCACCGTGATCATTTATTTAGAAAGCTGCACATAGCTCAGGTCGAGTGCAGATACTTTGGATGGAAGTGCTTGTTGTAATATCAATAGATCCATGTTAACATTTTCATACAAATTTCAAAAAATGTCTGATACTGCAGATACTGTTTTACCAAGCTGCTTCAACTCTGTACAACTTATACAAGAAAAGACATTGGCAAAGAAAAGGTTGAAATGTTGCATACTTGTTTTTGTGGACAACTGAGGTAGCTAGTACTGAGAGGGAGGTAGCAGAACTAGTAGAAAAAGTACAAATAATAATTACAACAAATCTTTTCATATAAACCAACTTGCTTGAAAGCAAATTCCTCAGTGAGCTCTTTACTTTGAGCAGTTATTCCTGCAGAAGAAAGTTCATTTCAAAAGAGCAGTCTAGGAGCTGGCATATATAATTGCAACACAAAGAAGCCTATGGCATTTCTGGATTTACAATAACAAGCCAGCGGGAGACTAGGAAGGCTTGAGTATGATCACCTCTAATCTAGTAAACAAATGAATCCCTAACATATGTACTAGGTGATACTGTTCAGCTTAATATCAAGAACCACTCACATGCCAGAGGTTCAATATTACTCTTTGGTCAAAAAATGAGTAAGCAAGGGGCACCACTGGGATCTGATCCCCATCAGGAAGCTGAGAATAAACAGATCCAAACAATAACTTTTGGGGTTCATATACATAAGCAGTCAAAGCTCATTTCAGTCACAATATACACAAGTATATAGTGATAATAATTTAAAAAAACTAACAAAACCTAACAAAAAGGGTTATAAGATAAGGCACCACTGAGGACCACTCTTCTTTCTGAAGAAAATCCAAACCACTGCTGGCCACAGCACCCCTGATGGATTAAATCCACTGAACTTTGCTGCTATGGTTTTATCTGCATAGCATTAGCATACCACTTGATTCAAGGTGAATGAGATTACCTTTCCAGTAAGTGCTCTTAACGGTGTCCAGGAACTTACACAGTAAGCCATAAATAACTCCCTTGGGCAGAAATATACTTGCTACATATCCCTAGAGAAAAGGTGCCATTTACTGTACTGCTAAAAAAAGACATAGGTGCCTGTTTAGTCAGCAAACTTCTTTATATTTTATATTACACTTTCTTTGCTGTCTGTGCCAGTGGAAATGTATCTCTTAATTTAATTCAATTTATTTACCCTCACTTGCTACACTGGCAAGGATTTACAAAACTGATGCTCTTTTTACATTTTTTATACTGACCTTAATAGTAAATGGTTGTGAAGTGGTGGAAATATATATATATAAAAAAAAATATGTATCATCGTGTGAAGACCTGAAACTTACAGTAGGGACACGAGGTCTGGTGAATGTGAAAATAATACTTTAGTGCAAAAACCTTTGGTACAAAAATAGCCTTGTACATTTTGTGCTATAGTACATAAAGTTACTTGAAAGCACTTCCATACTATTAACTAAGAAAACTATGCATGGACTGAGCAATTGGCAGTGTATTTAAACTGTGGTAACCAGTCCTTGCACACTCCCTTACTACTGAAGCAGATGGAGGAAAGCAGTACAGGAAAAGAAAAATAAAGGGAGTAGGGATGCACCGAATCCAGGATACGGTTTGGGATTTGGCCAGGATTCCGTCTATTTCAGCAGGATTGGCCGAATCCTTCTGCCCGGCCGAACTGAATCCTAATTTGCATATGCAAATTAGGGGGGGAAATCGCTTGACTTTTGGTAAAATACAAGGAAGTAAAAAATGTTTTCCCCTTACCACACCTAATTTGCATATGCAAATGAGGATTCGGATCAGTATTTGGTGAATCTTTCAAGAAGGATTCGGGGGTTTGGCCGAATCCAAAATAGTGGATTCGGTGCATCCCTAAAAGGGAGTAAAAACAGAAAAGGAGTGAACAGGACTAGATTAAAACTTGGCGTCCCTACTTTAGCTACATAGGTACAATGGGCTGCTGTACCTGTAAATGTGGATGTATGTAGGTGCCACCATATTTATTTAGTGGGTTTGGTTAAAACAAATAGATGTGGCTAAATAATGAGGCCTAAATATATGGCAATGACACTTCCTGTTCTAGCAGTTCCCTCCAGCACATAAGCCCATTGGTATATACCCAACCATCTAAGATGCTAAATATTTTAGCTAAAAAATAAACATTAGAGGGCCTGACTTCTTTCTTTTCTTTGAAAAATAAAGTACAGAACTGAAGAAACAGCAAACATTTTTATAAATAAAAACAATAACTTTTCCTCTAGCTCTGTAACTCTAAATTCTTATGGACAATTTTAAGTTTCCCAGTGTGACGCTATAATTCCCTTCTATTGATAACAAGGAAGTGCTTTATCTTCAGTCACAGCAGGAGGACATCAGCATCACCAAGGAATTTCAGGTTGGCGCTCTATCGGTTCCTCGCTAAGATAGGCAAGTTACTAATTAGTTTGTATGAAATTATGATAGTAAGACACTGGGCTTCAGTATGCTTAGTCGCCATGGGAAAGTGGCATTAGCCTAGTGTAACTGTATCACATGGTGTTCAGCTGCTCAGACTAAGAACTAAATGACCCTACGCAGAACATCACTAGTTTTTACTGCATGAGAGAAAAGGAGTATTGGGCATTTGAATGGCTATGACTTCCCACATTTCCTTAGTTAACTGCCAAGTGCCATTAATGTCTTGATTTAAAAAGGCAAAGGAGTCGCACACGCACACCTGGCCTCTCCCAATAATTACGTACGGTGCCTGGGGTATAGGAGGACTGCCCCTCCAACATTAATGAGCATAAAATAACTCCAGCACACGTAGCATGCTCAAGGGATTGCTCCCGTGTTTAATGTCAATCCAATAATACAACGTTTCGGGGACCTGACGAAGGGGCACGCCCCCGAAACGTTGTATTGTTGGATTGACATTAAACACGGGAGCAATCCCTTGAGCATGCTACGTGTGCTGGAGTTATTTTATGCTCATTGATTTAAAAAGGCTAATGGAGAATACATTATTAAAATTATAGGTGGGTGACAGAATATGCCATTTTGAGATAAAGAATCATAAAAAGAGAAAAAATGCACATGACCCTGCCCTTAGGGCCAGGGAACATTGAAAAAAAAAATAATAATAAAATATATATATATATATATATATATATATATATATATATATATATATATATATATATAAAATAGGCTAAACTGGACCCTAGCAACAGATTAAACTGTAAACTGGAGAGCTGCTGAATAAAAAGCTAAATAAGTCAAAAACCACAGATAATAAAAAATTAAAACCAGTTGCAAATTGTCTCAGGATATAACCCTCTACATCATACTAAAAGGGTTTCCACAAATGTCAGTAATTTATTAAAGGATCTGAACTAAAAAAGCACAAACAGGAAGTCACTGAAAAGTCTGACTTGTTCGACTTGTCACACGATAACTACAACTTTTTCACACAAATGCCAGTATCAAATATAGCCAAACATAAACCACAAAGCAAAGTAAGATCTTCCTGTTTTAAAAGAGCCATCTGCCATTGACTTCTACATGATTTCGACAGGTTTTAGCTGGAGTATTTTTGGATTCAGAATTGTTGCAGCTTTGTTTCATAATAAATACCAGAAAAGTTGCAAACCTTTTCAGGTTTTTGGCAACAAAAAGCACAACCCAAAAAAATCAGGGTTCAGTAAATCAGCCCCTTAGTGTTAAACAAATAAAGCCCCTTGCACATGAGGAGAGGTGGTTAGGAAAAGTTATAAACAGAAGCATTTATTGCACAAATAAGAACAAGGATTTGTATTTAATGTTCCTCATTAGACAGTTTCCACATTTCAGAATTCCCAATTTTTTAACAGCTGCCTGAAGGCTGTGTATTTTTGGTTTAAAAAAAAAAACCCTTTTCAGACTTTTTCAATACACCTGTACTAACTTTGCAATATGCAACGTGTAAACCGTAACCAAAAATCTTTTTTCTGCTATTGATGAGGTTTATAAAAAGCTGTTACAAAATAATACCTCTAAAGAGAAAAATGGAAGAGAAGCACTCACTTCTCCAATATTTTCCATTTTACACACCCATTGTAAGTTGTACTGTAATGCACGATGTTCCATAATTTTTTATTGCTACATATCATTTATTTATTCTTCTCCCATATAATATAATACCAGTGCTGAGTACATGTACAGATTGTTTTTTACTTCTTTCAGGCACAGTGTATGATCAACATGATTTATAGGATTCTGCTAATTATATGGCCTTCAACTTAAAGGAAAACTATACCCCCCAAACAATGTAGGTCTCTATTAAAAGATACTGAGTAAAACAGCTCATGTGTAAAACCCTGCTTCATGTAAATGAACCATTATCATAATAATATACTTTTTTAGTAGTATGTGCCATTGGGTAATCATAAATAGAAAATTGCCATTTTAAAAAATAAGGGCCGCCCCCTGAGATCGTAAGATTCACTGTGTACACATACAAACCACATGTAAGGTCACATGAGCCAATTAACAGACAGAGTTCTGCCTTTTGCTTCCTCACTTCTTCCTGTTACAGTTAGTGTTGTAGTATTTCTGGTCAGGTGATCTCTGAGGCAGCACAGATAGAGTCACGAAATGGTGGCTCAAGGCAAGAGATGTAAAAGGGCAATATTTATGTAAATATATATTCCAGTTTGGTAAGATTCTTTAATATGTCATTCAATTTGATATAAACTATCTGTTGCTTAAATTTTCATTTTGGGGGTATAGTTTTCCTTTAACTGCCAATTCATCTGTGACAAGGCTTTCATTTCCCTTCACAGTATTCTATCAATGATTGCATGGTTTCAGATTCCTGCAATAAATTATTCCGAAAGTTCAGAATTATGTGAAGGTCATCTCACATAGGGGCAGATTTACTAAAGGGCGAAGTGACCAACCCTGGTGACAATTCGCCAGCGTTACCGCTTTCAATCACTTTGCCAATTTATTTAATGGGTTCAGGTGTAATTTCGCTAGCGAAAGAAACAGACTCTAGCGATCATTCGCACTCTATCGCCAGGCGAATTTTCGGTCTGGCAAATGGACATTACTCCGCAAATTCAGCTCAGACCAGGTGAAATGCAATGGAGTGCATAGATCTTCCTCATTTTCTGTTACTTACATCATATTTTTAGTGGAAAAAGTTCCCAAAAAACGCTGGCATCTTTTCCTTTTTTCAGAGTGATAGCCTGCAAAAGTCCTTAATTTTTTTGGGGGGGTAACTGGGTTCCCCCATACATTTTCTAACATATGGAACATAAAGGGGGTAATTTACTAACCTGCGAAAATTCACCAGCGACGGCTTCGCACCCATCGCTACACTTCGCCAGCCGAAAATTCTGTCAGACAACGGTAATTTACAAAAGGCAAAGTTGTGTCCAGGGCGCCAATCAATGGCAAATTTTCGCTAGCGTTACTTCGGCAATCAACTCGGAGATGTGCTAGCGTTCAATTATGCCTAGCGAAACTTTTTTGCATAATTTTGCTAATTTGCATACAGCGGGAAATGATAAAGTTGAATGGACGTATATGTTGCAGCAAATACATTACATTACACAAGTCCAGAGAACCTTAAAGGAAAACTATACCCCCAAAATGAAATCTTAAGCAACAGATAGTTTATATCAAAGTGAATGACATATTAAAGAATCTTACCAAACTGGAATATATATAGTGAATAAAGTACCCCCTCTTGTAAAATATAAGGATATTATAAGTTACCGAGGAGTTTCATGACCATATAAAAACACGAGGCCGAAGGCCGAGTGTTTTTATACAGGTCATGGAACTCCGAGGTAACTTATAATATCCTCATATTTTACAACTGGGGGTACTTTATTAATTATAATACACAAATTTTAGTGAGTCATGTGACAGAAATTACATCACTACTCACCGTTTATAACTGATGACATCACTACTCACCGTTTATAAGGATATAATTTACAAGATATTCATGGCTTTTGTGTATTATATTTACATAAATATTGCCCTTTTACATCTCTTGCCTTGAACCACCATTTTGTGACTCTATCTGTGCTGCCTCAGAGATCACCTGACCAGAAATACTACAACACTAACTGTAACAGGAAGAAGTGAGGAAGCAAAAGGCAGAACTCTGTCTGTTAATTGGCTCATGTGACCTTACATGTGGTTTGTATGTGTGCACAGTGAATCTTACGATCTCTGGGGGCGGCCCTTATTTTTTAAAATGGCAATTTTCTATTTATGATTACCCAATGGCACATACTACTAAAAAAGTATATTATTATGATAATCGTTCATTTACATGAAGCAGGGTTTTACACAGTATCTTTTAATAGAGACCTACATTGTTTGTGGGGTATAGTTTTCCTTTAATAAAGAAAATAGAGTTGTAATAATGCCCTACTAGTTTGGGGCATATTTATCAAGGGTCGAACTTTGAATTTGAAAAATTTCAAAATTCGAATTCAGAAATACCAACCGAAATTAAGTCAAAGTTTGTTTACGGCCGATCAGGTCAGTTTTCGATCAAACAGATCTGTATTCGGCCGAATTTGAATCGTACAAATCAAATTAATAGCACATTCGATTGAATTCAATTGAAAGTTTTTCCCAAAAAAAAACAGATTTTTTTAAAGTCCACCAATTGGCTCCAAATAAGTTATAAGAGGTCCCCCATAGGCTAAAACAGCAATTCGGCAGGTTTTAGATGGCGAATGGTTGAAGTCGAATTTTTAAAAAGACAGTACATAAATTTCGATATTCTAATTTTCAAAACTGGACTATTCGTTAATCAAAGTATACAAAAAATAGCTTGAAATTCGAATTATTTAAATTCGAAAATTCACCTTGACCTTTGATAAATCTGCCCCTTAATGTATGTAGATCCAAACAGAAAGATCCCTTATCCGGAAAACCATAGGCCCTAAGCATTCTGGATAGCAGGTCCCAAACCTGTAAAAAAGATTATGCTTTGGCATGAAGTTGTCATGCTAGGGCCGGCTCCACATTTTTAAATTTAGAGTGCCCTTTAATACACAAATCTTTCAGATGGTGTCAATAAATAACGTCAGATTCAGAAAGTTGGAGTTAAACTGTTGGTAAAATCGGGTGATATAAAAAAAACTGAAACTAGGAGGATTAAGACCAATGTTAATATGTTAGATGATGTAATGGCATAGAAGAACATTTAACTTTTCCTTATGTCCCCCTCCACTCTCTGACCAATCTGTCGTTCCAAAAATCCTTATACATTTTTTTTAGGTAGGGCTTTCCTTGCAGAAAGCAAAAACAGTGTATAGACAGTATAAGTTTCTATATAGTATATATCAATATTAATAATATTATATCAATATTAATAATATACCTCAACCCACTTACTAGGGTTTCTGGTTCTTTTGAGCAAGCAGACAATGAATCCACACCAATGAGCGTATATTAAAGTGATGTATTGTAAAATAAATCAATTGATTGTTCTACATAAATGATTATACTTAGACGAAACAATAATTACAATATTTACAGTTACACATTACACAAGTCTACATCGTTGTTACCAAAAAGTAGGGGAATAGAGTTCAGCTTCATCTCTGCCTTCCCCTCTGGTCTTCATTCCTCACATGTTGTCTTGTCCCAGGCTCCTCTCGCTTCTCCAGCTCTCTAGCTGCCTCCTCTCAGCTGCCCAGCTCCCCTCTCTACTGCCCAACTCCTTCACATGTTGTCTCATGTTCTTTTATCCTGGGTTCTCCCCTGCCCCCACAGAAACCCTCCTAACTGCCAAGATGCTGTGATAAACCCCCAACTTGCCTACATCCTGTTGAGCAAGTTTTCTCGCATACACAACCAGTTTTATGGTCCCCACAGCAGATATAGGCCTTAGTAGTCACAGGAAAACCTTTGTTATGATAATCAGGGCTTCATGTAAGTTCCCTGAACAACAGCTTTCATATTAAATAACTAAATCAAGATGGCAATTTCTTACAACAGTAGCCTTCAATTATTGAGCCATGATCAATCTGAAGCATTCAGAAATTGAGCATTTATAGAACAATGTCATGTTACAGTGTTACAAATACCATAATTAGTGCATTGCACTCAGACTAATAACTTAAGAGTATCATCTGTGAGACAGCAACTGCAGTGATTCAGTGGGGAGTACTACTGAAAGCACATGCCTTCCAACATTCCCCTGTTATGTAGGGCATCACTTTGATTTAGAGGGTAGAGTTTAAGAGATGGGGAATGAACTTACAGTTTGCATAGAATATTTACATTATATATGAGTGATTGCTGCTGTATTGCTTGCTTTTCTATGGCACAGTCAATAGGTAGCTACATTTTATTGATTGTAATTTAGATAACCTGAAGCAAAACAATAGGGCAGAACAGTACCTATTCTGAATGCAAGGAACATTATATATGTATATCATAAAAATGCATTGCACCTTGATTTCAGTGGCTGTGGGATAGATGGTACAATATACTGTAGGCAGAAGTGTCCCTGCAACATCACAACGAATATCGCAATTATATATATATATATATATATATATATATATATATATATATATATATATATGTGTGTAACATGTGCAGGATGATATAATCGCTGCTGTAAATAATAAGTTATGTATGTACAGATTTATTCACTTCTGTTAGACTGGCTGGTCCACATTTCCAACAGCCTATAATACCACTGGAGCCCCTAAAACAATCCTAATTGATGCAGATATATCTAATATAAGTACTTATAAAACAACTGGACTTGCTGGATAATTATTGAAGACGTTTCACTACTCATCCGAGCAGCTTCTTCAGTTCAATTGACTGGAATTCAGTCACCTGAAATGGTCTTTTTAGTTAATGGACAAATCGTACATTTAAAAGATTGGTTTGAAATTCTGAGAAATCCCATAATTTGCCCATTGGCAGGAATGCAGAAATAGGCTCATCGGTGTTCACTATCTCTGAACAGATTCATCCTTAACATAGTATGATATATAAATTCAGGTTTTTCTACATATGTCATAAACAGAAATCTTTTCTCTGTGGATGCAAGCCTGAATCCACACAGTGTGAGAAACAGAACAGGATTATTGGAGAGGTTTTATTTTTAGTTAGTTTGCCCTAGTTATTTCTTTATTAATATGGTTGACTGCCAAGTTCTTTATTAAGTCATAATTGAGGCTTTGAAATGAAAAAAAAAAGCAAGATACTGTGTTCATGCCTCATTAATTATCCCACATGTGCTTTAGTGACAATTCTAGACTGCAACCCAAGTGTTTATGAAATGTCTTCATTGCATTTACCCCATGTTCAACAACCATTTCCTCCATGTAGTACACAAAACAGCTGATCACCCACATTTTCCCCTAAGCTTTTGTCTCAGTAAATTCTCCATTTATTTCCATGGTGTTATCCAATAGCAGTCTGCTGAACTATGTTTCTTTTACAAAGGCTACTGGCTATATTCTTCATCATATGGGCTTTTGTGTTGCTGATTGCATTCCCTCTCTCCAATTCACCAGATGCACTACTCTGTTCTCCTCTTGCTGAGTCTGCTTCCACTTGCTGATTGCTATGGTTATTAAAATCCTTTTTTTTTTTTTATTTGTTTAGCATCAAAGCCACTTCCTATCAAAAGTACACATTGCCTTTAGGCTCATTTACAAGCTTTAAGCATTTAAATGGGAACAGAATTTCACTAGCCAAAATGCCACTTTTTGAAGTGCTTAAAAGGAAAGTTAGTGGGGTGCTGATGATTAATACCTGTGTAAATTTACTAAAGGGCGAAGTGACTAACACTGGCGAAAATTCACCAGTGTGATGTCATTCCGGGACTTCGCCAATTTACTAATGGGCACTGGCATAAATTAGCTAGTGAAGTGATTACTGAAACCTTTGACAAATATTCTGAAAGAAAAGGAAATACAGTATAGATGGGGCTATCCATTCTCTCTAAACGTCAACAAAGAAGGAAGACAGGCAACGATTCGATTGCCAAAAGACACTAAAAATTTTCTATCAAAACTGCAACTACCGGATATAGATCTTCCAGGATGGTTAACAGCAGAACCGTGTATAATAGATTGGGCAGAAACACAGAAAGATGGATGGAAGGAGAGAAGGTCAAAGAAGACACTGAGTTCCCCGAGAGCAAGAGACCAGAGAGAAAACTCAGAATAGGTTACAGGAAAAATCATCCCGAAGGATGGGTAACTATGCAAATTGTAAAACTGACTGAAATTTTATGGGAACTGTGTATGTACTAAGGACATTAAGGACTATAATAACAAAAAGCATCTGTCAATTATGTTTAAATGTATGGATAAAATGATGGGGATCTGCGTATATGGAAGAACGAAATAGTTGTTGTTCAGGGAAAGATTAACTAGAGGGGATTTTCATCTATACTTGTGGCCGAATTGGCCGTGTAATGCTATGTAGTCCTGATAGTAATGGCCGCCCGCCGCTCCCAGCTAGCCGAGTGAGACGGGATCCCTCTCCCTATCAGGGACTTGGAAGGCGCCGCAGGGTTCTTCAGTAAAGTACACCTACAAGGGAGCGTTGAGCTAAGCTTGGTGCAGACGCGATCACAACGGTCTGTATAAATTTATTTTGGGCAATAAGAGGCTGGGATTGGCAGGACTTTTGGGCTAACACGAAAGGTGATTGTCACCAATTGCATCACCTTGGGCCGTGGCCGCATTGCGACCGCTGGGAGCGGCGGGCGGCCATTACTATCAGGACTACATAGCATTACACGGCCAATTCGGCCACAAGTAGAGCCATCCAGAAACCTCTCCCCAATTTGCTCCGCTCCCAAAATACGGAGTATTGACCCCTTACCACACCCGATGCATGGGAACTATTCAATAGCAACGAGCAAGTTGCAGTACATTATGGTGATACACTGTAACTGATTTGGACGGTGTGGATTACAAAGGCGCATTTCCTTTCCCTGTGACCAATTGGATTTGAAGTACCTACATTCATATATGAAGTGGAACTCTGGCTGTTTAGCCACATCACATAATTGAACATCCATCATAGCTATATACATAGGAGCTCCTCAGAAATTGGTTATTTAGGGTTAAGGGATCCCTACACCCAGCGCAGCACTAATTTTTTATGTTTTAAGTGGTTTTAATAAGCATGTGGCATGGTAGCTAATAATAAAAATTGCATTTTATCTTACAAATTACAACATGGTTATGTGATAATTTTGTATAATTTGGGCCTATGGGGTTAAGTCCCATTTTGATATTTTGTGTAATGCTAGTGAAACTTTGTTATCGTTCGGCGCCCTGGACACAACGTCCCAATTTAGTAAATTAGTGTTTTCCTGGCGAATTGTCGACCTGGCGAAGTGTGGCGATGTGAGCTAAGCCATCGCTGGCGAACTTCCGGAGGTTAGTGAATTTGCCCCCAAGTGTTTAGGTCAGGGGCAATGAATAATTCCTTTATAGAGTTCTCTAGGAACCAATGCAATGTCTAAGCTCTAAGTAAAGTTTGTAGAAAGTATATTATACATTTTTGATTAATTGTTCTTCCAGACTGTTAAATAAAATACAAATTTTTTGATTAAGGCACTGTGGTGCACACGACGTGACTGTGCGAGGTGTTAAGTAAAAAATTGTATTTCTTCTCAGCTGTAATATAGTAATAGTGAAGAAGTCCAGTATAATCCCTTGTCATTCTGAGACACCTGAGCATTTAAGGGGTGGTTCACCTTCAAGTTAACACTTAGGGTGAATATGCTGTTTTCGTTCGATGTTTGAATCGTACTAATCGAAGTAACATCATGTTTGATCGAATTAGATTCAAAGTTTTTTTCAAAAACAAACTTTGATTTTTCAAAGTCCACCAATTGACTCCAATTAGGTTCTAGGAGGTCCCCCATAGGCTAAAACAGCATTTCGGCAGGTTTTAGATGTCGAATGGTCGAAGTCGATTTTTTAAATTCAAATCAAATTTGGACTATTCCCTAGTCGAAGTACACAAAAAATAATGCCCCTTCTAAGCAACTTTCAATTGGTCTCCATTATTTATTTGTTATAGTTTCTGAATTATTTACCTTTTTCTGCACACTCTTTCCAGCTTAAAAAGTAGACAAAATGCTTTGTAAGGCTACAAATGTATTGTTATTGCTACTTTGAATTACTCATCGTTTTATTTAGGCCCTTTCCTATTCATATTCCAGTTTCTTATTCATATAAATGCATGGTTGCTAGGGTAATTTGTAACCTAGCCACAAGATTGCTGAAATTGCAAACTGGACCAGTAACATTAACGAAAAATAAACACCAAGGCAGATAAAACTTTTATATTGCAAAGCTTTTATTAAGAGATAACTTAGCAAAACTCCACTTCCTGTCCTCTTCTAAAATGGACGAAAGGGCGACCATCCATGCAGCGGTGTTCAACTTCTCCTCCCTAGCTATTCTCTCTGCAGCGCTTCCCCTATTCCCAGCATTCAGACTTTGAATCCAGCCTTTCCTCGTCCGGCGAGGAAGAAGAAGAGGAGGAGGGCAGCCTCTGCCTCTCCAGCGGCAAGTGTTGTCTGCAGGTGCACCGATCTGCTGAAGAATATCCCCAAGCGCATGGATCAGTGCGACGTGGAGGAGCTGCGCAAACTCAAGGCTTTCCACGCGGCCAAGTGCACTCTCCAAGTGCACAGCTCCTGCAAACCTTTGCATTCTGCTCCGCCTTTGAGCCGGGAGTGCTACCGGCTGGTTTTTTTATTTTTACTAAATACACTGCCCACTGCTACCCGCAATCATAGCGCATCGACCGGTAGCAAGTGGTTCGGCGCTACCAGAGTCTAAAATCACCGCCTTCTCCTGCAGCAGCGGGGACTGCCAGCCCCAGACACACAGGTGGGCACATCACGGGAACAAGTGGTTTGTCCATGCGCTTGTTCACTTTAGTCCTGGGGATATTCTTCAGCAGATCGGTGCGCCTGCAGACAACACTTGCCACTGGAGAGGCAGAGGCTGCCCTCCTCCACTTCTTCTTCCTCGTCGGACGAGGAAAGGCTGGATTCAAAGTCCGACTGCTGGGAATAGGGGAAGCGCTGCAGAGCGGACCTCTGCCTCCTTCACATACTGTCCCTAGAATAGCCAGGGAGGAGAAGTTGAACACCGCTGCATGGATGGTCGCCCTTTCGGCGTTTTACAAGAGGACAGGAAGTGGAGTTTTGGTAAGTTATCTCTTAATAAAGGCTTTGTTTTATTTGCCTTGGTGTTTATTTTTCGCTCTATACTAACGAATTTTGAAAAAAAAGTGGTTTTAATGTTACTGGACCTTTAATAAGAAGCTAAATAATGCTTTGCTTCTATATTCTACTAAGGCGCAGCTGGGGCACTGGTGGCTGAGCACCCGGTATTGGAGTGGAACCAAGTGGGGTAAAAATACCTGCAAGGGGTGAGTTTGGCACGACCTTTATTTTTAAATAATTAAAAAAAAACACAAATAATAAAAAATGAAAAGCAACTGCAAATTGTCTCAGAATATCACTCTCTACATCATACTTAAAGTTAACTCAAAGATGAACAACCATATTAAGTGTTACTGGCAGTATTACTATAAATTAGAATACAGCATATCAAAAAAAAATTGTAATATTCATGCAGCACACTGGAATGCTGAAACATTTGATACATTGACAAAATAGTATAGATCCCAAAAACCCATATGTTCAAGAAATATATTTGACAAAAAGGCTATTTATACTGGTTATGTAAAGTCTAGAGCTCTCTCCAGTGTACACCTATCATGTGCATCATGCTATCTGAGATCCTGGAGGAGAAAGATGAAACGTGCACTGACTGATGAAGACTGTAACCAATTAATTATATAATCATCATTTCTTCCAGTGTGCAGTGAGCCCATAGATGACATCCTATGACTTGAAAATATTGCTGAATGCATTTTAAATACAACACATATTTAACGGGTTCATAGCTTAAAATGCCCATTCTTCAAACTGTAAGCACTGGCATAATGTAATCTTATATCAGGCATCATTTACATCTTGGGTTTGCTGTGTGAAGACGACAGGTGAAAGAGTAATAATATAAAACATATGATAGCTTAGTTTATCATTTCCCTCAACACTTCAGCTTGTTGCAGTATAAGGTTTCCAGCGTTTTACTTTAAGTGAATGGGTTCTGTATCTATACACACGATAGCGGAACAGCAGGGATTCCTGTCTGTGTCTATTGACAGGATTCTCCATATAGACTATCGACTGCAAAAGAAACATTTTTATATTTAGAGCCTCTTATTTGTATAATCTACATGTCTCCATCTTTCAAATGCCCTCAAAGGAGCTCAGTACACTGAAAGGCTCATTTACTAATCAATATAACATGACTGAGGCTGAGGACACTTTTGTGAATCACTGATATAAGCCAAAAGGGCTAGTTGGAATTAAATCCAGAGATAGTAACTGGATCCAATAAACAACATACTGGACAATAACAGACACAGCACTCATGGATTTATTTATCCACTCGGCACAATCACCATGATACAGTCTCATAGTGTGAAAGACCCTGTAATTTGAGTCATTTTGATAGTCGGTGTAAGAAATACCCTTTATAAATTACAGGGAAGGATGTGATTTAATAATGTTTTGACTGCACTGTTAGTTCCATGGGCAGATGCACATTGAAAGCTGTGACATGCTCATCTATATTTGACAGCCTGCTGAAACCCAGAAGATAAAAGCTGGTAGCATATAGAGCACCAAGAATAAAGTGAAGGTCTTTTTTGCAAGCAGTTGCAGTGGTTAGATACTGGAGATACTGTACTCCTGGCTTCTAGGGATGGGCGAATTTGACCCGTTTCGCTTCGCCAAAAATTTGCAGTTGGCGAAATGTCGCCAACGCCCATTAAAGTCTATGGGCGTCAAAAAAAACAAAACACCATACAAGTCTATGGGCATCATTTCTATGGCGAAACAAGGCGAAAATATTCGCCCATCCCTACTTGCGGCTTCTAGTTGTGGGATGACAAAAAATAGTCCCAACAGCTGTACAGTAACAGATGTAAACTAGAAGGGGAATATTGTTGCACATCTCCAGACAGGGCTCTTAATTGTAGCCTAATGGGAGTATCACTTGCATCCATTGACTAATATTAAAGGTGAATGCAAGTCCCAAGTCTGCAGGCAACTACAACACCCTTTTTAATGACAAATCAAAGTTGCAGCAGGTTATTGGTAGTGGTTAAAATTGAAAATCACAATCAGGGCTAGCATCTGATTTTTAAAGAACACAATGGATGCAACAGCCAACCAATTCATGCAGTCAGATTCAAGAACATGTAACTGGGACAGATATCCAGAATGAGCCCTAAGAAGAAAAGATGTGCAGAACATACCAGGACCCATGATGACAGAATGTAAGTGTGATACAAGTTCTAATGATGTGATATTCTGATAAATGTACTTACAAGTATGCCATCTAAATTTACATATACAGATCATGGTAGAACTGTGACACCCCATGCAACATTACCAATTTTACTGCCTTCAACTACAACTCCTCAGCAGTGATATAAAATATATACTTGTGTGCAACATCTAATTTTGTTATAAAAATTATTGTAAATAGATTTTTTTTTTTAAACTTCTCTTTTTTCAACTATAAATGTTAGAAGTGTCTCTTGTCTTGTTACATGTGCTGCTTTTATAGTAGTCCATCTGCTATTTTACTCACTATGGAATCAATACTTGGGACGAGGATAAAAACTCATGATTTTCAATTTACTGCCCTACACAAAAATGATTCCAGAGAAAATGAACAATGAGTGTTTGGATGCCCCCTAGGTGAACATGTCTACATGAGGCTATATGAGGCTCCCTATTGATTTGTACAGGGGCAGGACACTCTGACCGAATATGTTTGTTTATCTGTGGTTCTACCAATGCTTTGTGCAGAACTCTGGTACTTTTATAAAGAGGCTATACTAACTTAGATCAGTACAATGCAGTTTCTTTCTTCTCAATGAAAATTTCATGTTCATGCCAAGAGCAAACAACTTTCCAGTACATACATTTGCCAGACTCACAGTACAAGCCAAAATCATAAAACTGAGCTCAATCTGAAACTTTGGTTTATCAGAAAGAGTTGTGGTTTACTAACCATGATAAATTAGAACACAGGCAGCACATGGGGCCTCCTTGTACAGAGCCAACATTACTACCTACACATATGACGTATGTGCAACTGAAATTAAGTTGATCACTAATTACATATAAACAAAGGGTTCAAAGGGTAAGGCATTTTTTCGGTAGCAGTATGCATAAAATGTCTGTGTCTTAAATATATTGATAATGGGTTGAGTGTAGAGGACTCTTGTATTTGTCTATATGGATTTTGTGGTCACAGCCTCATTGAACCCCCGCCTAATTGTTTTAAAAATTAGTGGTGAGCACAACTTTCCCTTTTGTGTTCCTACTCCTTTCTAGCTGTGAATGCTGACACGCACACCCTCTGGGTTTTGTTTTCATAACAAATAACCGATAAGTTATTCAGGTTATAATTATTTTGTGACATTTGTAGCTGTCTACACGCCCATAGAAGGAGCATGTTTTGAAACAGGATGCTTTTTTCAAAGAGATCTGGCAAAACAGTCAGTGTTTCAGTAAACTTGTTAATAATAGTCACCTTGCACTTACTTCGAGAAAAAATGTTTAACATTCACACTTGTTACAATTCCATGTATTCTACCAATAAAGCTGCCAAGAAACTGAAGCACAAAATTGGCATTAGCTAACATGCTGCAAAGCAAAGTATATATCAAGACTGCATAGGGCATGCATAATTGTAAACGGTCATATCATCACCTTTCATAGGAAAAAAAGGCCTTTGATATGGTTTTACCCATTTGTGAACTCTTGCACAGAATTGAACACTTAATTGAACACATTTAATGCCGTGACAAAGGTTCAGTTCAAATTTCAACTTCAACAATCCCCAGACAGACAGGTATCTTTAGCTCACAGCTGGAGCATGTCTTTCTCTATACAGGTATGACATCCGTTATCCAGAAACCCGTCATCCAGAAAGCTCCTAAATTAGAAAAGATTGTCTCCCATAGACTCCATTTTATCCAAATATTCCAAATATTTAAAAATGGTTTCCATTTTCTCTGTAATAATAAAACAATACCTTGTAACTAAGATATAATTAATCCTTATTGGAAGCAAAACCAGCCTGTTGGGTTTATTTAATGCTTACATGATTTTCTAGTAGACTTTAGGTATGAAGTTCCAAATTTCAGAAAGATCAGTTATCCATAAAACCCCAGGTCCGGAGCATTCTGGATAACAGGTCCCATACCTGAAACTATGTTAACAGTCCAAAACATATATCCCAATACCAATTCTGAGATTCAAAATTGATATAAGTGATTTTTATCTACTTGATCCTTTATATCATTAAGAGTTACAGCGGTTAAGAATCCGCTCACCGTTGGTAGTAATTGGCCCGGGTGCACCTGCCCCGAGCCCTGCGTTTATTATACAATCCTTCCCACGTTCCTTCCAACAGTTGTTTGTATTCATAAGTAAATATATATAAGGATCAGCTTACCCTCTCCACGGGGTGACCCGGGTGCTGCCGCCCCGAGTCTGTCGCTAAGGGAGACGTTTCCAACTATTCACATCCAAGTCGCTGCAGCGCACTCCAAAGTCAAAAGGATCGCTCAAATAGGTTGTTGGTTAAAAATTCATCCTTTATTGGTTACATCAGTTTAAAAGAAGAAATGCTAACACATGGTCTGACGCGTTTCGTAACTATGTACTTCATCAGAGACCCATACCTGAAACTATTACTTGGATTCTGATGAATACCTTTTAACTACAAACAGGCCCAGGTTTGCCAGCTGGGGCCAATTTCTCCTTGGGTGGTACATCTGCCCCCTCACACTCCCTCTCTTCTATGCCCCCCCCTGCACATGTCCGTTCTTCCATTTTCAGAACTTAGCATGCATGAGATTTAAGCAGCGAAATCTCATGTGCACCTGATTCTAAAAGTTTTATAAAAAATGTAGAAGCAGCTGGGCGACATGTCGCCCCTTACTTTGTGCCACCCTAGACCTGGGCCTTTATGGCGTTCCCACAAATCTGGACCTGCCAACAAATAACAAAAAGAAAATATAATACTTGCTTGGCCCAATTCTGCCATTCTGCTAAATTTACAGATGAACTGAACAGAAATGTAATTAGAATATGAACAGGGTCAGACTGGACTGGTGGGACACTGGAAAAAACCCAGTGGGCCCCAACAACCCAGACCTGCTCCCCCTGGGTGCTGCACCATGACCTTCCCCCTGGCCCCAATCACAGCCACAGGAAGAGAAAATAAGGTAAGTACGGGTGGTTGAAGCTGTGGCAGTTTGCCTGGGGGGGGCAGAGGGGGTTTGCGATGGGGGCCCAGACTCCCTCAGCAAAATTCTGGATATGAAAAATTCTTTAAGGATTATACATGTACAGATGAAAATGTATACTTTGCATAACCGAAACTAGTTATGTGACCATCTCTTTTGCTCCCAAAGTGATCCCATTTCCAAAACTCCTTCCAATTTTATTTTAGCAAATGGCCTTCATTTCTTGCTGTTTGCAGGAAGAAGAATGTTACCAAGATGACCAGTGAGATGAGATGTTAAAGTGATACTGATGCTTAAAAATTACTTTTTAAAATATGAATGTACAGGTATGGGACCTGTTATCCAGAATGCTCGGGACCTGGGGTTTTCCGGATAACGGATCTTTCCGTAATTTGGGTCTTCATGCCTTAAGTCTACTAGAAATTTATTTAAACATTAAATAAACCCAATAGGCTGGTTTTGCATCCAATAAGCATTAATGATATCTTAGTTTGGATTAAGTACAAGCTACTGTTTTATTATAACGGAGAAAAGGGAAATCGTTTTTGGATAAAATGGAGTCTATGGAAGACATTCCGTAATTCGGAGCTTTCTGGATATTGGGTTTCCGGATAAGAGATCCTATACCTGTACATGAAAAGTTACCTATAGGTCATGTTGATCGTTTTTTGCTGAGAGGTCTGTTTTTGTAAATCATTTTTAGTTGATGTTCCTAAACCTGTTTTGCCAACTTGACTGTCCCATCTCAGTTAAAGTTTCTAATGCTAACGGACTTCTACTGCACAAATATGGCAGCCTCCTCATAGACGAGCACGGGGAGTCAGATGATTAAGCTAAAAGCTTTCAGAAAATACTTTTTGGCAACATTATAAGTAGCAAACAAAGACAATACTATGATAGCAGTAAAAATGGTTTACTTTTTGGTGTTAATATCTCTTTAAGAGTCCATAGGGGCCATTGACGACTGCAAACATAATTTGAAAAGTGCAATTTCAGACCAAATCACCATGTTTTTTACCCACTATGCAGCATTCCCTCCACACGCACAATTCCAGCATAATTTATGGCATAAGGTGGCAATTCATCTGATCCAATTGCAGCTGATGTGGTAAAACATATTTAGTCATCCCATGTAGACTGTTTAGATAATCTGACTGACTGGCCACAGTTTTGGTAAATTATGGGGCATGTTTACTAAAATTGGAGATAAATATCTGGAGAGATTTCTGGAGATGTTGTCCATGGCAACCAATCAGGAAATCTCTCCAGATATTTATCTCCAATGTTAGTAAACATGCCCCTATGTGTCAGTTTTGAAGAAGAGGCTTTCTATGCTGTGCCTTATTGACCTAGAAACTTTAGAAAACCACTTAATCCAAATCATTGCTACGCTGCAAAATGGGGGAAGTAGAATAAATTACCATGAAGCTGCAAGTAGAGCCATATAATGTCCCCAAAATTCTATTGCACTCCAGCTATCAAAATGCTTTGCCTGTCTGAGAGTGCTAGGAACTGAGGAAGAAAACTCAGTACTTACCGCTTATCACAATGACCTCCACTTCTTCTTTGAGAGACTAAAAGCATGGGATGTAGCCAAATTTCTCTAGTCTGTCACTGCAGAGAGGTCATGTTATAAAACAAGCACAAAGACTGTCACTTAGAATCTGGCTCACTCAGCCAGACAAGGTATTTCAACAGGGAATACTTTATTTTCCCAAAAGCAGCTATTTATTCATGTTAATTTCTGATACCACCCCCACTTTGAAGCATAGCAGCCATGATGGCAGCAAAAAAACGAATTCAATGAAGATGCCTTATTCACAACCAAGTGCTGCATGCCATAGTTGTGTGTGGCAAAGGTGCCTGCAATCTTAAGAGATAAAAAATACATAAAGCTAGCAAATATTTAATGCTCAGCACCAAAAAAATGTTTATAAAGGACCTTGATCTGCCAAAATGTCTAATAAACTAGCTACAAGTCAGAATAAACAGTATAGGTTGAGAAAATATACTAAACTGTAGTTGTATATTCTTCTAATATTAACTATAAATTGCATTCTTGGAAAATTAAAATTAAACACAGTGGGAAATACGGATATTTGTGACATTAAAGCCAACCAGAAGGCAATTCAGGATAAGATACTTTGTATACTTGTCACCAGCCTAGTACTGTAAAAGTAATTTATTTAAATCTAGCAGCTAAAGGTTTCAGCGTTTCAGCACAGGTGGCATGCTCACAGTTACTAAATTCAGTTCAGGCATGGATCTGAGAGGCTATGTATATATATATATATATATATATATATATATATATATATATATATATATATATATAAATATATATATATATAAATATAAATATATATAAATATATAAATATATATATATATATATATAAATATAAATAAATATATATATATATATATATATATATAATATATATAATCCAGTTAAAATAATAATAGGATTACTTTTTTTGCTTTTTGTGACTGAAGTAAAAATAGCAAATCTTGAATTAAACAGTGCATAAACCAGTACACCTAGAGACAGACTGGTATACACTGTGCATCCCACAAGCCTAGTCAGCAGTTGATCCACAAATAGGGGTAAGGGAAATCTGTTTGAGTGTGATCTGATCATCTACATAAATGGCTAAATTGTACAAATATCTTAGGGATCTGAGGGTCATTTACAAACTATGGGGTAGTGCAAAAAACAGAAGCAACCTGGCACAGGTGTTATTTACATACAACAGGGCAGGCTGCAAAGTGCAAATAAAAAGGGTAAATTATCATGTTTTCACATTTTGCACCTTGCTCCACAGTGAATATGCAGGTGTAGGTTTTGTATCTGTGGTTGACAGCATTGTATTTATGGGGGGGTACATAGGCATCCTCTATGCCACCCCTTAATTTGTGATTCATTCAGAAATGCAAGTTAGGAAGGGCATTTGGTGCAATGTAGCCCTGCAGCTCTGTACCTTGGACTGTACTTTGAATCAGCAAAAGATGCACAGTAGCAGCTGTGCACAAATCCCCTGCTGTAAATGCTTTGTTGCTTTGTAGCTGAGCACTAAGAGGTGTGTTTTTTTTTATGCTGCATCTCCGTTATGTTATGCTATTATGTCCTCCCTGTTATCATTTGTAAAACTTTTTCTTTAGAACTCGTCCCCAACACACACACACAAATACACACCAGACTTGTTTTGTGTTTTTCTGTTATACAGTATATATATATATATATATATATATATATATATATATATATATATATCGAATGGAGCGCACAACTTATTTCGAAAGTGTAACCTGGGTGCTAGTCAATAAAGGGTAAAATACAAAATGCAGCAGCGACAGCACTTCAAGGATTTCAACAAGATGATATCGGTGCAGCAAAAGGTTTATTAATATCCAACGTTTCAGTTCCTAGTTGGAACTTTCATCAAGAGTCCCTGATGAAAGTTCTAACTAGGAACAGAAACGTTGGATATCAATAAACCTTTTGCTTCACCGATATCATCTTGTTGAAATCCTTGAAATGCTGTTGCTGCTGCATTGTGTGTGTGTGTGTATGTCTAATGTTCCACTTCTGGACTCAAAGAGGCTGCTTTATGGGTAAACATATCATTTTAGCGGACGAAAGTGTCTACAGCCAAAGCAGAATCCAGGAGCAATCTGCTTTAGTATTTACACAGGAAAGTGCTAACAACTATGTTTTTATTTGCATCTTATGTTTATTCTTGAACACAGCACTACACAGAGAGTGTTAGTCTGAAGCAATCTGTGCCCGCTCTGTAAAAACCAAAGCCATAAAGAGTTGGCACAAGACAATTGGTTTGACCAAACTAGTAACATGCCAGCCAGAAACCTCCAAAGCATTCAATAGTGTTAATAATAATCTAGTATACTGTGCCCTTCCACCATGTAGATGTGGATAAGAAGGAAAAATGTGAAAGATAACTAGAGATTCTCTGAAACGTGATCTATTTCATAATAATCTCATTAGACTGCACCTCGGTTTTTTACATGTTTTTTTAAATTCTCCAACAGAGTCTCTTTCTTACCGAGTAATTTTACAAAACATTAATAAGCTAATAAGCATTAACTCTGACCTTTGTTATCATTACCGCCTTATACTGTATATACCCCAGGTGTAAGGATACGAGAAGGTAAGGTACAATGAAATAGGAAAGCTAATTCAAATAACAGAGTAAAAATAAATGGAGGTTAATGGCAACCCATATGTTGATCTGCAGTGTTGCCATAAAACCAGCAGAGTAAAATGGGTCATTGTAATACTAAAACAAACACACAGGCTTAAAGGCAATAAAAAAAAAATTCTAATAAAGCTTTTCTCTGGGGAAAATTGTTCTTTCATTCTAGGGTTGCTGAGAAGTGACAAGTCTCACAGAACAGGCCTAATGGGGCGCACAGCATTGCAACATTATCACCTTGAAAAGAGGGATGCACACATGGGGAAACAACAGATTATGGTGTGTGATCTGATCAGCAAGCTTGTGCCAGAATAAATGAAACTTGTATCAAATGGAAGACCAATAGAATATAACTCTTTCTTAAAGGAGCAAGAGACAAGTGCAGCACCAGGTCTGCTCTGTTTATACAGCAAATAAAAAGATGCCAGAAGCTACAAAACGCAAAGCAACGTATTCTGAAAAAAACAGAACAAAGGGATTTGTGATTTTTATAGCTAGAGCGACTTTATTGCTAGGAATATTGAGCATGCCAAGGCTGCAGTGGTTTAAAAAAAAAAAAAAGATTTTGGCACAGTCTCTATGAGCATGGTTACACAGACTCTAGTTGTAAATAAGCAGCATTTACTAACTCTGGCGCACGCGGCGCTGACACAGCTGCCAGCAGAATGACACTAATCACAGTGGCAGATCAGATTAGCGCTGGCGTACGCGAGAGGGGCATATCCACAGCGGCGCAATGCAATGGCCACAATCAGCACTACTTGGGTCCGGACAGCTCCATACACAAGGTCCAGCCATGTGCTGCCAGCTGTGTTCTTGTTCAGACCCGCACTGTATGGGTTAATGCTTTCTAGCTCCCTCACTCTAGTCTGTACCCTCTCACACATACACACACATATACACACACACACATATACACACACACACATATACACACACACATATATAGAGACACATATATACACACACACATACACACACATATACACATACACATATATACACAAACACACACATATATATATACACACACACACACACATTTATACACACACACATATATACACAAACACACACGCATAAACACATACACACATATCCACACACACAGAAACACGCACATATATAACGTTCACACCGCACAGGTAATGTACCGAATCCCAATAAATGCCACGCGTTTCTTGACAGACTTTTAGCCCCAAATCATGTGGGAGAATAGATGGCACGCAATGCGCTACAGGCTAAATGCACAGTCGCAGGGCAGAGTAGTCACAGGAGGAACACTGCAGCCTCTCAGAGGTACAATACCCAGTGCTATCCTATTGGCAGCAGCAGGTGAGAGGGGCATTTCTTATCCCTACCTTAGCGGCTGCCAAGATGCCAGCGTTGCCCTCTGCTTTTAACAGCGGCTCCGTCTCCAGCCTCACACTGACCGCGAGCTTCTCCACTCAGTGTCCCCGCGCCATCTATCCACGCCCCCCTCCTCGGAGCACGAGTGGAGGCAAAGGGGCGGGGTCTCTCACTCTGCGCCGCAGTTCTGCGGGATCCTAATGCCCCTGTGTATCACTGGTAGGTAGGACAATTGGGCAATATACGGCTGTTCCACTTATGGTCCTATGATCCATCACGGAGGCGCCGCGGAGAAGTCGCTCCCAGTAGCCCTATAGGTAACAGAATGGTGCCACGATATAAATATGACTGGAGGAGGCATCATGTATAGTTATAAGTCAGTTACAGCAACTCAGAAGCACCGTACATGGACTTATTGCAAAGAGCTGCCAGATTTACCTACAAAGCTCAACCGAGTATTGAATAAAGTAGCGCTGCTAGTGTGCATGCAACAAGCTTAACATAGTTACATATTCAGTTAAAAAAGACACACGTCCGTCAAGTTCAATCTTTTAAGTCTGTATATAACCTGTATAACTGACAGTTGATCTAGATGAAGGGAAAAAAACCTCTGAAGCCTCTCCAATTTGCCTCAAAGCGAAAAAATTCCTTCCTGACTCCAAAATGACAATCAGCCTAGTGGCTGGATCAACTTGTACTATGAGCTATTTCCCATAACCCTGTATTCCCTCACTTGCTAAAAAGCCATCCAACCCCTAATGTATCAGCCAGCATGTGTGGGAGATCATTTTGGTTCTGAACAATCCTTCCATTCTTTCCCTGGTGGTGTGAGTCTTGTCTCCTGGACTCTTGGAGTTCAGTTTCACAATGGACATTGTTCTGTGAGGTTTGTACATTCTCCCTACATTTGTGGAAAGGCCTAGGACGGCAGGATTTCAGGGGGCTGCATGCGGTCCAACCACACCCACATTGGTTCAAAAACACTAGGGATGCACAGGTGATACAATCGTTTTTTAATTTTCCCTTGCGCCAATCCCCATTTCTCTGGTCCCGACTCCCGATGATGAAAATTTGCATGAATAAAGGGGAGGGGCGACAAACGGCAGTGAGCCTTGGGGAGCCCCACTTTATAAACTGGGCCCTGCCTTCCACTGCATGGGTTTCCTTTCAATTTCAATCATTCTGATTGTCATCTAATAAACCACAATCTATCAAATAAGAGTGACATAAACATGGGCGACCTTACTACACACATCAGTAAATGCAAGCTGAATACAGATAATGTTGTATGTTATGTTATAAATAATATGATCAATTGCTATTGAATAAAAAAATATATATGAAACAACTCAAATAAAGCCAAAAGGAAAGGGAAAAGAAAAAGCACTGTCATGACTTTAGAATGTACACTTTAAATTAGTAATTAAATCCATGGTCAGACTGGGACTGCAGGACATTGGGAAAAAAAACCTGGTGAGCCCTGTCAGCCTAAACCCGATCCCCACGGCCGCTTGAGAAACTGGCTCCCTGACCTCCTCTTCAGCCACCTGTAGAATGAGTAAGTACATGTTGGCAGAGGGAAAGGGGGTATCAGCCCACCGATGTGCCACCTGTGGTGGTTATACCCCCCCCCAGTCCAACTGATTTTTTTCTACTCAAAAAATCAAAGTATGGGAACCATACTAATTATCATGTATTATGTTCTGAATTTGTTGTTACTAAATCTAAATTTGATGCTCTCAAATGAGCATAGATCATAAAGATAGGTAAAAACATCCGATTTCTTAGGTGGGAGGGGATTAATCCAATATCTGCTCCAAATTGAAGAAGGAATTTAGTTACACATGGGTTTCTAACCGCTCCACAGATACATTCTAGTAGACACAATTGTCCTGTGATGAAAGTGGCACCCATGTGTTTGGCACTGTGCAAAGATGTCTTGCCACTCTCCTCCCGAAAGTTAAATGCTTAGTATAGGTACAGACACTGATTCCTCATGACTCATGGCAAGAATGAGGATTTGTTGTATGGCTGACAGAGTTGTAACCTAAAAAATTATCATGTATAAGGGGAAGAGATAATATTAATGTCCTGAAGATTAAAGTGAAATAGCATTTTAATGTAAAATGTATAATTTCTCCAACCTTCAGCCTGTATAGTTGCTACCATTCAAGTTATGAAGCTGATGCTTCTTGCTCTCTTGGGGGCTGATTTGTCACATTTTAAAATGAAAGTGTTTTAAAGTAATAAAAATATAATATAGTGTTGCCCTGCACTGGTAAAACGGATCTGTTTGCTTCAGAAACACTACTATAGTGTAACAGTTCGATACTGCATGTGTTAGGGCAATGATCCCCAACCAGTGGCTTGCGAGCAAGATGCTGCTCACTAACCCTTTGGATGTTGCTCCCATTGGCCTCAAAGCAGGTGCTTATTTTTGAATTCCTGGCTGGCAGGCAAGTTTCTGCTGCATAATAACCAGGTGCAATGCCAAACCTATCCTCCTGTAGGATGCCAGTCCACAATAGTCAATCCTGTAGGATGCCAGTCCACAATAGTCAATTCTGTAGGATGCCAATCCACAATAGTCAATCACAGCCCTTGTTTGGCATCCTCAGGAACTTTTTTCATGCTTGTGTTCATCCCCAACTCTTTTTTACATTTGAATGTGGCTCGTGGGTTAAAAAGGTTGAGGGGATAAACATCAAGTCCATTGATCAAAGTAAAAGTTGACATTTTAGCAAGTATGATTGTAGGGTGTAAAATCATTCCATTATATTGGGAAGATCTGTCAACTGACTGCTGCTGGGAGTTTGTGAACAATTTATCCTTGTCATGTATATGGACAGCATGGTGGTACTGTGATTAGCATTACTGCCTTGCAGTGCTGGGGTCCTCAGTTTAATTCAAACTAGGGTACTAAGTGCAACAAGTCTGTATGTTCTCCTTGTGGTTTGCATGGTGTTCTGGTTTCCTCCAATACGTTCAGGCAGGTAAATTGACAGTGAATGTGACAGGGAGTTAAATTGTAAGCTCCAAATATTTACATTGTAGAGCTCTTCCAGTTAATGTAAAAAATGAGTCTGCCATTTATGTAGGGAGCTTCATATAAAAGTTATAGATGAAAGTTCTCTTGGTCCCCCCCCCCGCTCTGGAGCGCTCTGGGATAATGACCTTTTTGGCCATTTATTGAAAGGCTCTTAACACTATCTCACTTTATTATGGTCACTGTCTTACAGCTTTAGTCCTTGTTCAGAAAAGGGCTAAACCTGTGGATTCCAAAGAAATTTCTTTACGTTCCCCTTTTCTTTTACACTTTAAAGGCAATTCTAGCACATCAGAAAAGCCAGTTTATCTTGAATTAGAAATGGTTTAATACTCACAATGAAAAGGCAATGAAAAAAAGGTATAATGCAAGATTAGCACATACCCCAGGTGAAACCATAGAGGACTTTCAGAAAAGGGCAGTACATTCTAATAATTACTAAGTATCCTTCACTTACACTAACATTACTTAAAAGCAGTGTAGAGCAGTGTGAACATATATAGTATTCTAACTAAATTATATTCTCGCTATGATATTCATACGATCATTCTTGATAAGTGCCTCTTTCTAAGTAATGCTAAAGAGATTCTCTGAACTAAATGGACTAATGAAGTGGAACAGCATATATTATCTTGCAGAAATGTAATTAATAAGGCCGCATATGGGCACAGCATCACTGTATCAGAAGCATTAGCAGTAACAACACAGAACTGCTGTATGTCTATAGCTGCTTAAAACTCACATTTCAGAATGCCAGACATATGATCTATAATTTTAATCAAGCATTTCACAGCTATGTGGTCGTACAATTTCGCTCTTATGGTAACACGGCAAGCAGGAGCTGTCACAAGCATGCCAGATTATATTACTATTGTATTAACCGGCATGCTTGCGCTGTCATTTGTTCTTGGCATGTGCTGATGCTATTTAATGGGCCAAATTGCAATTATCTTCAGTAGGATTGCACTTTTGTTTTATTAAACCAAAGCTTCAGTGACTGCATAAAGAAGAAAGCTGTACAAAAATCTGTGTTGTATGTGCATTTCAATATATGGTAGATGTTCTAGTTATAGCCTTGAACATGAAGGCGATATAGAATATCTCAAATAAATTATATTAACTTTAGTCAAGCCCACAACTTTCTCCAGCCAACAAAACAAGTCTGCTCTGTGCAAAAGGAATGCAGGTAAAAGAATGAAATACACCATGTAAAACCATGCTGCAGATATAACATTGATCACCATGTCCTTGCCCCTCTTGGAGATAGGATGCTGTCTTCTGGCCTGTTGCATTTTCCACTTGTCTTGCTCTGTATGGAGACGGCTAGTTAATCTTTATATGAAACTGTATGTAAAGTATATGTCTTCGAATGGCATATGTGGTTACACAAAAACACATGTACACCCTGAAAGCCTTTTTCTAAATTCCATCTTCATGTCTTTCAATGTTAATTTTAATCAGTTATGGTCCTAGAGATAGAGTACATTGCAAACAGTATTTTAAGACATAAATACAATATACTATTTATATCTAATGAATAAGTAACTTCTGCTAAATATTTAAAGGAAGTTAAGAAGACATGTATCCTTCTTCTATTATGGCAGAATGTCACTAAGGCTCCACTGCGAGGGATAGTCATTTGCACTCTGGCTAACAGCAGTGAATTCCCAGCTGGGAAATATATCTAGACCTTTATGTGTTTAAAAGCCCTATCTGCACTATGGGGAACCCATAAGGGAATACATCTTCCCCTAGAGGAGTGTTTTTTTATCTCCACATTGTTTTGGTTTCAGAACATCTTGCTTTTCTTGCTTCTTCTCAGGGGAATACCTTTCTAACCTTTTATCCTGTGTTCTCTGTATGGAAATCTCAGTGTGTTCATTCAACAGTCAAGTCACTTCTGTCTTATACCAGAATATCAAGGATGTCTTCACACTAATGTACTGGTAATACATACTGTATATACACATCTATAGGGTGTATATATGATGGTAAAGAGGTTTTGGTGTGATACTCTGCTCTTTTTTGTCTAGACAAAAGACCACCACCAGAACCTTGACACCAGAATAAATGATTGAGAGTGAGTATGAGAGATATTATATATTATACATATTTATATTATGTGATAAATTCGACATTCTAGATAGTACAAGTGCATATTAAACCTACACACTTTGATGCACCACCACCCATTGACTTTTATGCATGTGTAGATAAATCTACTGTATAGATATAGAGAAAGAGAGAGATAGGGAGAAGGTACAGAGAGAGGAAACTAGTACATCAATACAAATAGAGGGGAAACATACACTTATACACTTCACACAAAATGTGTGTTAGTTGGTCTTAAAGGAACAGTAAAATCAAAAAATGTAATTGTTTTAAAGTAATAAAAATATAATGCAGTGTTGCCCTGCACCTTTTATCAATTTCCGCCATTGCTAAACAGCAGCTTGTTTTTATGAACTATAGTAGTGTTTCTGAAGCTATCATATCAGATTTACCAGTGCAAGGCAACAGTACATGATATTTTCATTACTTTTAAAACACTTTCATTTGTTGGTGTTACTGTTTCTTTAAATCAAAGACCCAACCAAAGTAAGAAATGCTGGTTTGTCTAGCAGCCAGGCCTAATAGATATGAATTTCCTCCATAAGCATTGCTTGTGTGTATTAAAGGAAAACAAAACACCTAAACATTGCAGGTCTGTATAAAAATATATCACATAAAACAACCCATATGGAAAACACTATTTCATATAAACAAATAGATGATGAAAAATATATATTTCTAGTAGTATCAGTAATCAGTAAGTGACACACAAAACATCACAACAAGGTGCTTAAATTAAATGACGTAAAATGGGCAATATTTAGAGCTACAGTATGTATATTCCAATTTGCTAAGATTCCTTAAAGGGGTTGTTCATCTTTAAATTAACAAAATATGATGTAGAGCATAGGGATGCAACAAATCCACTATTTTAGGAATCAGCCTAATCCTTTGTGAAAGAAAAATTGTCCGAATACCGAACCAATCCCTAATTTGCATATAGATTAGGGAAACTAATTTGACTTCCTTATTTGTGTGATGAAAAGTCATCTGATTTTTTATATTTGGATTCAGTTTGGCCAGGCACTGGGATTCGGCCAAATCCAAATCGAAGAGAGCTAGTCAAACATCTGCCAGTATAACCAGTCCTTATCACAAGAGATTTTTTGGTGAACAAAACACGAGGTTGAAATGGGAATCTAGGATTTCCAGCACTTCAATCCCTTTCTCAAACTTTCCTGAATATTTAATTCTAAAGCAAACCACACACAGTTGGGCCAATTATTTGGTCTGGAATGAAAACATTTTTTATCCAATCCCCATCCCTTTTGTATTTGAGGATCATAAATATTCTGCCATTGTAAAAGATATAAAAGGCACAATCATAAACTCCCCATAGACTGGAATGGATTTTTTGCATTTATTATGGTAACTGGATGTCTTTTTTAACACCATAAGCTAAAATATGTTTGGCATATTATTATATTTATTTTTTGAACCATCAAAAACATTTTCAGCAACTGAAGTGCTCTTGCTAGCGTGACTGATTTTAATCATATAACAGCATAGCAAACATCTGTGGCTCTATTTCTCAAATTTGTCTAGGATTACTGCCAGATTTGATAAGGTTTATCAGTGGAATATTTATCAATGAAATAGGCAAAAATAAAACAATAAGGATGCGCCATGTCCCATACCAAATTGTGTATTTAAATAAGAGATGACAAAGACTTCAGAAAACAGTTGTTGGATAGAAGGTTTTGAATGTGCTGGATGCCAATATATCAGCAAATCATTTGATGGACAAGAGGGTACCAAGGCCTTTAGTGTTATCTTTATAACTCTCTCTAGGCAATTAGTTTGCCCATAAACTAGATGTTTTACACAGCACACAGCCCCCCTCCCGGTATTACTAGTATATGGCTCACCAATGAGATACATTGGCGAGCAACTGATAATGAGCAATTTAAATGCAGGAATGATTTTGGATCAGGTTTTTAATCCAGCTTTAATGTATACCCCTCACGCATGGGAAAAGGTACAATTGAGTTTATCCGTTTTATCTTTTTTGTATTCAGTATTTTGTGAAAAGAAAATAGTTGCACCAAGAAAATTCTTTTTGCACAAAAGGAAAAATTGTTCATATTGTGGATATATCTCCAGTTATTTACTATATGCCTCCATTAGATGACAATTATGCATTTAGCTTCAGCAGCCCCTTCTAACCAAATTCTGCTAAAATAACTTAAGCATCCTACAGAAGCAGCAGACCCTTCTGTATTGTCTTTGAATACTTGAAAATGCATATTAAATATCCTTAACCTTCCAAAGAGCCAAAGATAAAAGAGACGGAGGTCTTCTTTAAGAGAAGACGAGAATATATTTGCAGTCTTGCATTTCCATAGCGCAAATGAGAGGAAAGGTTGCTGCATCCTTCTTAATAATGTCATAGACAGTACTCCCCCCCATATCACCAATCTATCCCAATTGCCACAATGTAATTTGCCTATCCCAAGACAACATTGATCCACCGTGTCCAGTTTTTGCCAAAGCCAATGGTGGCATCCTTATGATGAAGCTTCTTTTTAATTGTATTTTTGTATTACAACACATTGGGGGCGGGAAATGAAAATTGAGGAATTGTTTTACTATGGACTAACAGACGTATCAATAGTGTAAGTGTGATATTCAATAAATGTGCATGCATTAAACATATTTTCTGTGTACTGGTAGTTCCATAAGGTGTGACTTGGTTGCCTATATCACCCCGTTTAGTCCCCACTTTAGATAAATATCACAGCTGTTGTGGTTATAATATCTATTTATTTCAAAAGATATGAATATAGTAGGTTGAAATGTTACTACAGCTCATAGCATTACTGGGCCAGGTAAAACTGTATTCGCAGAACCAGCTCCATATGCTTTCTTTCGAATATAATAGAATTTACATGAGATAATATAGGAGAAAAGGGTTTTTTTTTATGTGACGTTATTTTTTTTCACTGTGAGCACTTTACAAACTCCCCTCAATTCCCTGTAAAGAAAACAGTAATGATGCCCAGAACTGCAGGAGTTAACAAAACAATAACATGAACTATATTAATGCCCATTTTGCATATTAGACAGAACAGTGATGTGTGAGGATCCTACTCCACTGTGCCCAAGGCACAAGAATGTAATTCTCAGCTCAGCACAGCAACCGTTCACTGAGCCTGAAACATTAGGCACTATACAAATGTGTAATCAGCCATGCATTAAATTAATATTGTTCACTTGAAAATAGCACACATGTTGTGTATTTTGTTATTGGTTTCTATGTTGTGCAGCAAAACGAACACCTATGTAATTCACATTGCAAAGTACTTACATTTGTTTATATTAACCACATAAGAATTTACAAGCAGATGTAAAACCACAATCCTGATTATGACATACCGGTACATATAAATGCAAAATTGGCATTTAAATAAACGTATTGTTTTTATTAGCATTCACCTTGTTTAGTTCACAGATCATTTATTCGCGTCACGCTTCCAAATCATTTGTAAAATCGGGGACATATTTTACAAACGTAGTTTGCTAGGCTGCACTGATGGCATTTAAAGGGATTCTTTCATGATTTTTATGGTGTCGTTTTTATTCCTAAATTACACTGCAAATAATTCACTTTACCATATAAAATTTCATTCCTAATCCAGCAAGTGTATTTTTTTTTTAGTTGTAATATTAGTTTGTAGGCAGCCATCTCAGGTCATTTTGCCTGGTCATGTGCTTTCAGAAAAAGCCAGTTCTGCACTATGGAACTGCTTTCTGACAGGCTATTGTTTCTCCTACTCAATGTAACTGAATGTGTCACAGTGGGACATGGATTTTTACTATTGAGTGCTGTTCGTATATGTACCAGGTAGCGGCTATCTGGTTACCTTCCCATTGTTCTGCTGATGGGCTGCTGGGGTGGGAGTAGGGAGGGGGGCGATATCACTCCAACTTGCAGTGCAGCAGTAAAGAGTGACTGAAGTTTATCACAGCACAAGTCACATGACTGGGGGCACCTGGGAAACTGACAATATGTCTAGCTCCATGTCATATTTCAAAATTAAATATAAAAAAAAATCAGTTTGCTATTTTGAAAAATGTATTTCAGTGCTGAGCAGCACTATTAACACATATTCAACATTTTGAAAAAAAACATGGTTTCCCATGACAGTATCCCTTTAAATTAAATGGAATAATTGTGGCGCCACTAGCTGAATTTATGTCCTAGATTTTTAGATGATCTGGCAACCTAAGGTACCAAGGGCCACCAGAGAGTGTACACAAATGGTATAACTTAGCAGCCATGCAGGGGTTTGTGTGCGAGACCACAAAATAGGAATGGGCACAAACAGAGCGTTAAATAATAAACAGTAAAAATAACAACATTACAATGCTGTTTTGGTTGCCAAGGTCAGTGACCCAAATTCGAAAGCAGGAAAAAGACAGAAGAGTAAGACCAATAATGAAATATTAAATACCAAGTGTATATTAAAGCTGATAAAGTGATAAAACTATAGGTTATTCTATAACATACTCTCTTGGTTCTCCAAATGGGCTTCTAGATCCTCCCGGACAGATGGAGTGCTACCTTAGCTGGCATAATGACCATAAATTGTTTTTCTTCTAGTCCCGACATATCAATACACTTAGGTAGTATTGCCTATTTGTACTGCCATGATTTTATACTTTAGATATCAAAACTGCAAACCAGACGAACACATTCAGCGTACCAGATAGCATTGACTTGTCAAAATAAAGACTCCATTCAGACTCCTGGAGAAAAGCTGCTATTAAGTGCAAATGCGTTGTGAGAAGGGAAAGAGCTACCATACTGCCACAGCAGTGCAAAACTCCCAAGTACATGGTATAATTAGAGCACACCTACCAGCTGTGTCTGCACAGAGGACTCAGGCAAACAAACCAGATGGACACATGCATCTTATCGCATTAGCTTGTCAAAATAAAAACTCAATAGAAAAGCAGGAGGTACCATACTGCTACAGCAAAATCCCCCAATCAGTTCTTGAAGTGCTTTGAATAAGAGCACACACATGTGTCAGCAAACATGCATCAGTTAATAGTGCTGCTCCAGCAGCACTATGCACTCAAATCCGTTTCTCAAAAGAGCAAACAGATTTTTTATATTTTAATTTAATTTTAAAATCTGACATGGGGCTAGACATATTGTCAGTTTCCCAGCTGCCCCCAGTCATGTGACTTGTCACTCTTTACTGCTGTACTGCAAATTGGAGTGATATCACCCCCTCCCCCCCAGCAGCCTAACAACAGAACAATGGGAAGGTAACCAGATAGCAGCTCCCTAACACAAGATAATAGTATAACAACAGCACTCAATAGTGAAATCCAGGTCCCACTGCGACACATTGCGACACATTCAATTACATTGAGTAGGAGAAACAATAACCTGCCAGAAAGCAGTTCCATCCTAAAGTGCTGGCTCTTTCTGAAAGCACATGACCAGGCAAAATGACCTGAGATGGCTGCCTTCACACCAATATTACTAAAACTAAAAAAAAAGGTTCAGTAATGAAATTTTATTTGCAGTGTGAACAGTGCAATTTAGAAATAAAAACAACATCATAAAAATCTTGACAGAATCCCTTAGATATGAAACAGCGATAGCAAGGAGCCCCAGAGGAGTACACGCACCTTATCATATAGAACCCTGTTAGCTAATTCTGTCTCTCAGCTGAAAGCTAATTAGCAGGCAGACTTCCCAGTGCGCTGAGTATTTTAGACATACACAGTGGATACTGAGGATGTTACTTACCAGATTCAGGATTAGTTACTACTAGCCCATATCCATACCCATGGCCTTTTTGTCTGATATCATCTTGCAAAACAAGGGACATGGGAGGCTAATTAGCTCACAGGTAGGAACATGGGAATACCCACACTTGTACTACATCCCAATAGGAACCAGGTTGAATCATGTGCGTAGTTGGGCATACAGCAGGGGGATTAGTTTAGCACAGGGCTAGGACCATGGACAGGGCGGTCATCAGGTGGCACAGAGGGGACAGTTGTCCTTGCAGAATTTAAGGTTAAAGGGGGGCCCGGCTGTGCTCCACTTTTTTTGGCTTTGGTATATAGGTCCTACCTCCTTGTCTGGGCTGGGCAATACTACCCATGTGTAGTATTGCCCATGGAGTGTACCCATGGAGGGACACCCCACAGGTAGTGCACAAGGGAAAGTCTTGTGGCTACCATTTAACACTTGGAGGATAAGAAAGTCTGAAAGTGGCCACACATGGACCAATATATGGAGCATTCTGTTTGACCATACAGTATGTGTAAACAGGACAGCAGGAAGTGAAGAAGTGCCATTAAGCTCTGACTTCTTTTTTCTTTCAGCTGGTGGAAATTTCCCATAAGGGTTGAAAATCTCTGATCCACCAGCTAAAGTTGAGCATGTATGGTCATTTTAGAAGTGAGCTAAGAAAACTCAAGTGCGTCACTATTTCCATATCCTTCCCTCAGCGAATACTATCACATAGCCTTATGTACAATTGGATATGAGAAGTTGACTACCCAAGCGGAACCGAACTGAAGATCAGTAGGGAAAATGTAGTTACAATATTACACATTTAAGCAACAGTGTTTATCAGCCAAGTAATTGTTATGTTTTTAATTCTTTCGTCCCAGGCAATATATCGATTTTCTATAAATGTGCAAGCCTGCATATTGAACTCTGTAGGTGTTGAGATGGATATGGTGGGATTGATTCTCCTGTCTAAGACAGATGAGAACATTTACATTAATGTCTCGCTCCTTTAATCCTTTCATAATGTACTGATATTTTCTCTGTCCTCTTTCGATTAAGCCTTTAATCTGTAGCCTCATCTATGATCTCAGGAACAGTATTTTACAGCTACAGCAATCTAGTTACATTTCCCATTTTATGCATTGTTTATATATCAATGTCATTTCATGTTATGCCTCACAGTGTATTTGTTTTAATGAATGTAAATAATTTATTTTTCTGTTTCTATGATGGCATTTTAGCTTGTGTAACCCTTATTTGCCTCCTCCTACCCAGAACTAGCTCCCAATTAACTGGAGCAGTCTCAGGTGGGCCCTCACAATACAGTGTGGGGGAAGGGAAAGGTGTGCAGAACCATACTCCAAACAGGGTTTCTGGATGCCAGGAGTTCTAAATAACAATAAATAACAATTTATTAAAGGGGTGGTTCACCTTTAAGTTGACATTTAGTATGGTATACAATGGCCAGTTGTAAGCAACTTTTCACCTGGTAGTAATTATTTATTTTGTACAGTTTTTTAATTATTTGCCGCCTTCTTCTGAGTCTTTCCAGCTTTAAAATGGGGGTCACTGATCTAAAAGTCAAATGCCCTGTAAGGCTACACATATATTGTTATTGCTAAATGTTATTACTCTTTCTATTCAGGCCCTCTCCTGTTCATATTCCAGTCTTTTATTCAAATCAGTGCATAGTTGTTAGGGTAATTTGTACCTTGGCAACCAGACTGCTGAAACAGCAAGCTGGAAAGCTGCTGAATAAAAAGCTAAATAACTCAGAAACCACAAATAATAAAAAAAGAAAACCAATTGCAAATTATTTTAGAATATCACTCTCTACATCATACTAAAAGTTAATGCAAAGGCGAACATGCCCTTTAAAGGAGAACTCAAACCCCCCACTAATAAAAACTCCTACCCAATACCCTACATAGTCCCCCCCTAAATGCTCCTAATCCTTTACTCGTCTATTGGTGCAGAGAAAGAGGGTGCCATCTTCTGGCTGACTGATTTAGCACATTTGCCTTTTCTGTATCTGTTACAACTAGGGTTGCCATCTTTTCTGGAAAAAAATACCGGCCTTCCTATACTCTTGCCATTTTTTTCTATTAAAAACATTGGCATCAAGCATAATTTTTACCGGCAACCCTACTTACAACCATACTAGTACCATTATTTAAAGGAGCCACACTCTCAACCTGCATCTTTTTACTATTAAAATACTTAAAAGACTTTTTGGGGTTAGTTTTGGCCTCTGCCACAATTTTCTCCTCATTTCCAATCTTTGCTTTCAGTATTGCTGTTACAACATTTAATATAGTGTTTATATACATTAAAGCTTCTGTCCCCACCTTCCTGTCATTTTTAAATGGCTTTCTCTTATTTCCTATTAACTTCTTTACTTCTATATTAAGGCACATAGGGTGATTCTTGGGGCTTCTATAATTACTTCTTAAGGGAATAAATTGAGAACAGTAACGTTTTAGTATTATTTTAAATGACAACCATTCCTGTTCTGTGTTTTTAGCAGAAAATATAATGCCCCAACTAAGAGATTATAGGAGAATTGACAAATTCATGGCAAACGTGCTTTTTGGATATGGTGATCTTTGTGAATTTAAGAGAAGCAACATAATATGGGCTATATTTTTATTTCATATGATTTATGTTAGAAAAGTACTAACATGGTTAAACCTAATTTCACCATAATAAGAACAGCATCTCATCACCCAGAATGACATTTTCTCAGTGGAAAAAGAGAGGGGAAAAACAATGTTGCATTTTGAAATAAATGGCAAAATATTTCAATACTTTATAAAATAAATAAACATCGGAAGTGCTTAGTGCTAGAGGGGAAGGAAGGCATGACAGACAAAATATTCACATAACTAAGGATATATTTATGAAAGGAAAAAAAAAGGAAAAAGAGACTCCAGACATATGCTTTATTTAATAAAGCAGCTGGAATTCTAGACATCAAAAGCAGGAATATCATCACTGAATCTATAAACATTTTAACATCTATAGGGTAAGATATCTGAATTATTTTACATTATATTAGGAAATTCAGTAGCACTGTAAAATGACTATGCAGCAGAAGGCAATTATTTAATAAACCTGTGAATCACTATGCCAAGTACTATGGAACTGGTTTGAGGGAAGCTCACTTTATTATATTACTCCAATTTTCAGGTATAGAAATGTTATGTTTTGGGTAGCCGAGGATGAGTAGAGTATAACAGTGCTTTATTAGCAGAGTCATGCAGAGTCAGAGTCATGCAGGCATTACACAACAGTAAGCTTTCACTTTCACTTCCAAGCTGTACAGAAAGTCCTGTGTATGCCCAGTAAAAGTCCTGTGCACAGTGACACCTGCAGGCCATATGTATAAACACCACAAGAAAATCAGTGGAGAGGCAGCAATTGCTCCCTCTATGCTGTGCACTTGTGCATGTACACACAGATTTCGAGGCCAGAACACACTAGAAATTGTGGTGCACACAAAGAATTTTGAGTGAACACATTTTTGTTGTATTCTGACATGAGCACACAGTTTTTAAAATATGCACACAAAAGTTTAAAATATGAGCATAAAATTCAGTTTCTCTGTGACATACAGGGAGATAAAACACTGAGTATTCAGTAATTTACTAAAGGTTGAGGTTTTTTTCTCTTGAATTCAAATAACACAGCTATTTTTTTCACCTGTAGGCCAAGATTTTTCACATTCATAAAAAAATTGAATAATCCCTTTTTTTCAAGCATTGTTGCATCTGTTTTTCAACCTGAGTTTTCACCACACATACATTTTTAAAAGATTTCTCTACTTTTCCCAATGCCAACTTGTTCTCAATGAAAAACTTGGCAGCTTTGGCAATACTTGTTTTCAGAGTCCAAGGCTAGCAGTGCAGGAATAGAAGGCAACAGAAAGATATTGCTTTCAATAGTAATTGCGTTTACAAATAATGTTAAAACCACTGAAAACATTTCATTAATGTACTGTGTATTGGAAAGTAGCTTGGAATTACATTTTCTATCACCACACTGCACTTTTTCATTACTTTGGTGGCCTGACCCTATAACTGCTAATAGATTATTTCACACAAGTTTTGTTTGATTTGCATAAACCTTCTGGGAGGTTCAGCAGACACAGCTTGCATCAGCTAACATGACATAACATCTTTGCTGTTACCTGCATACTGGAGTGGGGAAGGCTGGTATCTAATGAATAATCAGTTAAAGCAATTATTCAAATATTACTCTTTACAACAAACCTGCTACAGCTTTGTAACATACAGTATGTCTGCACAAAAACACACAGGATTACTTTATTCACAAGCCTTTATAGGAACCCTCATGGCCTTAAAGTAGAACTAAACCCTACAAATTAATATTGCTAAAAATGCTATATTTTAGATACTAAACTTATTGCACCAGCCTAAAGTTTCAGCTTCTCAATAGCAGCAATGATCCAGGACTTGAAACTTGTCACAGGGGGTCACCATCTTGGAAAGTGTCTGCAACACTCACATGCTCATTTGGTTCTGAGCAGCTGTTGAGAAGCTAAGCTTGGGGGTTGTTGCAAATTCTCAAGCAGAAAATGAGTTTGTCCTGAAATATAAGCTGATGCTACAGGGCTGAATATTAAATGTTGATACTAGTTGCACTGGTTTATGTGCAGACATGTGGTAATTGTCTGTATTAATTACTAATCAGCGTTATATTGTGATATTGTGTACTGTATATTGTGAGTTGGTCCCTAAGCTCAGTAAGTGACAGCAACACAGAGCATGTGCAGTAAATCAGCAGAAAAGAAGATGAGGGTTACTTGATCATCTTTGGAGACACAGATCTTCCCTGCTAAAGGGCTGTGGTTGCCTTGGGCTGGTTTGCCACCAACGATTTTGCTAGCCTAGCTATGGTTTATTACTACATTGAAAAAAGAAATTATTTTAAAAAAACGTTAATTATTTGCTTAAAATGGACTCTTTGGGAGATTGACATAATTTGTAGCTTTCTGAATATTGAGTTTTCAGATATAATATCCCATACCTATACAGAACCAGCCACAGCCAGTGGCGTAACTACAGGGGGAGCAGGGGGTCGATTGGACCAGGGATCTCACCCCTGCTGGGCCTCCCTGGCAGATCGCTCCCCGCTGCAGCCACGAAGAAAATCGGCATGGAGGGGGGTGGTGGGGGGCGGGTGTATGGCCCGCCCCCACCTAGTTACATTACTGGCCGCAGCCCAGTGTTGAAGTAGAAGCATAATGTTCATCAGTCCAAAATCGGAGCTCTACAGCGTCAAGACTAATAACACAAACAAGTACATACACCAAAAGCTGAAGAGATGTGGAGAGAGCAAGGAGATGTAAATGAAACAAAACATAAAAGCCCTAGGGGTTAAGGACACGCATAAGTTAAAAAGATTACCGTTGCTTAAGTATTACTATTGATTAATTATAAATGGTGCATGTAAATTGCTGATACAATTAATCTTAGTTACCATGTTTTCATTCAGAATTCTTGCTGGGAGTATTTTTTTCCTGTGAATTTATTGCATCTCTTGCAGGGCAAGAATTACATTTTATATTCTCTTCTTGGGACAGTGCTCAATAAAATGTATGCCTGGATCAACGTCCCTGCAGCCTTTCATTTCTCCACTAGTTAACTTTGTTAAGCCACTATAGTTATAATATTGCAGGGTTTCTCTGTCAAGCAGTGAAAACCTAATTCTTATTTCTTGATATTCTTTCATTCACATGCTCCCCCAACCGCAGTGATGGTGTGTTTTATTGGACATGGGTCGCTAAAAGCTGCTGACTTGGCTACTCCGGGACAGAGTTGAAGGATGTTTGGAGCCCTCTGGAGGGCCTGCTAACTGGCCAAGATATCTACAGATCAGCCAGGAATATGCCTTTGGGTGAGAACTGCATTAGTTCCTTGAAGCAATCCTTGTGCAAAGGGTATACATAGGCCCCACTGAATAATCCAATTGCTGGCCTAAGAAAAAAAAAAACAACAGAAGAAAATTATTTCACCAGTTGTGTTATTGGTCTCACAGTTCTGCCCCCAGGCAAGAAGCAACTAGATGGAAGGCAGACTACATTCTCTAGAAGTCTCTTTCCTCAAGCATGCACTTAAGGAAAGAGAGTCTCTATTACTGAGGTACTATGTATCTTGTATGTTATCTTTACTTGCAGCAAAACCGCTAGCCCTGCACAGGGTGGTAATTGTGCAGGGTGATCAGGTGGGCCAAGCATATAGGAAACACTGTGATCCATATACTTCCCATCTTTGGATACTAACACATATGATGGTTCTGTCCTGACACTTTGTTACATTGCATTGTAATGCAGCAGTTTGGCTACACCATTAGACTACATATTGTCTGACACTTCACATTGTGCCTGCTTTTAAAAAGCCTAGTCTTACATTTTGTCTGTGATGGGTCTCACTAAGTTCCTGAGCCACTTCTATCACAGATAAAATAAGCCAAACCACTTTTTAAAAGTTTGTAGTTTCCCCTCCTCTGAGAGTAACATATTATACAGACAGAATACACAAAAGTTTACTAACCTGTTTTTGGAAATAACTCCATAACCTTCAACCCGTCCTTTTTTCTACTACCTGGCTTTACATTAAACGGAGAAGGAGAGGATTAGAGCCTGCTGGAGCTGTCTGTAAGAGAATACACTTCATATTGGTTTGGCGACCTTGTATCATACAACAAATTGAAAGAACTGGAACCCAATTGGAAATGAGATAAGTAGTAAGGTTAAGGCGTATACCTAAAATACTATGCAGGTATAGGATCCATCACTAAAATACTATGCAGGTATAGGATCCATAATTCACAAACCCATTATTCAGAAAGCTCCAAATTACGGGAAAGCCGTCTCCCATAGACTCTGTTTTAATGAAATAATTCAGATTTTTAATAAATGATTTTCTTTTTCTCTGTAATAATAAAATAGTACCTTGTACTTATCAACTCAGATATAACTAATCTAAACTAAACAGGTCCCATACCTGGGGAATTATGAACTATTTTAATGAAAGATTTCAGAAAGTGTTTGGAAATTCCTGGTACTCATATTAAAATAATCAAATGTTTCTTCTATTAAAACAAGACCTACCTAAATTCCAAATTCTTGTGAATTGCATGTTTTTGTCCTGTTTGTGGCTAACCAGGGTCTAGTGAAAATAATAGAGTGAATGGCAGGCATTGACCAAAAACCTAATTATCTGTCATTTTTGAACTCGACCCTGAATGCGGCTGGTCGTATGACAATATTTGACAGATATGGACTTTCATATTTGGTAGTCAAAAAAGAAACCAGCAGAAAATCTTTACTGAAACTCATCTTCCCTGTATTGTAGTGAATTTTCTCCAAATGTCACCTGCTGCTCTGTCTTTCTACTGAGACGCTACAGACAAATGTGTGCGACGACCTATTTCTGACAAAGCTGAAAGATCAGTTTTACTGTTCGATTTTCCTTTGTTTGTCTGCTGCCTTTGCAGAGCTGATCACCTATTAGAATCCCTGCTTAGTCTTTGTAAGGATAAATAGTTTTCTCCTGATTAACTTACATAACACTTCCCTACACACCAAACTTTCTTTCACCATAAGGAACTCTTCAGTACAGTTGTGTAGCTATATCTATCACACGTGCAATTTGGCTTAGATCTGTGGATACATTCTCCGGTTCCTCTTAGGAAAGGCCTAAGAGGCCTTCTTTTTTATATATTTATTAACTATGTATATGTATAGCTATATATATATGTATATATATATATATATATATATATGCATTACTTTGGGGCAAAGGATCAGTAACGTAACTTGGTGGGGGCGGGCCCTGGTGCGGGTCGTGCAGACGGGCCCGCCCCCACCCTCGTCTGCGCGATTTTTCTCTGCGCCTGCAGCCGACTCCAGCCGGCTGCAGCGCGCACAATCTTCCGGGGGGGGGGCCCTGCGGGGGTACGGGCCCTGGCCCATTTGCACCCCCTGCTCCCCCGGTAGTTACGCCCCTGCATAGGATAAAGGAACACATTGGAATATTAGATATTACAGATACTAAGATAATTGAAATGTTGTGCTTCACCCTCCTTGTATAGTTATCACATGCGCGTATAGTTTCTGTTAGTGATTTTTAGGAGATATAGATGTGGAGGCCTATTTAGCAACAGTCTCATTTTAATGATTTTAGAGGTTTTGGAAACAACGAATAAACTCACTTTCTCTAAAATCACAAATGCTATGGAATTTACTAAAAGATTCGGATAAAAAAAAACCCTGAACAATCTGAAAAAAATAAGAATGCCTCTAAGAAGTAAATTTTTTTTGGACAATTAATATAGAAACAAAAATGAGAAAATCTCTAAAAGCACAAAGTGATTTAAAAAGGTCCAATAGGATCAGCGTAACTCCCATTGACTGTATTTTTGTATTAGTTTTTCATGGTTTTTACATTTGATAAATTTGATAAATCTTGAATTTTTAGAGTTATAAAGAAATATTGGAAAAAACATGGATTTTTAGAGATTCATAAAGAAAAGAAATTTGAATGTAAATAGGCCCTGTAATGTATCTGGTAAATCTCACGGTGAGGAAAGTAGGTAGATGGATTTATTGATCACAAATTATAATTTAAAAACATTTTTAAAAAAATTGCATTAATATTTACATAATAAGACAGTATTAGGTTTTAAAGGGTATTTACAGTAAATGCATGAATGGATATATTGAAAAGGGTTTCTGCTTTTATTAGTGAGAGTTGATAATTTATGGGGAGCTGTACTAAATGACAATTGTTTTCCCTTGCTTGATTGCTACATATGACATTTTTTAATAAAATTAAGTTTTTTTCCAGTTTTTAACGTCAACATTTTTCTTTTTTTTTTTTCTCCCATAATCAAAATTCGAGCATCTTTTAATTAAATTGCCCCTACTGGTTTTGTAGACTCAAAGAAAAATGTAGATTCATTGTGTGTGGGTCAACCTGAAATCTGTGGGTCTGGTGGGTTTAGGTGGCATCCACCGTGGCATGTCGTGGTCAGGTTCAGGACGGTAGAACTCTTCTGCCCACCCTACCTGTAACCTTACTATCCTCACTGATTCGGTATTTATGGACTAGTGCATGCGTTCCCTTTGGTGACATCAGAGATGGAAATAATGTAAAAAAAATGGAGATGTGGAAGCACTCTAAAGGCTAAGTAATAGTATATTTAAGTATAATGGAAGTGCTAGTTTTAATGCACATTCCCTAGTCCCCTGTCTCAAAGTGGGGTTTACCTTGACATGGTATGGTGGCTTTTCAACTTTATGACTAAAGACCCCTGTTTTGTAAACTTACTTTTGAGACAGGGGCCCAGGGAATGTGCATTAAAACTAGCACTTCCATTATACTTAAATATACTATTACTTAGCCTTTAGAGTGCTTCCACACCCCTATTTTGGACATCAGAGATGGGTGGGTAGGGCATGGTTCTATAAATAAATATATATAACTGCTGCATTTTCACGTTCTACTGTCTTACACTATATTTACCATTTACCATACATGTGGTTAGTCTTTAAAATATTTCTACAGAAATGACAAATACAAAATTATAGGCATCAATTTTCTTTAAATATCTCTTTAGTTCTTGCTTAGAGCATTATATGAAGCTGTGGCTTAAATCACAGTGCAACACTGCAGATTCTGCCAGACGGATGTGCCCGTGGGAAACCATAGTATAAGGCACATGTCAGAGACAGCTTGTTAGGATGTAACCGTTCACAGCACAGATATAAATAGAAGGTGTTTATGAATGTGGTGAGTGTGCTTGTTGCTCGTCCTGTGAAACAGGCTGAGAGGGTGCAAACTTTACCTTCTCTAATCTTTGAATGACACTGATAGCCAGCTAGTATTGAGGAGAATTTGGTAACAGAAAGTAAGGACAAACTGAGGAAACGGGAATGTTATAAGCTTCTACTGTCTTCATTCAAAGAGTACACCATCTCCAGGGGCTATATACTGCATTTGTATTTAAGTATAATGAATAAAGTTTGTTTGGAAATATGTATTGTTGTGCAGAGAAAATGCCACTACTCCTGCCACTAGGGCTACAAGTGCTCAGTGTGAGAATGGTAACTTACAGACAGAAAAAAAAATTTCACAAGAAAAACGTTACTTTACGGGAAAAAACTGTAATTGGCACACATTGAGAAACAACTTTTATTGTGCTACATATAAAAAGTTACTGCTAAGATCGTTGAAGTATTGTGCTTCAGCCTCCCAGTATAGTTATCACGTGTGTATCTTTTCAGGTAGTGATTTTTATGGGAGTAAAGAATTCGAGTTTTTGACTTAATGAAGCCTTATATTCTTAGGATATAGGACTCAGTGGCTTAACCTCGCAGTGGCAGGGAGGCCTGGGGGACCCAGCCTGTGGGGGTCTGGTTCCTCTATAGCTAACAAGAACTCCCCCCCTCCTTTCCAGCCTCTCTCTTACCTGCGGCAGGGAAGCAGAGCTTGTCGGCGCAGGGTGGAGTCTGGCCGGTTCCAGATGGAGTCTGGGCGGGGAATGGGTGCGGTCCAGGTGGACAGTGGATGGGGAGATGGGGATTGGAGTGCGCTGGGCCCCTCTGAAGATTTTTTGGCAGGGGGCCGGCCTATTCTAGTTACACCACTGGTAGGACTAAATAATTATCATGGATAGCCTCTGGTGGGCTTACCATCCTCCATTCTCTGTTCCTCGTCACATCAGGGTTACGGGGAGAAGAATAAAATTAAAAACACTGATCCATGGTGTAACTAGATATTACAGGGCCCCACAGCAAAATATTTTTCAGGCCCCCAAAATGTTTAGAGGTTGACCTGTTTTTCCAATATTTATTGACACTGTATATGAATCAGGGCTGCAAGGTCTGCTTCTGCTATAGTTACACCCCTGACACTGAAGCATGTTTTGCTTGTGCTTTGCCACATTAAGCCATGTTAATATTGTTGAGATCCCGATGGGAAGTTTAGATCAGCCTCATTTTATAGGAGCCTATACATACAGTAATCATGTAAATAGCTAATATATGCCTCTCTTTCATTTCACATTGAACTCTTTAAAGGGGAGTGTCTTGCATAATTTCTAAGATCAAAAAATCAATCCCTTAACAAGATATATTTACACTATAATCTATCTGCCTCCTTAGTATTGTACGTATTGTTTCATCTCTGCATTGTGACCTATTCCATGGCTTCATGCTTACTTAACAACTGCATTATAAAAGTATGCAACATAGCACTTAAAATGGATCAAACCTTTGAAAGTTAAGGTACCCTTACAATATGGATACAGCGTTATGTAGCGTAATAAAATCTTGTTTAATAGATTCAATGGAGGCTGACAGATCAGCTATAAGAGTGCAACTAACCAAAGCTGTCATCTGCCACAATGATTGGTTTTATCAGCTTAGTAATTATCCAAGAAACGTCTCTTTAAAGAGTTGCCTTTGGAATATAGAAAAGGCACAGAATGGCTATTTGTATGATTAGTAATGAACTCCTATTGGATACAGCCATCTCAGGTCTTTTTAAATTTCGGAGAGATAGTAAACTGATACTTTACTCCTGTACTAAACGTCTTACAGAAAATATACACAATTGTGACAATGGCTATTGGAATATTGAAGAACAAAATTTTAAATGATTTTAGTTGCAACTTTTTACCAACAGCACAATAAAGGTTCTGTTATATGATGTGCCAATTAAAGTGTCTTTTTTCTATTGTTCCTTTGTTTCGAGGTATGTCTGCCCATTTTGTTGTAATAACAAAATCAGTATTTTATTGTGTTCTACTGCAGTTACTGAATGGGCTACAGATCATATAGTATCCAGCTTCCTTGCCTCAATGCAGTTGTAGGATAAAAAGTAGATATTTATTCAGATATTCCCTCCAAGTTAATCTCTATATAATGCATTCCTCTTTATCTCTGACGCCACACAAAGTAGGTGTTTGAAATTCCTAGAAATACAGTGGAATATAAATCCATGATCCATTTGCAATTGTAACTAAAAGTGTCTTTTTTTTTTTACTAGAGTTAACAGTTCAGTTGTGCAAAAATAGGTTTTCTCCCACCAAAGATAACACTTTCTTTTTTTCACTTAGTTAGGACTGATGCTTGGACACTCCCTTGACGGGGCGCGTCAGCTTATGCATACTTTGTACAAACTTTGTAACTAAAAGTGTCTCTTTTTACTAAATGTTACCTTTAAGTTGTGCAAAAATAGGTTTTCCCAGGGGGCTATATGTTGGAGTGCTGGGTTAAATTTTGTAATTTGTATATCAAGCCTGACCCATGTGCACCCAATAAAAAGGGACGTGCGGCATTTCATTGTGTTTTTTTAAATGTAATATTATAGGGAGTTGGCTCTCTCCTCAATGCCTGCTCTCCCAACCCTTGCCTAATGGTGTCTTTGGAAGAGATCATGCTAAATAAAGAGAAAAGCAGGTATGGTCTTTCTCCCCCCAAAGATAACACTTTCTCTTTTTTCAGATAGTTAGGACTGACGCATGGACACTGCCTTGACGGGGCGCGTCAGCTTATGCATACTTTGTACAAACTTTGTAACTAAAAGTGTCTCTTTTTTTTTACTAAAGTTACAGTTCAGTTGTGCAAAACTAAATAGAGAGAGAGAGAGAGAGAGAGAGAGAGAGAGAGAGAATTCATAACCTTTTTGAATACAATATTATAATTAATTCCAAAACCTTCTAAATATGTCTCGGGACCACAGGACCTAGAGTATGTAGATCACCAAAATATTCTCTGAAAAAGAATTGTCAAGGTTTTCTCCTATGGAAATCCCAATATTTTATCCCAATCAAAACCATTTCAATAAGTAGGTTACTTTCAATTTATGTTTCAATTTAGGTTAATACAGGCATAGACTACATTATATGCATTAGTGTACTGAGTTGGGAGCTGTCATACAGTCTGTAAGGGAACCAGGGGCCCCTGGTATATTTTAATTCTAAAGCAAGGACCAAGGAGGAAGCCTCAGATTATTACATAGACAGAGTTAACAAGGCAAGGCAGAAGGAAGAACAGGTATGAAAAAAAGAAAAAGAAAAGCCAGGGCCTATTTTAATTCTCAGTCTGGACCTGAATATAATCATTTATGTCCCTGATAATTCATGATTAAAATCTTCAGAAAGTGTCTATTGAGTTCTAACAGCAACCAGACACGGTGAACCGGAGACTGGAAGGACACGTTCTTTGTGTGTGGAAGACACTGGTTGAAGATTGGGATAGAGGTTAAAAATGATCCATGATGAAAGATACAAGAGGCTGGCAGATTTAATAGCAAATATCCTGTAATGTACCTGCATTAATATCAGTATTTAACTTGGGGAACAAAAGTAAGTTTTATAGCTATAGAATCATTATGATAGTGTCAGATAATGGCACACAGGACACTTACTGACAATTTCAATGAAAATCTATAGGAGGGTGTGAGGTGGATTTGGGTGCTTTGGTGCTGTATTTTTCTACATGTCATTAAACCGCCCTCAGATTTAAAAAAAGAAGCAGCATAAAGGAATCAACCATCCGATTTTTTTTTCTTTTTGTCATTTACCGGCTGGAAGAGTTGCACTTCATAGCAGCTTTTAAGAACCTGCAACTAACCCACTGAGAATGACAAGACCACCAATCTGTTTCACTCATCATTATACACAGGGACAAAAGGTCTTTGCCATTTGCAGCCTTCATTACACAGCATGGATAAGCACTGACTTCCCGCTTGATGGTTTTTCAGATATTTTTGCAGTATGGCTCTTGTCAGAAAGGATGAAAATGTCCTTTAGATTAAGTAACTTATGTCTTGGCCCACATTACAGCTTAATAAAAGTAATATGCGAGCCTTTTACAAGTGTAATAAAGCTACACAAGACAGAATGTTTTTTGCAACGCATACTTCTACATATTACATGTAAATGATATTATAATGTGATAATAAGGGTCTTACCAGATGGGGTGACATAAGGCCCTCGGCCTCTGAGTGTTGCTATATATCATTGCTGCATCAACACAGTGATGTAAAATAAGGGAAAACTTAAAGTCAGGGGATGTAAAATTGAGGTTTCGCTGTATATTATTTAACTTCTATATTTCCTTAGTTTACTGTGGAGGGCAAATAATCAGTGGCGTAACTACCGGGGGAGCAGGGGTGCGATTGGGCCAGGGCCCGTACCCCCTCAGGGCCCACCTGGCAGCTTGCGCCACTGTTCTAATGCGGCCGTTTCTGGCCGTACGGAGGGGGCGGGGCCCAGCTGCACATCCCGCGCCAGGGCCCGCCCCCCTCTAGTTACGTCGCTGCAAATAATTATAGTTTCCAGTTATGCTATACACTGTATAACTAGACGTTTTCATGGGAACAAATCCACAACAAAATTGCATGTAGTACATAAATTACCTTTTTACATTAACTGAAAGAAGCTGACATAGTTGTTGTCCTTTTGCAGCTGCCCATTGTGTTTCTCCCATTTACAGAGAGAAGTAGTGTGAAAAAACCAAGTCTACCATACTGGAAACCTAAGCTAAAGGTAAGCAAAAGGTAAAACAGCACAACCTTTCCTGAAACATATTCCGTTCTAAGTTTTATTGGTACCTTTATATTTTTCTTTGTTTACAATACACAATATAACATGTTTATTTAGCTTGGAATAGCCTCTGCATTGGCACGGAATGTGACTGTATGCATGGCAATGCTGAGAAGCAATGGTATGTCACAAAAGAGTTGGCTATATAAGTGGCACAAACACATGTAAAGACTGCTCACGTTCACGTTTTAAGAAGTTACAAGACAGACACTACGTGCTTACATAATATGTAGTTAGACTAATTAAAAAGGATGGAACCAGTTTGCAGATTACATTTCATCTAACGTCGGGTGAAAGGAGCTATAAACTACTACTGTGGTCTAGTATAATAAAATAGGCAACTCCACACAATGACAATAACGGGTTCTTATGGAAAATGTCTTGGTCAGAAAACATCAAGCAATGCATAATGAAGCATTTACTCACTGTGCCGTCAGCTAAATGGGCTACAAGGCAAAAACATGAACAATGTAGTGTTTCCAGTATTAATGAATTATAAGAAAACTATTCACTAGAGTTGCTTGGTGTCCCACAATAACTCAAACAGGCTTAATTCATTACACAGCATTAAAAGGTAAGTGGACCCACATCTGAATATAGATAATTGAATTAGAAGTGCTTCACAATATGTAGGACTTAAAGGCTGGTTTTCTTCTTAAAACAGCCATGGATTGGATGGTCCAACAAGAAATAAGAAGTCATTGGTAGAGCTGAGTCAGATTATACGAGGATGCAGTTAATGTATATGTAGAACCAGGCTCATCTGAGCATTATCCCGTTCAGTTCTTCAGGATGGAATCATACACTTGGTAAACGTAGTTACACACCTCTGGTGCACGGCACTTCAAAGAAAGCTGGACAGAAATGGTTATAATAAAAATTAATATGATATTTCTGTTAATCGCTCATCTGAATAGAAGAGGCTAGAATACATGCATTTTGGAGTTTATTTTTTAACTGTAAAATCTTCATGAATGTTTTAAAATTAGAAAGGGTTCTGCAAGCAGGTCTCTGCTGCAGAAGCAGAGTACATGTCTTCTTTGAGGCATCTAACTACACTGTTTTCTTTTAGATTCTCATGGTTGATTTAAAACAATTATATATTTCAAACTGCCACATCATGTACATATACATATCTACCCTTGGCTGCAAAATGCTACAATATTCCTTCATTCTTTCCCCTTTGCCATCACATACAATATTTTACTTGTTACAATATACACAATTTTCTTATTTTCTGGGGCTACAATGTGTTTGCAGCTTCAGTTTCATTGACTAAACTGACTGTGAGGTTGGATTTTAGGACTTTTTTGTCTCTTAACTACTGTACTGTTGTACATTGTTGTACATTCAAGCGTTGTCTCAGCATACACAGCCATTCTTTGAATACAGGAATAAAACTAGGAAACAGAATGGCTCAGGACATGATCTCTCATAAGTAGGGGCAAGGCGAGAATTACTTTATAAGAACTGGTATCACAAATGAGGCACTGCAAAATAAAAATCCTTGAGATAATGTAATACAAGTTGCAAAGTCTTCATCAGAGAATCAGCAACCAATCAGCAACTAGCATTTCTGTTTGAAATGCACTGACTGGTTACCAGATTGGATACCAGACCAGGTACAGATGTAGCACCTTTTTTCAAATCGCCATTTCGACTAACTAAATACACAGAAATTTGGCCCTTAATGAACGGAGGGATGTTTGAGATGTTGATTAGCAATGGGACACTGTAATGCCAGCTCTGTTAGTTAAATACAGAGATAATAAAGACGAACTGTATAGGTTGCTCCTCCTAATTCAACAGCGCTTTGTGACGCCTTACCGTATAATTAGGATTCCCAGGCTGGATCCTCAGCTCTGCTAGGATCCAAATACCATTGGTAAGTTTGAGGGATTGATACAGCATGTCCTGCCCTTCCACATTCCGCTTGGCAATGGTATACACATTGTTATTCTGAAGTTTGCTGGAAACTGTGTCTACTCAAATAATTAAACAAGAAATAGATCAGTCAGTCAATATGTACAATATCCGTTACACTGAAAAGTTGAAAGACAGGAGTGCAAATGCACTGGCCCCAGGGGAGCTGAGAAATGGGAAAGAAGGGCACTATTAAGAGGCCCACACACACACAATGTTATATGCAGATATTGAGAAATCTGGGAGTGAACAGAAGGGGAGCCCAGTGGGTATTTTTTTTAGAAGGTCCCTGGTCCTCTACTTATTATATTTTAAAATGTTACCTATTATGTGGCTGCCTCTTTTCATAGCTGTAGGCAAACTTCCCAATATATACTCAAAAATCTAGAATGGATATAATGTTTCCAATATAGGAAAGATGAGCTCCTCCATTCAGGAAGGGGAATTTACACAGTTTAATGCATTTGCTAGATTTGCTTTCATGACTGGGTTGAACCGATCGGTGCAGTACAATTGCAATACTTGGCTAGGAGGAAGCAAAATGGATTGCTCAAGTATTACAGCTTACAATAGAATATAAATTGATCTCACATGTAAGAGAGCTTGTTAGAATAACCATTCATACACATTTCTACAGTGCAACAATAAGCCCAAAAAGTGTACATTTGTAGATCAAATGTTACAGTTAAACAGCTCACAAAAATAGCACATTTCCCTTTCTGGTTTTACTACATTCCCATCTGGGCACAAATACTAAAGCAATAAGAATTAAAATCTAACGGCAATGCTGTGGGCTACTTTTTAGCAAGAGGATTACTTAGTGAAGCAAAATACTAAATTGCAGCTAGCGTAGGATGTCCTTTCCCTTTAAGAGGTAACATTTTCCCATTTCCAATCTTCCACATGGCTGAGCTAGTGAGTGCCATGGGCAGATAAAGCTACAGATGCACAGCAGATGCCTGCACATATCCAGACTCCAGTTATAGTCAGGACAGCATTTCCAAGGAGATACTAGCAGGCCGTGTCATTCCCCCTGCCACAGGCACACAGATGTTACTGACAGCTACAGGATCACAGCACTGATTTATAACACGCAGCACTGAATAGGCTGAATGCAGCAAGACTTGATTTGCTTCTTCTGCTGGAAAGCTGCAGCGCACATTGTGCCTTGTTGTGCTTTCAAATGCTCCAGCTGATGGCAGAATTCAGTGGTATTCCCCAGGCATCTATGGGTTAACACAATGTTATTCCTGCAGATGGTCACATGACCCGGTGCTATTTTTAGCAAGCATCACTCTCAATGCTAAGCGGCTGAACTGAAATCCACTGCACTGCTTTCCAAAATATTATCCCTATCTCTGTGCAGGAGAGCACGGGTGGTGTTGGCATATATGTGGCTGAGATAAACGAAAGAGATAAATGGAATGACTGGTTCACTTCATTGGTTTTTGGGTATTCAAAACCTGTACTTCTTTCTCGGACACTCCCCAGGGGCACAAATGAAGGTGGGGATCGTCTCTTAGCACCCTGTGCCACTTACACTTCAACCATGACACAGCTGTGGGTCACTACACAAAGGTCATGCAAGGCTTTGAGTTAAACGGATTCAGGTAACGCAATCAGGCAGAAGCAGTCACACGTGACGTGTTTAAAGTGGTCTGCCATAAAAATCTAATTCCATAAAAATCAAATTCTACACTTTGTATTTTTGGGTAATAAAATGTATTTCAGGTAGAGTTTGAATGATAATAGTAATTTCAAGCTCAGTCTCCTGGTATCTGCCTACAGGAGGTAGAGGACCCTGTTGCCTCCATGTCAGCAAGATTGACAGCTATAATAAAATGATACAATTTAATACACCCATAAGACTATAGGTATGGGACCTGTTATTCATAATGCTAGGGACCTGGGATTTTCCGGATAATGGATCTTTCCGTAATTTGAATCTTTGCACCTTAAGTCTAAAAAAAATCATGTAAACATTAAATAAACCCAATAGGCTGTTTTTGCTTCTAATAAGGATTAATTATATCTTAGTTTGGATCAAGTTTTGGATCAATTACAGAGAAAATGGAAATCATTTTTAAAAATGTAGACTATTTAGATAAAATGGAGTCTATGGGAGACATGGTTTCCGTAATTTGGAGCTTTCTGGATAACTGATCCCATACATGTACTAGGTATTTAAATATACTGACCAAGTATCACAAAGCTGGCTCTGCTACCCACCGCTGGGGTATTGAATCTGATTCCCAACCAACCCATATGATCTGTATGGTTTCCCCATGTCTGCATGGGGTTTCTCTCACAGTCCAAAAACATACAGTTATAATAGTGTTCATGTGTGTTTGAGGTAAGGAAATTAAACTCATTGTACAGGGCATTATATGCATGAATAAGCATTCTCTGCAAAGTGCCACACAATATGATTATCCTATATCAATAAAGCATGATCATTTCTTATGATGCATGCCTGGCTCACCTTTCATACCCCTATCTCCTTTTCTTGCTTTTTAACCTTCTTGTCCCTTTGTTTTGATATTTTCACTTTTTTTTTATAAATAATATTTAATTGTTTTATTACTGACCAATATCAACACAGTTTTTTTTAAAAAAAATAAAAAAATTAATGTGTTTATGATTTGTACTAGCAAATCATAAACAAACTTCTAATAAATCAAAGCAAAATAGAGCAGGCCAGTAATGATCACTTCTCTCTTTCAACTTGTATTATTATTCTACTGAACTGGCTCATGCTATTTACAAACAAAACAAACATTTTTTTTTTAACATCGGTAAACCCTGTGACTGAGGTCTCGGCAGAATTCTCTTCTTGGTCTGAGACAGACCTAGACAATAGAAGATCCTGCTATGAAACAGCCCCTTGCAGGCAGCTGCTAAATAGTCTTCACAGTGAACAGCATTAAGCACAGCAGCCCATGGACACTCCACCTTCAGCTCTCTATTGTTCCCCTGTGAATACGTTGGTGAGGTCAGAGGGAAGAACACTGATGAAGCATGAAACATATAGGAGAATGAAGCACTGCACACAACCCTGCCCCCTCACTTAGTCTGATCAAAGCAATCCAAGAGGTGCACACGTCATAGCTGCAAAATCTACTTCCTCTATAGCTAGAACTCAAGGTGACCCCGATCATGAAGGTTTATTTGGCCCCTAAATATTTTAGTTTGACCCATTGTTAGGCTGGTCTGTGTATAGCAAAGCAGCCAAGGATCTCTGCCAGTGCAAATCTAGGACGTTCAAGTCTTCATTGATTAAGGACATAAATAAATCAGCTTATGTAAATAGGATAACTTGGCAAGAGTCCTACCAGTATTTAGTACCGCTGAAATCTCTCTCCATAAAAGGGCAGGAATCACCCAAAATTCATCAAAAAAAGTGCTTGTTCTCCTAAACCATTTTAGCAGTAAACCAAGATCCTGGTGTATTGGATTTTCCTCTTACCTGCATTCAAATGGCAATCTTTGATCTGAAACTGTAGCTCATTCTCATTTGGGATGTCCTTCCATGTGGCCAGGAAGACTTGACGTTCTGTGAGACAGACAACACATAAACATGTATTAAACCAAGAAAATGCCTATGCTATAGGAAAATACCTACTAGAACATACCATGTGGGTGGGAGAATCCAGACTCTGATTATTGTTGCATTTTATATTAACACTGTTAAGAGGCACTTTAACTTAAAACATGAAGCTTTTGAACTTTAACCTGGCAATTAAGGGGTGGGATTTAAACAGGATGTGTTTAAAAAGTCACTTTGTTTCCATTTTGTTACACTTGATAAAGGGCGTTTGAAGCCCGAAACATGTAGTGTTTTGTAGCTGCTAATAAATTACATTGTAGCAGATATTCTGCCTTGGATTGCTCTCCTTATTCTACTGGCTACGTTTATATTGAAGACTTGCGGTGAAGTCTTAGAGGAAAGTAGCATCATTGCATTTAAAATTTGGCAGTGCGCTGAAGTAATCTATTACAGTGATCTGATTAGAGCTGGAGGTTTGAATAAGATTTGTCTCTGCATATTAAGGGGATCTATTTACAAAAGGTCAGTATGAAATAATGCATAGGTTATCACCTAAACAGGAGGTAATATATCCAGCTACTTTATATATATATATATATATATATATATATATATATATATATATATATATATATATATATATATATAAATATATATATATTCCACTTTTAACAAAAAAGACAACAGGGCTATGTCTTTAATTTCCTAGGAACAGCGGAGTACTGGGGTGTTTCCTGAACAAAGATTTTTAGTGAAGAAATATTCAGTTGTATGAAATTAAATCAAATGTGAAAAACTGGCTGTGCAAAAATTTGTAACAAATTTGTAATTTTGCTAATTTGAATGCATGTAACTGCTAAATACGGATTACTGGCAACTCTCAAATAGGGATGCACCGAATTCAGGATTTAGTTCAGGATTCTGCCTTTTTCAGCAGGATTCGGCCAAATCCTTCTGCCAGGCCGAACCGAATACAAACCATAATTTGCATGTGCAAATTAGGGACAGAGAGGGAAATCGCGTGACTTTTTGTTACAAAACAAGAAGTAAAAAATGTTTTCCCCTTCCCACCCCTAATTTGCATATGCATATTAGGATTCGGTTTGGTATTTGGCCAAAACTTTCGCAAAGGATTCAGGGTTTCGGCCGACTCCAAAATAATGGATGCGGTGCATCCCTACTCTCAAAAGATCTGAAAACAAAGTTTTGTTCAGTATCATGGTTTTGGGGAAGGCTACAAAAAGCTATCTCAGAGGTTTAAACTGACAGTTTCAACTGTAAGGAATGTAATCAGGAAATGGAAGGTCACAGGCACAGTTGCTGTAAAACCCAGGTCTGGCAGGCCAAGAAAAATACAGGAGCGGCATATGGGGAGGATTGTGAGAATGGTTACAGACAACTCAAAGATCACCTCCAAAGACCTGTAAGAACATCTTGCTGCAGATGGTGTATCTGTACATCGTTCTACAATTCAGTGCAATTTGCACAAAGACCATCTGTATGGCAGGGTGATGAGAAAGAAGCCCTTTCTGCACCTACGCCACAAACAGAGTCACTTGCTTTATGCAAAAGCTCATTTAGACAAGCCACGGTCATTTTGGAACAAACTGCTTTGGACTGATGAGACAAAAATTTAGCTATCTGGTCATAACAAAAAGCACTTTTCATGGCGGAAGAAGAACACCACATTCCAAGAAAAACACCTGCAACCTACTGTCAAATTTGGTGGAGTTTCCATCATGCTGTGGGGCTGTGGGGCTAGTTCAGGGACTGGGGCCCTTGTTAAAGTCGAGGGTTGGATGAATTCAACCCAATATGAACAAATTCTTCAAGCATCAGTCACAAAGTTGATATTACACACTTCGAAATCTTGAATATCATGGAAAATCTATGGGATGATTTGAAGCAGGCTGTCCATGCTCGGCAGCCATCAAATTGAACTAAACCGGAAAGATTTTGTATGGATGAATGGTCAAAAACACCGGCATCCAGAATCCAGACACTCATCAAAGGCTATAGGAGGCATCTAGAGGCACATTTGCAAAAGGAGGCTCAACAAAGTATTGGTGTAATATCTCTGTTGGGGTGCCCACATTTATGCACCTGTCTAATTTTGTTATGATGCATATTGCATATTTTCTGTTAATCTAATAAACTTGATGTCACTGCTGAAATACTACGGTTTCCATAAGGCAAGTTATATATTAAAATGATGTTGCTACTTTGAAAGCTCAGCCAATGATAAACAAAATTCCAAAGAATCAAAAGGGGTTCCCAAACTATTTCATATGACTATATATATATATATATATATATATATATATATATATATATATATATATATATATATATATATATATATATATATATATATATATATATATATATATATATATATATATATATATATAGTATAAAATACATGTTTGGGAATATTCTCATTACAACAATTGTTATGAGAGGGTTTATCTAAAACTGGGCTTGCACAACACCGATACAATGGTGATAATAAAAAAGCTCATCATACATTTTGCTATACCTGAAAAAAGAAAAACGGACAAAGTGCATTTAATAATTTATCGCACATTTTAGCCACCTTTAATTAACACAACCCTAAATACATTGGTATCAAGCCCTATATGATGACTATGCATCTGCAGATTAACATGTAGTGCATATAGGCTGAGCTTTTGGAAGTCTTCAGGTACCCTATATTTTACTGAATATCCTGGAAAGATCTACTGTTTCATTAACTGCACTGTTGTATTATTTTTTTTTATATTATACAATATTTTAAAGGAGGATATACTCTTAGGGCCCCATATAAGGTGGCCTAATGAGTGGATATTTCCAAGAAATGCCGCATCAATGAGCCAACGTGGTCCTTGCCTCTACAGAATTCCCAAACTTGCCTGATTTTTGGCCAGATATTGGTTGGGTAGGCTGTTGGCAGCTTTTATTGTCCCCTGTATGGCTACCTTTAGGAGTAACAGAAAGAGCTTCTAAAATATGCTCCTTTGAGGGATTTCCACTTTCCTTTCCAGTGCAACAGAGAATAATGGATTCGGTTAATTGTGCTTCTCTTTCTGTCTCCCTTTATTGTATCCAGCAGAATGAACAGGTGGGAGATTGCTACTCAAAGGAGTTCTTACATGGTGGAAGTACACATGTAGCACACAAGTTTGTTTAAAGGCACCTGCCTCAGGCAGCAGCACCCCGTAGGTTAACAGGGGCAATAAAAAGACGCTCCTGGTATGAAGAGTTGAAATTCCATTTTTTAAAATTTTTTGCTCTTCTAGTGCAGTAAGTGAAAATGCAGCATTGCAAATGCCAACTCAGTATGGCCAAATGCGAAATCACCCCTTTTTAAAGGACCAGTTACACCATAAAATATGCCTTGCACCTAGAAATAAGCCATTTCTCATCAACAAATGTGCTATTCTAAATGAGAAAGGTTTTTGCTCTATAGTTCTGTATTGGGCATTTGGCTTTGGTTTGTGCAACAATTAAAACCACTGTATTCCACACAGTTTATCTACTATGACTATTAATTACTATACTAATAACTCATCCCAGCAAGATTAAACATATGTTTACTCTAGATTAGTCAATCTTTTGGTTCTATATAATGGGTTTAATGTGCAACAGGTCTGGCAAAAAAAGTACAACCAGCAAGAAGGTAGTATTTATTGTTCACAGGGCAGGGGATTACCAGATTTTGGTGCAGTTTATTACATTCCTGTGTCTGTAAAGCAGTTAGAGACTGTTAATAACATGCTTTTCATATGCATATAACAGGATTTTGACACTCACTAAGAGATGCAAGAGTTTCTGTTAACCACTGGCATTGTTTTGCTGGGAATATAATATAATACAATTACTACTCTTACATCTCTTACAGAATATTTTTACAGCTGAACTTTAAGATGTCCTTCAGCACAGGATGAAGCCTAATAAATCCTGGCTATAATCTCTAAGCACTGCTGCCAATGTCTCTGCATAACCAATGTGTGCCTTCAATACCTTTTAATAGCTCCCCTGTTGGGTTTTTAACTCCAAGCAAGCCATCAGTAGAGAAGGTATCGGCTAGCGACGAGCTAACAGAATCATTATAATTGAGAGGTATCTACCATGCTCCATTACCACATGCTGTACAATGTAATAGAAATGGATGCTATAGCAAACAACCCATGGTAAATTGTCAATATAGCAATTTTATTTGCATCCTACAGAAGAATTTAAATGCCCCCTCCAAACCTTACATGTTGGATTATTTAGGTTACATTGTGCCATATCTTTCCTTACCCATTTTGCCATCTTCCACGAACAGTACATGTAGAGGGATAAGGCAACTGAAGTAGAACACGTCAATGTTATTTTTCACGGCCACCTAGAATACACAGAAGAGTAGTGTGAAACGTAAGAATTATGGCAGGTTCACAGCAATCCCGTAGCTAATATAAAGGTTTCACAGTCATTAACACTTTCTAAGCAGTTTCTCAGCTTTCAGCTCCTCGGCCACCAACAATTGTATATCTACACAGTTCTATAAATCAGTGAATGTCTTTTTTTTGAGTACATGATCAGAGTAACAGAACTTGGACAATGACCTGGTCTGTTGTGCTCCTTCTGGCTATTTTTTTTGCAATGCCTGATGTAAACAAAACACATTAAATATTAATGTTTTGTGCTAGAATCCATCAGTGTATTCTTTATAGAGTTTCCAATTTGACTCACCATCGATTTGCACTATAATATGGCTATAGCCCAATCAATATAGACATTACATAATCGTGTGACTCTTACATACATAGGATAAGAAATGTCCTGGAGCTTGCTTGATTTAGCATTTACTTTGAATGCACTACTTCATCTAAACTATACTTAGAAATCAGGTTTTGATGTGATTTTCCTGTTCCCCAGAGTACTCATAAATAAACAAAACCCTGGCAGCCAGTTAAGACCCAAGAGACAGATTACTGCCTTAGTATTGCTTTATTCAAGTCAATTTTCTAGCTCCATGTAATTGAATTATAGTACATCAAGTGGCAGCTTCAATGACACAAATCTTATATAGTGAACAATATGAAAGCCAGCTATGGGTCTGTTTTATCCCCCACCCATTTATGGTTCTACTACAAAAGTATGAACATGAAACATGAATGATGTTCATGTAAAAAATGCCATCTTCTTTATAGCAACACCTTCTTTTTGATGCTTCTTTATTTGGGCTAGTTTCGCACAAGTGGTAAAGGTCAAGGGGTTGGTGTCGTTTACCCGCTAGTTACAGGAAATTAAATTAAAAGCTACAATATTACAAATCTAGAAAAAAATAATTAGCTGCAGAACTAGATTATACACCAGACTCTCGCCTATGGGTCCCAGACACACCAGTTCTGTGGGTCTCACATTTTTGGCTTTACATTAGTGGGTAATGGTCAGTGCAATAGCCCAGAATTTTTGTATGCAAAACAATGAATAAGCTCTGTTTCTTTTCTCTTCTTGCTTTTTAAAGCATAATTAGCCAAAAAGAGCAATGTGTTTAAATTCTAATCTGACAGAGAGACACTAGATTTTCAACATACATACAATAAAACGTAGATTTAACAACTGAATACAAACTAGGTTGCAAAATCATATCCTTTCCGTTCAGATGAAGTACCAAACAAATACAAATGCTATAAAGTCATACCTAAAGAAAAGTATAAATGCTGAAATGCCTGACATTAGATCATAGATTATTTTGGAAATAAATGGTAATCATCAGCCCCTATGAATTAACTTGACAATAACAACTGCTGCAATGTAAAAAAAAAAAAAAAAAAAAAGAGATTACATTAAAAAGGAGATGTATTACCTGAAGGTTGTTAAGGGGCTCCATTTTCATAACAGGCCCAAGGGTATTAAGAGGAAGAGAAATCTCAATACTTTGGTTGGGCATGAGGGGAGTATGAATAGCCAGAGGGGCACTGGGAATGACACCAAAGCTAAGGAAAAAACAGAAAAAGATTAGATATTGCTGCACATATTCCTTAAATCAACTATTGCAGTGAGAATCCAGTGTGGCACACTGCATGAAACAGCTCAAAATCAGCAGTATACAAAGCAACAGTGGGTTTATGTGGTAAAGCACAGGACAAAAGTACCTACACTGTAAAAAGCAGCACACTGCGCAGGGAATGCAAATCAGCCAATAAGATGGCATAATGTGAGTTTCATAATCCAATTGTCCAATGTCCACACATGAACCAACCTTCAGTTGACATTACATAAAGAAAATGAATCATTCATAACATCATTTAAGGCATACAAAGGAGCGGTCTGGTCACACAATATATATGAAAACAGGTATTCTATTCATCAAAAAGTCCAGTTACTTAAATTTGCAAACCATACCAAATGTGTGCCTATTAATGAAGAGAAATAGGCCATGGTATATGCAAGCTTTGTTTTAATTTCAAAGCAACTTAGGGGCAGATTTATCTGTGGTGAACACTAATTTCAGACTCTGTCCCTGGTGGTTATTGGACTTTTACGGATATTCTATGACAAAACAGAACCTCTCTCCAGTATCACAGAAAGTAGTTTAGAGGATGATTATTCTATGGGAAGGAGCAGTATTAATCATTTTAGAGGCTGAATAATCAGTAGTAAGAATTGTCAGTTAACAGTGAATGCCTTTCTCAAACTCTTGTCTTTTTCTAACAATAATGTAAAATATTAAAATAATATTATAAAATCTGAAAATGCTCCTGTTTTATTTGCAGTGCTGCAACAGTGCTGGTATTTTATTGAATACTTACAGCTGATCCATGTGACATATAGAATTGTACACATGGAAACAATGAGTCCAGAGAGATACAAGTAATTGAAAAATTACCACAATTTTGAAAAGCCCAGTGGGTTGATCTGAAGCAAGTGGCTTATGAAGAAGCTGACTCTTCTGGGTAAATGTGATATGGCACCAAATACTGTAAGCCACACAGGGACAGGACTAGGACTAGATGATAAACAATCTCTGGGAAGCATGCATAAACATGTTAGCACTATTAAGCACAGCGAAAAAATGTGTATTACCTGTTCTTATTAAACTGTATTGCAAAGTCAGTCATGTGCTGCAGAGCTTTGTTGGTGAAAGTCATATCCATGTAGATATGTGATTGTCTGTGGGAGAATGTACCAGAGATTTCCAAGCCTTTGGCTTTTACAGCTGGTAACCAGACCTGTGAGAAATATCCCAGGGTTCCATGAGTTGCAAGAAGTGTTATGTAAATCACAAGTAAAAAAGAAAATAAATACTTACTATTGCTAAGTTGTTTGAGACTCAAGATATTTTAAGACACTTAAAAAAAACAAATTGCTTTTAAATGAATGTAAGCCTGTGAATTTGCAGCTATACAATACAACCTGCTTTTATGTACTTATGTACTAGCGCATCTGAAGATTCCCAGTGCTTTTTAGCTTATGTAGTAAAATACTTTTATTAGATTAGAGCTTAAAGGACAAGTAATGGCATAAAGTAAAAAATGATGCATTTACTTTAAAAGGTTATAGTCGTTTGTGAAGCACCTGCACATAAAATATTTCTTGGCAGTAATGGTTCTGTTTCATAATGAAAAGGGTATGTAGGGAACCATGATTTACAGCTGGCTGATGTTGCTTATCTTTATGTAAGCACCAAAACCATTGAACAGCTACACAAATACGTGTGTGTATATATATATATATATATATATATATATATATATATACACACATATATATATATACACACATATTTTGCTAGTTTTACTGACTGTAGCAGTAGAGTATATCTAAAAGCATAGAACACTGTAGCGTGCTAGTATGTTTAGTAGTGGTGTCTCACAAGAGATAAAACTGAACTTGCTAAATAGAGCCCTTTCACCACTACTATTCTATTCTGGTCCAACAGCTAAGACTCAAGCAAAGAATAAGAAGGAACAAAAGTAAATATGTGTGCGATCAATAGGGGTAGTTTGGTAATTGCTATTCCAGACAATAAATGCTGGCCAGTTAAACGTTCTACAGAAATAAGTGTATGGAACAACATACAGCTTTTGGGGCTACATATCCTCCAGGTGCCATCCCAATACCAGAAGAGAGTTCAAACAAGTCATTTAGCCCACTGCTAACCACCGCTGGTGTAGGGGATGGAGCGAATGTTGCCGGGACTGAGGAGGGAATGAAGGTTTGCCCAACCTGTGACACAACAAAATAGCAAAATAAGTTTATCATTTAGGCTTAGTGTACATTGTAGCTTTCTCATATAGTGCAGTTACTTACAAATACACAACGTGAACATTTTTGGATTAAAAGGTTATTATATACCTTTCCATTCCTCCACTTTTTACCTGCAACCAATTACCTAACAGAACAGATAACTTTCATTTAGCAACACGGTTATTTGAATAGCAAAACTGTGTAGGAAACACTTTAACTAACCATTGTCCCCCTTGCACAGCCATTTTAGGGGATTGCTGAGGAGATCATGATCAGTAGAATGCTATACTGAAATTTTCTGTAATCTGCTGGATTCTATACCCCCCTGTAATTTAAGGGCAAATCTTTAATCCTTATTACTCAAATAGCTTTTCTGTGCGTCTAGTTCTAGTGCTTATTTGTCTATATTTCTAGTCTCAGGTTATCTACATATCTACCTTTAATTTAACTTTAATTATGTAATAGAATGCTCAATTCTAGGAAACTTTTCAATTGGTCTTCATTATTCATTCTTCTATAGTTTTTAATTTTTTTGCCTTTTTGTTCTGACAAATTGGGGTCACTGACTTAAACTAGAAACAAAAGCTCTGTAAGGCTACACATGTTTTGGTTATTGCTATTTTTATTACTCATCTTTCTATTCAGGCCTCAACTATTTATATTCCAGTCTCTTATTTAAATCATTGCATGGCTTCTGAACATAAACATTTTATCTAAAAGGAACATGGTGCCATAAATACTGTGTGACAATGCATTTTAAATGTGCTTACCGCTGGACTTCCACCAATACCGCCACCAAGGTCACTTCCCAGCTACGAGAAAAACACAAACAGGATAAATCAACACAAATAAATTCTAAATAACACAATTCTTATTACAGTTTGGGATCCTGTACCTAAATCCCTTAGAAGAAGCATATGTAATCTTTTCTTGTATTACTTTAGCACAAAAATAGCTTTTTTATGTGAATTTTAAAGGGAACCTGTCATCCGATTCCAATTCCTATTTTATCACTTTAGTTAAGCAAAATTAACTTTAATTAGACTATATAAATTATTTGAATCTTGTTTCTTCTGGTTTGGGAATTCATAATTATAGCTAGCATTATTAAGGCAAGTCATGTGTCCTCTCAAAATCTTGTTTGTGCACCAAAAAGGGGGACGTGGTGTTCATCCTCATGCACTGGCTACACAATTAAATGGTGATGAGGGAAGGGAAAGTGAGGAGTGCAGTCATATCTAGTAAGTGAATGGAAAGTGAAAGTCACTGCCCCGCCTCGATGCCTAAGGAGGAGGGGCAGGCAAGATTTGATTGACAGCTGATATTTTTTAAATTAATTTACAACAGTTATGAATGCTTTAATTAAAAAAAATATTGGATTTTTTGTTTAATTTGAAAAGGACTTTTATTATACAGTTTTTTAGTTCTGGGTAACAGGTCCGCTTTAAGGAAAAACTATGTGCAGAGCAGTCTGTGCAGGTCAACAAAATTTTGTATGAGCTGGTGTCACATACACTGCTTAAAGAGAAGGTTACTCAGCAGTTATGAAATCAGGACCTTGGAAAGTAGTGAAAGCACAGCTTCTGAATTACGGATTGGCATTTCTTGGGCATTATTCAACACAAAAGCAGAGAGATAAATAAAAAAAATTGATTAGCTCCATACTGAGGCCACCAACAGCTTTCATAAAAGATATATTTCATGAAAAAGGCATGGTTTAGACTTATTGTTTGTACAACAATAGTTACTAAAATATCCGATGAATAATCAAATACCCTTCTCTTTACTTCTCTCCAATTTCAAACTATATATCTGACATTTTGTCAGGTGAGCATTCAGTCAAATAATCTGCATAATACTTGCAAAAGAATGAAGAGGGAAAGTGCATATCTGGTTATAAGTGGCGCAATATTTAAAAGAAGAATTTATGGTCTCTGTATTATTTATTTTATTACAATCTGCATAGATAAGCATTAACGTCTTTAAAAGGACGTTGATCCAGGTGTCTTGTCTACTCCTCTTATTCAGTGATGACGCCTTTGTATGTTGTATCCAGTGTATGTATTACCTATTCAGCAGTATTACAAGTTAAGTTTAATTTATTTACATCCAACATAATAATGGCACATCCTTGCTTCAGTATAAACATCCAGTTCAGAGTAAAGCACACTGCATAATTCAGTTGTCTGTAGCAATTTACTTTTTGACCAACACAATCAATGAGTTCTGTGTTCCATAAATCGATTTAGCTACTGCTTCTTTGTACAAGTTGTCAGTTCCAATAACATTTGAACTGCTTATCTGAACAGTGATATTGAGGAGGCCCAGGAGGGGTGGAGATCGGCTAGGAAAAAAAAAGTGAAACCCACTAATATAGACTAGAGACAACCAGTTTGGGAAGGTATTAATTAGCAGAGTGTTGCCTAAAAATCTCCATTATTTTAGTAGATGGCGAGTGTCACCATTTATTTATAGTTTATCTCTCATGGCTTCTTTAAGTTCTTTAAATGGCAGTAGCTTTTTCTTATTCCTCCAACATCTATTATGAAGTAGGCCATTCTTTATCCCAGCCACCCATGGCCAGCTACACCTTAATGCCTTACTTATTACAACTGGTTTTAACTGGGATGCAGGGAATATTTTGGCATATCCTAAAAGATAAATACATATTGCTGCTCAGGTAGAGATTTTAAATAGGGGAGTCAGGTATTTTTTAATATTGGGAAGTTATGGCTGTAATCACAATCATATCAGTTTGGATAAGTATAACTAATTGGCCTATAGCAGACCTACTATACAAATGAATATTAGATTTTATATTTGGTTTAGATAATTTTCCAGTGCCCACTAGATAGGCATTATTGTCTTGGTTAGATATTTGGTTTCATTTTTATACCTTCAGCAAACCAACCAAAGCTAACTGCTAATTGGCTTAAATTGGTTAGTGTACTGGGACGGTTTTGTCCAGTATTAGTAAATAAGCCCCAGCTCAGTCTATCCTCTGTGTATAAAACTGTTGTTCTTAGATATTTAAACCTATACTGTACCATATAAACAGGCTCTCTTCCTTGAACTGCCAGAACATTATGTCTAGTTTTTATGTATCTATCATAAGTAATAATGTAAACTAATTTCTTGTTGATTATAGTATTCAGAATATTTCTCCAGTGACCCCCAAGAAGGCAGGAAGGAAATACATTTTTTACAAAAAGAGAAATACCTGCAGTGCCTACGTCTGACCTCTTTTTGATCCTAATGTAAAAATGAGGTGTAAGAACACTGCATTGGGATCTTTAACGGAGCCTTTTAGGGACCCCCCAAACCTGCATAGTTACTCTATTCTGCCCACATATCACAAAACATTTGCATTCGTTGGGTGTCTGACCAGGCCCTCTATGAAGAGGTTAACAGGTTTCATTAGAGTTGTCATAAAATGAAAGTCAACTGCACTGTAAAGATGAGATATACCATTTATAACAATAGTCCTCCACACATTCCTGAACTACGGTTCCAGGAATGCCTCCCTATCCAGCTGTTTTTGGGATGCTTTGTGCTGTAGTTTAAAAAATGTAACTGGAAAGTCTCAGGTCGGATATTCCTGACCAAATTATACTTAAAGAATGGGACAGAATAGAAAGAACATGTGCTTTGTAAGCAGCTGTGGTTAGCAAAAGTTCATGCAATATTCACTTTACAATTTCACTTGATGTAGTGGGCATGGTTAGTAAAAGTGGAGCACCCATAAAAAGTGATCCCCTATAGCTTTCTAAAAACAAAGTGCAACTCAGATCAAAGAGTTACCCATATGTGATCACAATATTGGATGAAAATAGATGTTCAGGTTTGTCTGACATGACATTTTCAATACTTGCACTTGCTGACAAGGCAGGCACAATTTAAAGATGTGGATGCTGTACAATAAAACACACACACACCTATGAGGTATACAATGTCCCTAGGTTTCTCACCCAGTGCAAATCCCCACTATATATTCAATTGTGCCTGCCTTCTCAGCGTAGAGAATGAACATGATTTCACAGCTATTTTTAAACATGCCATTGATAGCAGCATTAAAGCTATACTAAACTTAGCTAATGATAGATTTCAAAGCAGCTAGGAAGGATCCATCACTAGAGAAACACAGAGGGTGCAGTTTGGAAAGTCAGAATGAAAAGCACTCTTCTTAACTAGTCTTATTATCATTCAAATGTAACACTGAATAGTGAGCAGGGAAATAACTGGGCCTAAAGGGAGTGCTATATGGAACTCTATAATGAACATTCAATGTATAAAGTAAATGGCATGTTTGGATCTAGCACTTTGGGGTAACAGGGAAGGAATAAGGGAAGGAATTTGTTCTCATTCACAAAGTAAGACTGGATGTTTATAAACCAAATTCATATCTAGATGTTAATGGCCATGCACAAAGGCCACCTGATGAGAAGAATAGTGGCTCTGTAATGGAGGGGGAAGTAAAGGATATCGTGAGTCAATCACAAAACTATGGAGTGAGAACCAGTTACCCATTGCGTATCCTCTCCCATCTGCAGGGGTAGGCGGGAGGCAGGAGGAAAGAAGCAGAGAGGTTACTGTCAGAGACAGCTCTACTATATAAAACAGAAGTCAGTGCCCACAACAGTGATTCCTCCAAGCCTGACAATTACCAACAGCAAACAAGTAGTAGCTGTGCTTATCAAATCAGCATGAGTGCTGCTTAAAGTGTTTGGGTGAGAACAGGATGTTCCAGGCACAAAAAAAGCAATAATTTGTCTTATGACATAGCAGGTTGCAAAAAATCATTGTTTAACTTCTTCAGCCTTGGAGAACCCCTGTGGGGTCAAACAACAAAGCATTCTACCTCTTATACCATGTGTGTGTAAAGGACCATGCAGCGAAAGGGAGAATGATCTGGCTGGGAACGTTATTTTAAGCAGTGTGCAAGAATCATTTGTAAAATGGCAAAATACCCATCTGCCTGCTTTTTCTATAATGTTTGTGACTAATACAAAATACAAGGCCATTCAACTGTATACAAATTATGATGACTACAAAGAGTCCCTGGAGGCCTTGGGGTTGATTAATAAGATCAACCGATGATAAATGGAGTAAAATTGCTCATATAAAAAACAGAGAAAGACTGGTTTAATTAAATACAAGCAATATAACCTTGACAGGGAAAAGGTTATTCTTGGCATGAGTAGGGTGTCCTTTCACAGCAACCTGAAGGCAAACGGATCCTAACAAACATATGTAATTAAATGCACCAAGTTTAGCCTTTCTGCGTCCAGAGTACTCAGTCTAAGATTTGACCAGTGAAAAGTACATATTATATATTCTTTCTTCAGTCTACACCACCATAAGTTCATTTAGTGATAGTGGTTAAGCAAATAAATGTATTTACCAAGCTATCCAGACCCCCACCAAGGAGGTCCACTGCTCCCATCTGCATGGTGGACACTTGTGGCACATTTCCCGGAGGGCCCAGATCGAGATTAAGAAGATCTCCAAGGAGGTCACCTTGTGATGGAATAACCTGGGGCTGTTCGAGTCCAGCAGAAGGAGTGGGACCAACAGGGCTGTCTCCAATATCAATGCTAGGTACAGAATATATTAACAATGATCACATTATGCAGTAAAATATTTTGTTATGTAAATATCAACTGAGCTGATTCATAATATATGTATGTGACATCAAAAAATGACATTATGACAGAACACTCTAGTAAAACTTCATTTGAGAGGGAATAAATAAGGCAGGTAAGCTCTACCTAATCCATAGGATAACACAAAACAGCTTGATAATCAGACACTGGTTTAAAAGAAAGTCACAAATACATTTAAACAACTCATTTTTTACTAATTAATAATAATGTAGGTGTCCATTCACTCGCCAATCTAGTTAATGGATAGGCTTTGGTGCATGTGCACAGTTTTGCAATTTTTGGAGGTGCAACGGCTAAGTGGTAGAAGTTGTTCACAGTGAACAGGTGGGCATGTGCACTGGTACAAACGGTACAAAGGTTCACACGCTAAGATTCGGGGAGATTTAGTTGCCCGGCTACTAATCACCTCTTCTTTGGGGGATTATACTCCCCAAAAAGCCTTCCCGCCAGGTACAATCTAAATCGCCGACAGGATGGCACTCAGAGCGCTTAGTTTTCTTTAATCCCCCGTGCCCTTACCAAAATTACTGCTATTGGACCTTCAAAATCACAGTTTGAAATTATTTTTATTGGGAAAAAAACACAGTGCACCGGTGACATATGATTTAAGCAGTTGAGAGTGACCTAATCATATTAATACAGGGTTAGGTGGCCTTTTCATAGCATGGTATTAGTGGTGAGATAAAGGTCTTAGTATTTTCATAGTGCTATCAAATAAGGATACCACAAGGCAAGAGGCTTCTGATTGCATCAAAGTGCTGACACATTGCTGCTCTAAGCAGCTTAACTTGAAGAGCAGTTTTTCTTCTTTACATACATTACCAGCATCAATGCACAACCACTAGGTATCTATGCTAAGCATTATATTTATATATATATATATATATATATATATATATATATATATATATATATATATATATATATATATATATATATATATATATATATATATGTATATATACACACACACGCATATGCATACAATGAAACCTCAATTTTACATACCCTGATTTTAAGTTTTCCCACACACACACATATATATACATTTATTGCAATAAATGATTATTTGTTTCACATTAAAGGGAGTGCTGGTCTATGAAATATTGGTGTATACAAGACTTACCGTGCACCCCAGCCTGTTTCAAGATTGATTTTGGAGTGCGGATACTCATTTGGAAGATATATATATATATATATATATTTTTTTTTTTTTCCTTCTCTTTTTACAATTTGTTAAAAGCATTGACCTCTAAAACAAACTATTTAGAACCTCCTCAGTGGAGGATACTTTTGGGAAAAAGCTAACTCCATCCACTAAAGATTGCATTTCTACACCTTAAAAACAAACATTTTTCAAATGGCAAAAGCATAGAAAAAGCAGCGTTTCAAATTTTACAACACACTTGGCTTAATAAATCTGATTCATTATTTCTCAGTGCATTTACCAAAGACATAAATAACATCATTATGTGATGAAGGAATGCAATCTGTATTGGAAGAATCAGAATTGGTAAAAGCAGGCGCAAATTCTGAATGACCAGCATCCTACTGATAAAAAAAGCCAAGGACAACTATTTTTATTCTGTGACATTATCTTTGAAACTCCAATATCATTATACAAATAAATTATATTTTATTTCTGAATGGAGACATGACCCTTAGGAACCGATTTATAATGGCAAGGTCACCAAAAAAACATTAAACCTAAAAAAAAAATCCACTCATATACCAGTATATAACCACTAATCATTGTTCATTATCATAGGAATGTAATGATGAACTGGATGCACAGTGAATGTAATTCAGATATACAAGGACACCTTTTTACATTAATAAGCAATATCCGCTACCGCCACACAGGCACACTTTATATCAGTAATGCACTATAAAGAAGTACATGTATGAGAATTCTTTTAGTGCTTTCCATGGCTTATATACATGTCTAACTTGTTTTGTTTGTTTGTTTTGTTTTTTTTAAATTACCTTTCCTTACAGAACCTTTTTTGGTTTTTTGGCCATATATTCACTATATATATATATATATATATATATATATATATATATATATATATATATATATATATATATATATATATATATAGTGAATATAATACCCCCTCTTGTAAATTATAAGTATATTATAAGTTACCGAGGTGTTTCATGACCATATAAATACACAAGACTGAAGGCCGAGTGTTTTTATACAGGTCATGGAACCGGAGGTAACTTCTAATATCCTCATATTTTGCAACAGGGGTAATTTATTTATTATAATACACAAGATTCAGTGAGTCATGTGACAGAAATGACATCACTACTCATAATATATATATATATATATCTATATATATCTTGTAGTAATGGACAGCACCCCGTTCCAAATTACAACCTGAGTGCATGGTAAAAGAATTACATAAGAATAGAACAGACCAGCAACACCAGGGTTTTTAGTGAATCGAAAAAATGTTTTATCGCATGTACAACCGACGTGACATTTTTTAATTCACTAAAATATATATGTATATATATATATATATACATACACACACATAATCTAAGATGTCCATAGATAATTTAATTATCTACCTCGCAGGGGACCAAACATGGAGTAGCTTAAATTTTCCCTGTTTAGCTGAAGAAATAACCAAAACTGCAGATTTTATGTGATTAAAACAATAGGCAAAAGGTATGTTTAATCCATGCCCTATTTCTTATGTTCAACAGGGGATATGTTGCCTCTTTAATTACATTAATAATAATCTTACATTAAGGGGGTTATTTATCAAAGGTTGAGTTTGTGAGTTTTGCAAGGTTTTTTTTTTTTATACCTCCTATGAACTCACGTTCTAATTTATGAAAAAATATGAATATATATATAATATATATATATATATATATATATATATATATATATATATATATATATATATATATTATAATAACCTGACTACTTGAATTGATCAATTTTTCCCCTGGAAAAAAATTTGAATTGCTCAAATTAATTGAGTTTTTCACAGAAAAGAGCCTGAACATCATGAAGACTACAAACATCTTCAAATGATTCAAGGGACCTCTGCCATTGACTTCTACATGACCTTGACAGGTATCAGCTAGTCGTTTTTTTTAACCTGAAATTCGAGTTTTTACAGAAAACTACCCTAGAAAAAAACTCAAATTTTTCGGGAAAGCACAACTCGACCTTTGATGTCCTTCCTGTAACTACAATATAAATTTTTTCATATTCCTAGAGGTTTATAGAGAGCTATGCACATTGCATGCCAGTTTATCCCTACTTCAGTACAAAAACCACTGTAATCAAAGCAGAGTTTTGAATCAGTTATCTGCTATGCAACGTGTCCCTACAGTCCTAATAGACCTTGAAATCAAACCACATTTTTTTTTAACTTTATGTTATATGTAAATGCCCTTAGTGGAATGTCATTATTTAAAAAAGGAACCACCACAAAAATGAAAATCTAATATAACCTTAATCTCACTGAAATTAGACAAAAAATATAATCAATGACATTTCTGTGCTATTTCTGAAATATTCAAGTTACTCTTTACTACTTCCCGCTCAGCATCTGTCACTTTTCATTCTCTCTTCGTGCAGGAGCTGGGTGTCATATTTTGACTGAAAGTTAGATAATATATCTTTCTGGGGGTCCCCTTTTTGAAACACGACTGATTCCAGCACAAACAAAATCTAACAAATTCTGCATGTAGAGAGACAAGATTTCTGGCAAAGCTTATATTACATTTTCACATTAATTCTTTAAACTGAAAGTTTAAAAAAAGGAGCAGAATATGGTACAAAGCAGGCATATGCTCTAAGCATGCCAAATATATTTACTCACCAGTACTATGAACAAAGGTTAGTGTGTTAATAAATAGTTTTAATTAGTTAAATGAAACAACATGAATCTTTAGTTACAAACACCTACAGAAAATACATGCTCACCTTCCATGCTGGATTGGAAGGTGCTTGCGATGTACTCCGTGACTCCCTTCCACAAAGGCATTAGGTGGCTTGTGGTAGACAGAAGCCAGTGAGCCGATATGGCAAATTAATTCATCCAGCAGAGTGGGCTCAATCAAATCTGTCTCTTCAGAGATCAGCGGCTTCTCTGAGAGCACCACTTCTTTGGCAGTTACTGGATCAGTAGAGAGTAATCGCCAGTAAATATAGCCTCTGTCTCGCAGGTCTGGGTTATCAGAATCCTGTAAGATTGGAATAAACTACTGAACACAAAATTTCATATTTAAAATATTCCCCTACCCTTAAATAAAAGCATGATTCTTAAATGTATACCTTACAGTCTTCTCATGGAGCTTGCATTGAAAATTTGTTTTTTTCATCAATAATAATGAACTACACCTCTAGCTTTGTTGCATAGCTGTAAGGTGTCTACTGAGGCAAGTAAGATAGCAGCTCAAATTCATATAAACATTTACATGCAGAAGAAAGAACTTTCAATGCATAAAATCGCCCATTGTTTCCATAAATAAAAGCTTCAATTAAATAAGCCACTACTAATGCAGAAACCTGAAAATTTATGTTTCTGAACATGTCTAGACCACTTGCAACAGACTTATTCTATGTTCTACTACTGAAAAACATTATTATGGGCCAGTCATAGTCATTTAGTTGCAAAAACCGTAATTAACCGTAAAGAAAAATACTATCAAGAATTACACAGCGGGGCAGGGAGTGAACTATAGCAAAACCAGTTTTCAGTAGAACAATGAAAGCAAACATTTGGTTGCCATGGGTTATTTGCAAGTTGCAAATCTGCCCAGTTTGATAAATGAAACCTGGTGTGATTTCAGAATTGAAAAAAGATATTGAGGCCTGGTTAAAATATTCTATATATTTTAACATTTTTTTTTTTTAAAGTGTTTATTTATAATATATTTTAACATTTAAACAAATGTGAATCTCTTCTATAAGTTTAGCCTCAATGCTTTAGTTACCTACAATTTTTCTTTGAAAAACTGAACCTCTCAGATGAAGAGTTTAATCAAAGGTTATTTGGTGGGCTATAAAGAATAAATACTGTGTTGTTATAAATCATAGCAAAAATGAAGATTTGTATTCAACATTGTAAAACTTGTCATCATCACTATCATTGTATTCTATAGACGTCCATATTATACACTTATGAAAGAATATTTATTTTAAAATTCTGCATTCTTTACAGCTATGCTATCTCTAACAGTCTGCTCTCAGCAGGATACATCTCCATTTTGGCATACAACATCAAAAGATTTGCCAGAAGCAAGCTGGGCTAGGTTTAATGGATTAACAAATTTGCACCTGGAATGCACTGGTAGCTGGACGCTGGACTAGAGAGCCTGCTTTAAACATTGCCAAGCCAGCATCAGCCATTCATTTGAAATTATGGGCTAACAGCTATTTCTTGTTTTAGAATGTTAACCAATTAATACCTGTGTAGCCAGGCTGAGAACCTGCTGAACCAGCTCTTGGGTTTCTGATGGCTTCTTCAGAAAGAGTTTGACAATAGCAGTAAGTAGAGTGAGTTGAACCTGAAGCCAAAGAAGGAAAAATAATAAATTACAATAAATATGAGTACAATATTTAAAAATCTATAGATTAAATATAACACAGTGCATTAAATACAAACAAATACAAAAGTATATATGTATCCCATAAGCATTTAAATTCAAAAATAATCAGATTTATTTATTCTAAGTAGATATAATTTGGACCTTTGGTAATCTTAACTTTACATCTCATTAGGCAAGTTCCTGCTGTTCCAGTAAGGGGTCAGCAATTTGTTCAAAGTGCATATCCTTTTACGCTACTACTTTCTATTCTGTAGATCATGTGGCTAATTATCTAACATAGGTTCTAAACTGCAACAATCCAGCTACACATAGCAAACAGTTACGGTAGATCTATCCTCTCATTTTCTAACTTTTAGTACACTTTAAAGGTTAATGCTGATTTCAGGCATCAATGGGTTTTTAGGAAACAAAATCCTGGCAACAAAATGTAGAGGACTGATCTTAGTTCAAAGTTCAGGAACTAAAACTAATACTGACTGCTATGACAAAAATGAAACTAATTTACCCCAATGTCATACAGGGAATTCTATTAAATAGCAAATATAAATATATCTAATATTTTGTGGATGACCTCAGGGTGTGGTCAGCACTTTGTTTTAATGATCTGCTGTAACTGCCTGATAATGAAATTAAGATGTTAAAAATAAATATTTATATTTATTTATAGATATGGAAGGTTTCTGCACACTTAAACAAATGCCAATCTAGCATATTCACAGCTAGATAAGTAAAATAAACATGAACCATGAAACAACAATATCTGATTCAGAAACCACTGCTAAAACAGCCCCTACTTTTCATTAGATGTTTTAGGGCTTTTAAAAAACATGTATAGTAATAATTGTTGGGGGAATTTTCTTCCTTCCAGTCAGAAGTGCAATAGTAATGGAGGGCACTAATGTTGGGTGATCAGGCCTGGCTACCATTTTATCCAGTCATTTTCAGTTCTGATGAGATAAAGACTCCTTGCAGGCCAATTCCCCGATGTGTGTATTCTTAACACTATACTTAAATGTACTTAATATAATTGTATTTATAATACAGTCTGAACACCCAATCCAAAGTTTTTACACCTAAGTTATATAAACTGTCTTTCATCCTTCAAAGCCAAGGAATAATTGCTCTAACACAGTACAGAGTTCACAATTGTAAGATCTCCATTTAGATTGCCTCTGCATAGTTTATTACTGCTTTATAAATCACATCTTCAGTCCCATGACTGCTGGAACAATCATATCAATTGTGATCTAATGATAAAGCAGAAAGGGCTGACTAATGAATCTCTGTTACGATCTGCTCCACTAACTTACAGTTCAATTACTCCCACGACACACTATAATCCTTTTCTTGTACAAAATCTAATCTGCAACAGTTTTATTATTGTGCATTGCATTTGACAGATGTAGAGCCATTTTATAAAACTTATTCTGATAGTAACTCTAGTATGGATCATTAACTGTCGTATTGCTTATGGCACATGTGGCATTTTTTCTGCCTAAAATCATACAAAAAAAAAAAAAAAAACTGAAAAACTAAACTAGCTAAGGAAAAGGCTTTAAAGTGTTAACATAGTACAATGTAAATATTTTATTAGGCCAAATATATAAATAATAATAATATAATCCCAACCATATGCCTGTACCACTGTGTCCCGTAGCTTTACGGAACGGAATTACACTTGCAAGAAAATTGCAAATGCAGAAACAAAGATCATGGATCCCAATTTACATTGCTAGTGTATTATTCATTTGTTTATTAATAAAGTTGCTGACTGTGCAGAGTTAAGGGAAATGACATTGTGCAAAATTGCTTTAAAGCATGCAACCAAGTTACTGGACTACAGCTCCCATCATGCTTTAACCCTTATAACATATCAAAGTAATCTGGGATTAGTAGTCAAGCAACAACTGCGAGGTTGAACAGGTTCAGGGCACCAGTGTTTAGATACCCTGTAAAACATTCAAATTCAGCCTTTACTTTTTGAAGTATTCAGTGATGTTACAGCTCTTGAAAAAAGGGACTTTTTTTATTACTAAATTTCTGTTTGTTCTCAAATTTTAATGTGCAGATTAGGGTTTATATTCAGTTTACAAATTATTTTTGTGGAGTATTCGTTATTCAGCCAGACCCAAAAGTTGTGCATTTGGTGCAACCCTAGTACAAATTGTTTATATGCCAATGATATCCATACAGCTCCTAAAACCCACCAATCACAAGCATGTCTAGATGGTGAATAGCCATTAGCTCAATGGTCATTATTCCAGAGGACTGTAAAACATATGGCACCTATAACTTTCATACACTTTAGATGGTAAGCTCCATAAACCAGAGACCATTTTACTTCTGATGTATGGTTCTTAATTACTGTAATTATTAATACTTTATTTGTTTTTATTGCAAATTTTGATCCTCCTGTTACAGTAATCCATTATAGAAATTAGCAGTACTGTGCATACAAATATATATGTAGGGGCAGAGGTGAGCAATCAGGCTTGAACCTTAACATCTCCAGCATTACCATCCACAGAAGTGGCATCACCTTGGAAAAAACACTTTTGTTTACAGTACCTGTGTACTCTCATCATGAAATCCCTCCAAGAAGCTCTCCAGTAATTCATCCGCATTGTCAATGCGTTCTGCATATTCACCAACAATCCAGATCATGGCACCACGGGCATCTGGCTCATCCAAAGAATCCAGATTCTCACACAGTGTGGCAATTATGCTCTCATACCTGGCAATGATAAGATGAGACGCTATACCAGAAATGTTTTTTTTTAAAGAGGCAAGGAGTAACAATGGAAGTCAACTGTAAAAAGGGACATCCTTAAGGCAACCCCCCAACATCCACATGATGAACTTTTATCACTGCACACTTGTAGGTGAATAAGCAATGTATCTGGTGGCATCTGTTGTTATGAAATTAATTAAATAATACTGATGGGCCAACTTTTAACTTATTGTCACTCAGACTCATTGTAGGTGATATGAAGGCAGCGCAAGCAATACAAACAGACATTGTATATTCAGCATATTCATAAGTATCTGTAAGGATCTGCATGCAATAGTGTACAAGATGAATAGAACACATACTTGTTAGGATACTTGCGGAAGATGTCTCTGATAACGACAATGGCTTCTTGAACCACATAGTTAACCTTGGTCTGGATGAGGTCCAAGAGGGTGCTTACGCAGCGCTCTGCAGATTGCTAATGTTCCAGGAACACAAAAGTATCGCTTAACAGAATAGTTACTAATTTTCTGAGCTCAATCATATGTGCAGAACACTATAAAAATAAGCAATATTTACCAATATGCACTGCTCTTTAGGATTGCCTAAACATATATACATTTGCTTCTTGGTACCCTAAAGAAAGGGGTTTTTCTGTGTATGATTTGTATTTGATGTTGAAAATAGAATATAATAATGAAGTCTAGAAATGTTGTTATAGCAGAAAATGCCACTCTGGGCAAATAATGGCACTGGGAAGCATAACATTTTGCCCCACTATATAATAAACATCCCCTAAAGACTTCATAAAACATAAGATGATCCATTCTCACTAAATGATCTCACCTCAACTTTAATGGCACATCGTCCAATGGCACGAACAGCCTTTCTAACAAAATCAACATCCACCTCTGTGGCATATTCCTTTAGCTCAGCCAAGACCTACAACATGGAAAATTGGATGCAAATTTGTTTAAAAAACATAAAATGCTTTTAAGAAATGTCAAAAATCTTATGAAGTTTTATACAAAGGATCATGTAGCACAAACTACTGACCTGAGCAATGTTAGCCTGTGATGCCAGGCGAATCATTATGTCCAGTTTCTCCAGTTTGACATAAATAGGATCATTGTACTTTACAAAGAAAACTTTAATTTCTTGTTTTAGAATTTCAGGTCTGTAGAAAGAGGAAGTGTACATGATAAGTCAAAAGCCCAGCTTACATTTAAATACACAATGTACTCAAAAGAGAGTACACACCATTAGGAGATTCACAAAATGAATTTGTAACTGTGGTGCCCATACCAAAATCTCAGTGTCAATTGAAGACATAAGTTAAAGAATGGTACCCACGATTGTTTTATTTGAGCTATCAGTGAGGAGAGAGATGTTGAGGAGGCTTCCTGCGCTCTATCTCAACATACAATTATTTTTTTGTATTCTCTGTCTCCTCATTGATTGCCTAAAATGTACAAGTTTTTATTTTGCTCTGAAATCTGCCCCATGTTAGCACTAGCAGGAGGATGCTGTGTCTGAAGTTTCATAATGAACAAAGAGCAGACCAGAGCAGATGCCATGATTTTACATTACATCTAAACAGACGTTTATGACACAAGAGTGCTATTTGACTACTGATGGCAGCCTACGTTAGTCTTGCTCCTTTACATTTATAGGAGGCATACTTAGCCCTTTAAGTGCCAGCAGAATTTCACATTTTGGTTACGCGAAATGCCAGCCGTTTTTGAAACATTTTGTGCTCTCTCACTTTAGGGGCATTTTCTGAGGGGAAACCTATAGTTTACCTAGGAAAACTATACATTGTTTTTTTCGGTAGAAACTGAGCTTTCTAAATCTGCCTGAGTTTTCATGTATTTCCACCTGTGCAAAAAAATTTATAGCGCTAAATACCAAAAAAAAAATGAAAAATTACCATTTTTCATCGTATATCAATTTATACCAGAAAAATATTTCATTTTACGGATGAAAATCCAACTGATTTGGAAAGCCTTATGTCTCTCGAACGTGCCAATACCAGATATGTATAGTTTTAGGGAGATTTAGGATTTCTGTACAGCAAAAACTCCCGGCAGTATATTACCGAATTTTGAAAGCACTAAGGCAGAAAACGGCATGCTTTAGATTTCAAGGCAAAAAATCCTGAAACCGTAGGTTTACCCCAGAAAACCATACATTTTTGAAAAGTACACATTCTGCCGATTACAAAATGGGTAACTATGTCTCTCTACTCCCAACTACCAAACATAAAAGCTTGTCTGAACATAGCGGTTTTTCAACAAAAAATTCAAAATTCGGAAAAATCATTTCAAAGGTTTTATTTTGCTGCTCCGCATATCCCAAACTATATTAGGTACCAAGAAAAAGCACCTGAAATATGATTGCCAGGGGTCCACTGAACAATTTGATACCCATTATGCATAGGTTTACCAAAGTATCTGGCATTTAGAGACACCAATATGTAGTTAGCACATCCAAATTCTTCAGGACTTTACTTCAGCTACTGAGAAATCAACACATTGACTGCATTTTTTGTGGGGTAAAAACACAGAAATATATGTTTACCCCCCAAACCCATATATTTTTGGAAAGTACACATTCTACTGAATCTAAAATGGGTACCCATGCCTTTCTGCTCCAAACTACTGAGTCGCAAGGCTTTCCCACAATTGTCGGTTTTGGTGAAATATCTGAAAATTTCCTCAAACCTTCAACTTCCCAGCACCATATCGCCCATGTATCATTATGTACTAAGAAAAAGCACCCTAAATATGATTGCCAGGGTTCCTCTGAACATTTTGGTGGTCATTGTTCATAAGTTTACCAAAGTATCTGGCATTTAGAGGCCCCAAAATGAAGTTAGCGCATACAAACAGTCCCGTGGGTAACTTCAGCTAATGAAAGATCAACACATTGACTGCATTTTTGTGGGGTAAAAACACAGAAATATATGTTTACCCCCCAAAACCCATATATTTTTGGAAAGTACACATTCTACCGAATCTAAAATGGGTACCCATGCCTTTCTGCTCCAAACTACTGAGTCGCAAGGCTTTCCCACAATTGTCGGTTTTGGTGAAATATCTGAAAATTGCCTCAAAGCTTCAACTTCCCAGCACCATATCACCCATGTATCGTTACGCACCAAGAAAAAGCACCCTAAATATGATTGCCAGGGTTCCTCCAAACAGTTTGGTGGCCATTGTTCATAGGTTTACCAAAGTATCTGGCATTTAGAGGCCTCAAAATGAAGTTAGCGCATACAAATAGTCCTGTGGGTAACTTCATCGAATGAAAAATCAACACATTGACTGCATTTTTGTGGGGTAAAAACACAGAAATATATGTTAACCCCCAAACCCATATATTTTTGGAAAGTACACATTCTACTGAATCTAAAATGGGTACCCATGCCTTTCTGCTCCAAACTACTGAGTCGCAAGGCTTTCCCAAAGTTGTCGATTTTGGTGAAATATCTGAAAATTGCCTCAAAGCTTCAACTTCCCAGCACCATATCACCCATGTGTCATTACGTACTAAGAAAAAGCACCCTAAATATGATTGCCAGGGTTCCTCTGAACATTTTGGTGGCCATTGTTCATAAGTTTACCAAAGTATCTGGCATTTAGAGGCCCCAAAATGATGTTAGCGCATACAAACAGTCCCGTGGGTAACTTCAGCTAATGAAAAATCAACACATTGACTGCATTTTTGTGGGGTAAAAACACAGAAATATATGTTTACCCCCCAAAACCCATATGTTTTTGGAAAGTAAACATTCTACAGAATCTAAAATGGGTACCCATGCCTTTCTGCTCCAAACTACTGAGTCGCAAGGCTTTCCCACAATTGTCGGTTTTGGTGAAATATCTGAAAATTGCTTCAAAGCTTCAACTTCTCAGCACCATATCACCCATGTATCGTTATGCACCAAGAAAAAGCACCCTAAATATGATTGCCAAGGTTCCTCCAAACAGTTTGGTGGCCATTGTTCATAGGTTTACCAAAGTATCTGACATTTAGAGGCCCCAAAATGAAGTTAGCGCATACAAACAGTCCCGTGGGTAACTTCAGCTAATGAAAAATCAACACATTGACTGCATTTTTGTGGGGTAAAAACACAGAAATATATGTTTACCCCCCAAACCCATACATTTTTGGAAAGTACACATTCTACAGAATCTAAAATGGGTACCCATGCCTTATTGCTCCAAACTACTGAGTCGCAAGGCTTTCCCAAAGTTGTCGGTTTTGGTGAAATATCTGAAAATTGCCTCAAAGCTTCAACTTCCCAGCACCATATCACCCATGTGTCATTACGTACTAAGAAAAAGCACCCTAAATATGATTGCCAGGGTTCCTCTGAACATTTTGGTGGCCATTGTTCATAAGTTTACCAAAGTATCTGGCATTTAGAGGCCCCAAAATGAAGTTAGCACATACAAATTGTCCGGTGGGTAACTTCAGCTAATGAAAAATCAACACATTGACTGCATTTTTGTGGGGTAAAAACACAGAAATATATGTTTACCCCCCAACCCCATATATTTTTGGAAAGTGCACATTCTACAGAATCTAAAATGGGTACCCATGCCTTTCTGCTCCAAACTACTGAGTCGCAAGGCTTTGCCAAATTTGGCGGTTTTGGTAAAATATCTGGAAATATTCCTCAAAGCTTCAACTTTCCAGCATCGTATTGTCCATGTATCATTACCAGCATAAAGCATCCTAAATATAAACATATGGGTCTACTAAACAGTTTGATGCCCAATGTGCATAGATATACCAAACTATGTGGCGCACAGAGACCCCCAAATGACAATATGTATAGACATTTTCACGGCTGACGCGCTGGCTGCTGCAATATAACCACCCGGTGTGTGTATTATGCGACATTAGCCCACCTAACAGTTCAGAGACCCCAGAAAAACATATATTTTCAGAAAGTACACATTCTGACGAATCCAACATGGGTAAATAAGTGTTTCTACTGCAAACTGCCAAACTGCAAAGCAATGCTGAACATAACGGTTTTTATCAAATTTCGGAAAATCGTCACAAAGCTTGAATTTTACCCCATTATATGCTCCACATTTCGTAACTTATCAGCATAAAACATCCTAAATATGAACGCCAGGGGTCTACTGAACACTTTGATGCCCAATATGCATAGATATACCAAACTATGTGGCGCACAGAGACCCCCAAATGACAATAGTGTATATACAATTTCACAGCTGACGCGCTGGCTGCTGCAATATAAGCACCCGGTGTGTGTATTATGCGACATTAGACCCCCCTAACAGTACAGAGACCCCAGAAAACCATATATTTTCAGAAAGTACACATTCTGACGAATCCAATATGGGTAAATAGGTGTTTCTACTGCAAACTGCCAAACTGCAAAGCAATGCTGAACATAATGGTTTTTATCAAATTTCTGAAAATCGTCACAAAGCTTGAATTCTACCCCATTATATGCCACACATTTTGTAACGTATCAGCATAAAACATCCTAAATATGAACGCCAGGGGTCTACTGAACACTTTGATGCCCAGTATGCATAGATATACCAAACTATGTGGCGTACAGAGACCCCCAAATGACAATAGTGAATATACATTTTCACGGCTGACGCGCTGGCTGCTGCAATATAAGCACCTGGTGTGTGTATTATGCAACATTAGACCCCCCTAACAGTACAGAGACCCCAGAAAACCATATATTTTCAGAAAGTACACATTCTGACGAATCCAATATGGGTAAATAAGTGTTTCTACTGCAAACTGCCAAACTGCAAAGCAATGCTGAACATAACGGTTTTTATCAAATTTCTGAAAATCGTCACAAAGCTTGAATTCTACCCCATTATATGCCACACATTTCGTAACGTATCAGCATAAAACATCCTAAATATGAACGCCAGGGGTCTACTGAACACTTTGATGCCCAGTATGCATAGATATACCAAACAATGTGGCGTACAGAGACCCCCAAATGACAATAGTGTATATACATTTTCATGGCTGACGCGCTGGCTGCTGCAATATAAGCACCTGGTGTGTGTATTATGCGACATTAGACCCTCCTAACAGGGACCCCAAAAAACCATATATTTTCAGAAAGCACACATTCTGACGAATCCAATATGGGTAAATATGTGTTTCTACTGCAAACTGCCAAACTGCAAAGCAATGCTGAACGTAACGGTTTTTAGCAAATTTGTGAAAATCGCCTCAAAGCTTGAAATCTACCCCATTATATGCCCCACATTTCGTAACTTATCAGCATAAAACATCCTAAATATGAACGCCAGGGGTCTACTGAACACTTTGATGCCCAATATGCATAGATATACCAAACTATGTGGCGCACAGAGACCCCCAAATGACAATAGTGTATATACATTTTCACGGCTGACGCGCTGGCTGCTGCAATATAAGCACCTGGTGTGTGTATTATGCGACATTAGACCCTCCTAACAGTACAGGGACCCCAAAAAACCATATATTTTCAGAAAGCACACATTCTGACGAATCCAATATGGGTAAATATGTGTTTCTACTGCAAACTGCCAAACTGCAAAGCAATGCTGAACGTAACGGTTTTTAGCAAATTTGTGAAAATCGCCTCAAAGCTTGAAATCTACCCCATTATATGCCCCACATTTCGTAAAGTATCCGCATAAAACATCCTAAATATCAACGCCAGGGGTCTACTGAACACTTTGATGCCCAATATTCACAGATTTACCAAACTATGTGGCGCACAGAGACGCCCAATTGGATATATAGTAGATAAAATTTACAAGACATAACAAAATAATACAGAAAGTGTGAAATTCAAATAAATTACTAAAATCCAATAAAACCACAAAAATCTATGCTTTTTTTTTTTCAGACTAGTGTAATCAGACATCAGAATTACAGTTTGAATATTTTAGCTTAGCAAAATATTTTTTACGGACAGAATAAAGCAAGCAACAGTTATGCAGAGCTGAAAATGCAATAAAATGGCTAACAATGCACCAAAATCCCCAAAATTTCAAAATAATCACCGAAATAACATAGAAAAGGTATTGCACAGTACGGTTAGCGAATACGCTATTCGCAAAGGCAATAAAACATTTTTTTCAGCCAAAAACACAACAATGCAATATGGAAAAAAAAAAAAAAAAGCTACACAACAGCGTATGTGTGTGTGCATGTGTACAATTGGTAAATTGCATGTTATGTGTGTGTGTGTGTGTGTGCAAGTGTATGTACCCCCCCAAGTGTGTGTGACCCCCCTGATCCCCCAAAAAAAGTATGTGAGTGTGTGTAAGTGTAAATCTAAGCATGTATTAGTGTATAAAGTGTGTGTAAGTGTATTTTGTGTGTGTGTTACACTAACCTGGGGTGTGTAGCTGCAGATCTGTGTCCATGATGGCAGGAGGAGTGGAGAAGCAGGAGGGAGTCGCCAGATCCGTTGATCAGATCCGTGGGCGTCGCTGGAGGAACCCGGAAGTGCAGGCAGCAGCAGCAGCGCGCAGACACGTGTGTCTGTTGCGTCTTTGGGGCCCCTGGACAATCGCGCCCCAGGAGCCCCTTTCCCACCCGCTCCGCTCGTTGCCTAGGGGGTTCTGAGCGAGCGGGGAAGGAGCGAGCAGCATTTAAAGCCGCTCCTGAGCTTCCCCGCCCGCATATGCTGCAGAACGTAGAATCTACGTTCTGTGGCATTTCAAGATACTTTCCCACAGAACGTAGATTCTACGTTCTGTGGCACTTAAAGGGTTAGGCACTCAGGGGCATGTTTACTAACATTGGAGATAAATATCTGGAGAGATTTCTGGAGATGTTGCCCATAGCAACCAATCAGATTATTGCTTTTGTTTTCTAACTTGGCTGTGGCTGTTTAAATCTAATTGCTGATTGGTTGCCATGGGCAACATCTCCAAAAATCTCTCCAGATATTTATCTCCAATGTTAGTAAACATGCCCCAAAGTGCTGATGTTGTATTTTGTAGGGATTAAGGCAAACAGGATTAGATTCATTCTGGATTTACTGTGCCTTTAATAAGACCGATGCTTCAAACTAGCTATTCCGAGAAAACTTTTTTGTTTATTTCCACTCAAACTAATTAAATACAATATTTAGGTCGATTTTGTGAATCAAACAAACTAACAACTTGAATGTTGGCTTATTTATGAAAAAACCTGAATGTAAAAAAACTCGATTGAATGCATTCGGGGGGGGGGGGGGGGAAACTTGAATGCTCAAATCAAGTTATAGGCTAAAAAAACCTTGAATAACTCAAATTGATCAAGGTTTTGAGTGACAACCACTGAAAAAAACTCTAAAATCATAAAGGCAAAAAACATCTTCAAATGGTTCAAGGGACCTCTGCCGTTGACTTCTACATGACCTTGACAGGTTTTAGCTGGAGTATTTTCAGATTCTGGGTTTTCGTTTTTGTGAAACTACCCTCGAAAAAACACAACTCGACCTTTAATAAATAGCCCTCTAAATTTATAGAACTGAATATAAACACATATCTATGCCAGTACTGTTTTATGGAATATCTCAGAATAGGGTATTATCATTTTAGAATTATATTCAAGATGAAGCTCCAACTTTTTCCATTTTTTTCCTGTCTGCTGTCAGACAATGAACTCATATAGACACACCACTCCTACCTTCCTGTAGAGGAATATCAAGGTTAAAGGAGAGCTATGGGAGGTAAGAAGCAAGCATGGAGTCCGATGTTTGCATAACTTAAGCTTACTGATAATGCTGCCAGTTTAAAGGAATTGTTCAGTGTAAAAATAAAAACTGGGTAAATAGATAGGCTGTGCAATATAAAAAATGTTTCTAATATAGTTAGTTAGCCAAAAATGTAATGTATAAAGGCTGGAGTGATTTCCTGTATAACAAGTCAGTCAGATCACTACTTCCTGCTTTTCAACTCTCTTGGTTTACACTGACTGGTTGCCCTGGCTACCAGACAGTAACCAATCAGAGACTTGAGGGGGGGCCACATGGGTCATTTCTGTTGCTTTTGAATCTGAGCTGAATGCTGAGGATCAATTACAAACTCACTGAACAGAAATGTACCATGTGGCCCCCCTTCAAGTCGCTGACTAACTCAGAGTTATAGAACTGAAAAGCAGGAAGTTGGATTCTGGCTGTTTTATTAGACATCTGTTCACTCCAGCCTTTATATATTACATTTTTGGCTAACTAACTATATTAGAAACATTTTTTATTTTGCACAGCCTATCTATTTACACAGTTTTTATTTTCACACTGAACTATTCCTTTAAGCATTGTGTAACACTTTCAGAAAAGCTATGGAACTAAGCAGGAGGAACATAATTATAAATTCATAACTCAACAATTTGAATAAACAAATACAAAAGGGCCCATGAACATTATATGATACAGGGACTCCTCTTTACCAACACAACAATCCGTGAACCAGTCATAATTTTGCTTACCTACCCATACTACTCAACTAGTGCATGTGGGACTATAAATGGCTCATTCAAACTTCATATGTTGCTCCTTTCTATGTAGAAAGATTTAATCATCTGTTTCCGTGGGGCCACCGCAGGTCTGGGGTGTGGTCATGACTATGCTCTGCTCTGTCCACTTTTTAAGGTATTTGTTAAATGAAACCACTTTAGGTGTTCTCACATGCCATACATGTCTGCTTTGAATTTTCTATGCATTTGTGCACTACGGAAACTCTGTTTGGAACTGGGTATATGAAGTCTATATGCATATAAAACCCCTTAAAAGCAACGCACATTGTCCTTGACTGTGATTTAATCCAGATGTGTTCTTTCTTTCCGTTTACTAGAGCTCCACGACTGGACATAAAGTGGCTATGTCCGTAAACCGTCTGATTGTTGACGCTAAATATAAGTCACCTAGTTTGTAGATTCCTGCCTCTATTCATTTGTTCAGGGAAATTTGAGGTATAATATATTTAAATGCGCTTAATGGAAGTAGTGGAGATGGAAAAGATCCAAAATTGAGCTTGTTTGAGATAATGTCCCAATTCTTCAAGGAATGTAATGTTTGTTGGTAGCAATCCATCCGTTGGCGGTCTGTATTTTTTGGGTAACCAAAAATAATGGGTAAGAGTTTTATCTCCTACCATAAGCGTCTCCATGTCCACCCACATTTTATAAACCACATCAGCATGCATTCTTACAACTGTTTCGAGCAACGCTGCAACGTAATAGGATTTTATGTTGGGTAATCCTAATCCTCCCGAGGCCCTAGGATATTGTGGTACAACAAAAGATATTCTCAGGGGTTTTTGTTGCCAGATAAATCTATTAACAGCTTTTTGTATAGTTGTGAGGAATTGAAGGGGAAGAGGTACTAGTAACATTCTAAATACATAAAGTATCCTTGGGAGTAGATTCATTTTTATTGACGTGATCTGCCCAAGCCAAGAAACTGTCTCTTGTTTCCACCTATTAGTTTCAGATTCAACCAGTTTAATTGTGGGAAATAGTTCAACTTTTATATCATTTCTGGATCTTTGGGTAATTTTATGCCTAAGTATATTAGATAAGATTCTCTCCATTAAAGGTATAGGATTTCATAACGCCACTAAGAGTTTGTTTTGAAATATTAATGGGCAGTGCCTGTTTTTTCCTCGTATTTATTTTGTACCATGAAATCTTCTGGAAATTCTCTAGTTCCTTTAGCACCTTAGGCAGGGAGACCACAGGATCAGTAACAACAAGCAATATATCATCAACAAACAAGCCAATTTTTTGCTCTCCTGCAGGAGTGGGGACACCCTTGATATCTTGGCTCATGGCTCTATCAATAAGGCAAAAATCAGGGGTGACAGGGGGCAGCCCTGCCTGGTCCTGTTTGTCAGCTTGAAGGTTCCTAGACAGGGCCCCAGCGGTACAGACTTTAGCTGTGGGATTAGAATATAGCGGTTGTATGGCCATCAAAAAAAGAGTCTCCTAATTGGAATTTTGTAAGGGTTGCTTCCATATAATCCCAATTTACCCGGTCGATCGTCTTATCCGCATCTAAAGACAACATCAAGGCTGGCGTTTTAGTTCGTTTTAAGATGTGCAGGATATTCTAAAACCTTTTGGTACTATCTGCTCACTGCCTGTTCAGTACAAATCCAACTTGGTCATTCCTAATGAGGGATGGTAGAACCAATTTAAGCCTTTGTGCTAAAAGTTTGGAATATATTTTAAGATTGGTATTAAGCAGTGTAATGGGTCTATAGTTCTGACACTGATCCTGATTTTTTCCCGGTTTGGGTATAGTAACCACATGGGCTTGTAGATATTCTGGGGCAATGCAGCCAGTATCCATAATATTTTGAAACTATTTTAACAGGAATGGAGATAACACTGTTGCATAAGTTTTATAGTATTGGTTAGTGAAGCCGTCGGGGCCCAGTGCTTTCCCTATTTTCAGTTCTTTGATAATGTTTTGTATTTCCTCTAGAGTGATAGGTTGGCTAAGGGATTCCAACTGTTGCCAGAGGGTGTTGGTAACTGTACTTTCTGTATATATGCTGTAATGTTATCTATTGAAGGGGATTGAGTATTCTGGTTGGAGTCTATGTTTATAACTTTTCATATTGTGCAAACATGTTAGCTATTTGCTTGGGGTCAGTGATTTTAGTCTGTGAGTCCATCAAGTGCTGAGTGCGGTTTTGCACTTGTTTCTATCTCAGCAGGTTGGCCAGTAGCCTGTCTGCCTTATTCCCCTTAGTGTAAAATAATTGTCTCAAGCATAGCAGTCTATAAGCTGTTTTAGCAGCCAGAATAGCGTTAAAACTGTTCCTTTTGTCCCTGATCTGTTTGACAAGGGACACTTTGTAATTTTGAATAAGTCTCGAACTCTAGCAACTGCACTTCAAGTTGAGATTGTTCAAACTCCCTTTGTTTTCTCAATTGATTTGGTTGGGATATCAATTCTCCCCTTATAACTGCTTTATGTGCTAACCAGGTGTTTTGCCAACTAGTAGCTTCTGGATTGTTTTCCCTAAAGTATTGTAAGATCTTTTGTTTGATTTGTTGCTTAAGGTCCCCATAGACGCGACGATTCTTCTTGCCGAACGACCGATTTTAGGGAAGCCCGACCGATCCTTCGAAATTATCGTGCGGTTAGTGGTATTCGAACGATCGTACATCTTACGATTTTTCGGCCGACATCTGTCGGGAAATTGATCGGCCAGGTCAAAAAATCTTTGTCGGTCCCAGTGCAATCTCTCTATGTTTGCAGGGCAAATTGGTCTTTTTAGTTGATGGTAGATTCGTATGATCGTACGATCGTTCTGAGAAGATCGTGGTCTCACGATCAGGATCTGATCTTTTAAAAATCTCAACATCTATGGCCAGCTTTAGTATGTAAACCAATCCATGCCTTACTAATTTGTATAGCAGATTGTGTGTCTGTCAGGAACATATAAATCCTAGTATGGGTATGAAATCTTCAGGAGAAATAGGTGTAGTCCTTGTCTGATGGGTATTTAGCTCTCCAGACGTCAATCAGGGCAAAGTTGTGGATTAAGGTTCTACATTTTTTTGCTTGGGCCAATTCTTACTAGCAATACCTTTCACACCTCGTTGTATGTCTATATGAGGATTCAGGGTCATGTTAAAGTCTCCAGCTACTATGCACTTCCCTTTCCTGTCATTAAGCAGTTTACGAAATGTTTGTGATAGAAACCTGCCCTGATGTTCATTGGGAACATAGACATTTACTAATGAATATGTTACATTAGCTATAAGACAGATCAACATTAAATATTGTTAATTATGATTTATTATAACTAACATAAATTATGAGGGTAATGTCGGTTGAAAAATCTCGTTTTTTTTTTTGCTAAAGTGCGTTTCCTGATAAAATAAAATATCTGCTTTAGCCTGATACGCATCCCTTAACACTTAATTTATTTTATGGAGAGAATTCAACCCCCTAGCATTCAGTGAATCTTATAACGCACCATCTTCTGTTTACTGTCCATTGCTTTACCCTCAACAGCCTATCATATGTTACACAATATAGGGTTGCAGCTTGTAGACTCCCTGCATATTGGTTGCCTGAATCGTTACCTGACTGTACCAACATATACATAGTTACACGATCATTGTACCAAATAACTTTGCTGAAAAAAAGCAGTAAAACGAAACAAATCAACAAACTATTTAAACATAACAACTGCAATATATGCATGTGGTGGCTAATAGCGATTAACACTGGTATACCTCTCGCTAAATGAAGAGTCAGTGGGGGCTCCGGAGAGTTTCCGTCTCCTCGTGATAAGGGGAGTTCCTATATTATAAGATAAGGTTCAGAATCAGCATGTTTCTTCAGCCACTTCTATGCCTTAAGCCATTCCCTATTCGATTTACATGGTGAATTTGGAGCCTTGTGCTGTGGTGAGGATCCTTTATCTTGCTCCGTAGCGATAATATTCCATCTAATAAGGGCTTTTTTAGCCTCTTCTGGAGATGTTAGCGTAGTGGGCACTCCATTTCTCTGAACTATAATCTTTACAGGATATCCCCAGTGGTAGGGAATAGTATGCTGTCGCAGCAGTCTTGTTATTTCTGCAAAGGCCTTTATCCTTAAGAGCGTGGCTGGCGACAAGTCGGTGTAAACCTCAAGATTCTTATAATCTGCTGGCCAGCCCTCCTTTTTTCTGGCGAGCGATATCAGTTTATCTTTTGTCTGGTAGAAAACAAAGCGTGCTAGCATATCCCTTGGCGCTGTTTCTGGTGCAGCTTTTGGCTTGGGGACCCTGTGCATGCGGTCTATAGTCCGTTCCAGTTGGTGTGCATCTGGCATTATGGCAGCTGTTAGATGAAAACTATATTGCTCTAAGTCCAGTGGGCCAACTGATTCAGGGATCCCCCTTAACCGTACATTATTGCGGCGCGATCTGTCGTCCAGGTCAATTACCTTGTCTGATAAGCGCTCACCTCCGTTTGCAATTTGCCATGGGAGTCTGCAAGGTCATTGTGGGCCTCCACAAAGTCACTCATCTGTTCCTTTAGGTGCGCGGTCCGTTCTGACATCTTGGATGTCATTTCGGAGTTCGTCCGACATGTTTTGAATATCTTTTTGGAGTGCGCCCTTTACCTCCTACAGCATTTCCTGGATTTTTCCTGCCTTCGCAGGTGCACCTTCTCCCTGTGTGTCCAGCATTGGGTTCTGAGGTTCTTTGTCAGCGCTGCGTGGTGAATCAAAAATGGCGCGTGCTGCTCTTGATGTATGCCTTTGGCCGGAGTAAAGTAGGTAGAAACCGTTGCTTGGTCCTTTTTCAGGTTTCGCCTTTGGCCCATAAAACTCCGGTAGCTATTACTTATGTGTTGAGCTGATTCCGAGTCTGTGGGTTTGAGAGGAAGTTGTCTCCCCTAATGTACGGAGCTTATCTCTTAAGCGTCCATCTTAGATGTGTGGCAGACTCTGCCCACCCCCCCAAAAAAAAAATTTTTTTCCCACAAAAAAATACTGTGTTTAGGTTTAATTTAAAATTTAGATTTCTTCATATCACAGCTAAATTAACCATACAGAACTGTATTGTCTTTTCAGTCAACATCATACGGTTTTCCATTTTGCTAATGACATAAACTAAGCATGCAGGCTTATGGTTTGCATTCATTTTGCAGGTCATTATGCTGTTTTTCAGTATAACCAGATGGCAGGAATGCTGAGACTTAGCAGCATATTAAAAATACACTGCCCCCTCCCTAGATATTTTCAAATGTCATAAATGTTTTAATGACTCTTACTAATATGCCTGTTTTATAATCCACAGTTTAAGTATATTAAACACTGCATCCCATGATTTTCTACTTTATGATGGCAGATTAACTCTCTAACAGACCTTGCAGAAGGGAAAAGTTAGACAGTAACAATTTAGCAGTGTAGTTTAGCTTAAAGGCATGCCATGATTTTTATAGTTTACTTTTTATTTCTAAATTACACTGTTTACATTGCAAAGAAATAACTCTACTATTGTTAATGTTATTCTTGAACCAACACATGTATTCTTTAACCTGTAATATTTGGCAGCCACCTCAGTGCATTGTGCATGAGGGAGTCAGCACTTGGAACGGCTTTGAAACAGCTATTGTTTCTCCCCTTTCCATTGTAATATACTACGACATGGGTTGTGCTCAGAATTCTGCTGGAGCAGCATTGTTAACTGGTGTGTTTTGAAAAAAACACTGCGACAGTATCCCTTTAATAAGTACAATTCCTCAAAAACTGTATCAAGGTAAAGAGTACAGAGAAGGGTGACACTATTTTTACAGCTGAGCTCTGTCAAGTGTATCTCATCCAAGCCAAGTATGTCAGAAATCAGCTGCTTGTGCCTACACCTGGGCCAACAATTGCGTTGGCCTGGGAACACGAACAAATGGCTGATTTCAGCTCGAGAATGCAAACTCTTGCTCTTAAGAGTAAAGGCTGATTCTTGGCCTGTGTATTTCAGCAGGCTGATTTTCTTGAATTAGCCTAAGTCATGTGTCAGTTCATGAGCCACTGATTTGGCTGTACTTTAGTAAAAAAGATGTGGAAAATGAGTTACCTTTTCTGCACAATAAGGTTGATGTTACGAAGTGCTACATACTGCACTTCAGGCTCCCCAGACAGCAAGGTGACCAAAGGAGGAGCTAGTTTCTTCAACAACATGGTATAGTAATCAGAGTCTTTAGGCAGTAACTCTATGAATTTCATCAAGACTTTAACAGCAGACAGTACTACAGCAGAGTTGGCGTGGGACAGTCGAGGAGTGACACGCTCACAGATACTGCATAAACAAAAATTAAAAAACAATTAAAAAAACTAATAAAATAAGACAGCAAATGAAGGCACATTTTAGGAAAACACAATATTTTGTTTAAATTGAATGACACATGCAAAATTAAACTATGCAATCAGTAAAACTGTAAACTGGCCTTTTAACCCAAGATCAATGGAAGGTTGCAATTTGTTGGGTACCCGCCTAGTAATTCTAAACACTAACCCAGGACCCCAATTTGGTACTCCTATTCTCTCTAAAAACAAAAGCATCTCTTGCCAAGTCATTTGTTTTAAAAAAAAAACAAATGGAGTATGATCACTGCAACTTTGTGTTCTTTGTCTATTCCGATACTAACATTCTACCACTCTTAAATAAGAGTCCTTTTAAATAAGTGTTAAAGAGTTAAAAAGTAAAAAACAGAAATATACTTCAAAGCTAGCCTGTTGTATTTAGGAGAAAAACACTTTCCAAATTCAGCCACATGCTGAAAGGGGGTTTGCTATGGTGGGAATACTTGCCTCTGCGCCTCCCTCTCATCCTTGGGATTATAATTAGATAGACAGTCCAAGATGAAGATCTGGCCCCACTCAGTGCATTCATTAAGAGCAGTGAGCAGTTTGCTGATGTTTTGGGGATTCAGGTCCAACAGATTACTGTTTGGGTGAGACTCGCTGATCTCTGACAGAGCAGCTACTGCATTGGCTACCACCTGCCCACAAGAAAGAAAAAAAAACAACATAAGAATTATTCCAAGTGATAAGTGAGATTAATCTGTGGATTTAAGGACACAATTCAGAAAACAGGTAAAAAAGGAACTCAATCTAGGCATTACTGATTTGTGGGGAAGCACCGAATCCAGGATTCTGTTCGGATTCAGCCTTTTTCAGCAGGATTTGGCTGCATCCTTCTGCCCGGCCGAACTCAAATCCTAATTTGTATTTGCAAATTAGGGGCTGGGAGGGAAATCACGTGACTTTTTGTCACAAAACAAGGAAGTAATTTTTTTTCCCCTTCCCACCCCTAATTTGAATATGCAAATTAGTATTCGGATCAGTATTCAGAAAAATACTGGCTCTGGCTGCCCTATTCTCCTTGGGTGTGCCATACTCTGCCTGCCCTATGCTACCTGTGTGTGCCATACTCTGCCTTCCCTATGTTCATTGGGTGTGCCATACTCTGCCTGCCCTATGCTCCCTGTGTGTGCCATACTCTGGCTGCCCTATTCTCCTTGGGTGTGCCATACGCTGCCTGCCCTATGCTCCCTGTGTGTGCCATACTCTGGCTGCCCTATTCTCCTTGGGTGTGCCATACTCTGCCTGCCCTATGCTATCTGTGTGTGCCATACTCTGCCTTCCCTATGTTCATTGGGTGTGCCATACTCTGCCTTCCCTATACTCCCTGTGTGTGCCATACTCTGCCTGTGGAACATAAGCCTGGTAGGGGTTTATTCTGTGGGCTTGTTAGCATCTGAAAATTGTTGTTAGGGTCCCCTAAGGTGTAATCATGTGATGGGTGGGGTGCTGTGTTGTCCATAGGGGAGGAAGAGGCATATTATTTAACGGTATGTCTTAATATGACAACTTTTTTTTTACATATGTGTAATAAGTGATATCCCTACAGAGAGCACCAACCATTTGGTGTACTGGTGTGTGGACATGGTCTTGTGGTAACATGGGTGTGGTTTAAAAACAGGGAGTGGCCAACACTGGCTTCCATTATTGGCCCCTCCACCATGTAGCCCAGAAAAATTCCAACCCAGTACACACAGAAGTTAGACAGCACTGCTCTAAATACATTTTTAAGCGCAATTAAACAACTCAGACATGTACAACTAGGCAAGGACCATTTGTAGGAATTCCTTTTATTTGTGCTCTACCAAAAATTTCAAGCTTACTCAACTTTATCTGGAAGCAACCCCGGCCCATCTCAGCCTCAAGTCAGTACCGGTCTGATTACCTGAAACTAAGTAGGTTATTTATGTAGCATATACATAAGACACAAGAAGTGCTTTGAGAAGCACTGGGGTGGAAATGGCACTTAACAATACCCTGTAGAAATTGGTTTATGAACTGTAAATGAGCAATTTAATTAAGCTTGCAAATAAGCCATTGGCTCATAAAAGCAGAAAGTTATTGATGTATCTATAAAATGCTCCCAAATACTTAGTCTAGCCAGGCGATATTGCTAAAAGCAGAAGGCTGGTGTGACAGAATGTGTATTCTAAAAGAAGAAATTAGGTCCATTGCCTCTGTTACAGCTCATTCTTTGCAGCATAACAAATGCAAAGGAGTTATAATTCATCAAATCAAACACCGAGTGTTAGATCTGTATGCTTCAATCAAGAATAACATACTGGATCAATCCCTTCAAGCTTCAAATACAAATTTGAGCAGAACATTCTGATTGGTGCTTTGTACTCTGTATTTCTCAAAGGAACAAGGGATATGCAAAACGTTCACACTCTATCTAATCAAGAAAAGACAGAGCAGACAAAAAGTCAGACATTTATTTCAGCAAACCACCAAGGAATCTAAATGATCATCTTTATCAAGACGTTAATCTGAACGTGTGCTCAATTATAAAAGGTTATGGAGAGGGGGACCGAGTAGTCATTGCACCAGCAACTTCTACATTTATGATTATTCTCCATTCTCTTCATTCATCAGATGCTTGATCTGACTGTAAACTGCGGGAGACCGGAATGAGCCTACAAGGCAAGCAATGGTAAGGAAAGCCGAGACAGCAGCATGAATAAGAGTCGGGCCTCAGATTGCATTGTTACTGTCAGAGGGTAATTGGAAAATTAACTGAGTGTGTAACACAGCTAATGAGGTGTAATACGCTTCTGATTAATAGGAATCTTCCACTTACCAACCTATTAAGACATTATCAGTAGCAGTGTTGGTGGGGGTGTACAGATAAGGGAGGAGGCCGAAAGATCTTGGGCCAAATGTTAAACTTGATCACAAAAACGAGCACTGCCCCTTAAAGAGTATTAACTACGGCTTTAACAAAGCATTTGCATTATAAATGAGAAACTACGGTTTTAACAAAGCAGTTGAATTATAAACGAGGAACCTAGGCATGTACACACAGTAAGAAGCTGTAGCCAAAAAAAATTCACTTGTTTTCTTAGTTGAATAAGAGTTTGAAGAGAGATAAACATATTAAAATAGTTCCCATTTTTCCCATAGTTAAAAATGTAAAAAATTCAAGGATCAAGGTGGTATTAAAACAGCTGATCCTCCAACTTACATCGGACTGATCGGTGCAACGACTAAACACATGACTGACCATACACAGGGGTGGCTAAATGTAATTTTTCCTTTTGTTCAAGCCAAGAGCCTGAACAACTGAAACTACTTCCACCTGAAGAGCCAAAAGGCATTGATAATTTATCTTATATGAGAATATATGAAGAAAATGCATGCTTCTGTTCACTTTATGGATTGAAAACTTCACTGATCTTTGTTGCATATATATGTATACATTTCAGTTTCTGATTTCTAAACAGTTTCTGTTTCAGAAAGTGGCAGTATAAAAGACCATAGTTTCTAGGACCAATACATCTCCCTGTACAACTATATACTCTGTCTGCACCTCTCACCTAATGAATACTTTTCTTGGTTACTTTAAAGTCATCAAAAAAGCCATATATAGATTATATTGAAATGGGTGTTCCATTGTGTCTACACAAATCACCAAGGGAACAAAGAGCACAGTTTTATTCCAGCCAGTGAAACGACTGCAGCAAAACAAATGAGCATGTTCCAGTGCATTATGCCCCCTTGTGTTCTGCAAATATAATACAGTATAGTGTGATTTTATTATGACTTGCAGACACATATGTATAATGTTATCTATATCAGTTGCATAGTTCCCTCTTTTGGCTTTATAGTAGTACCCAGGGATTATTCAGAGAATTACACAAATGCAAAGATGTTGGTTTGCAGAACGTGACAAGATTCCACTTACCAGCAGAGTAAAACAAACTTAAAACACAAGTGGATCTTTGCCCTATTAGGGGCCGGGCTACCAGACTACTGGGACAACAATTAAATTATATATAACACAATGATGCTGGAACCAAGCGGGATTACTGTATTAGTGTTTATTTACACATAAATTCATGACATAGTATTTATACTAACTCAACACGTTGTGAGGATAAAGCATGGATACAGTAACCCTGCTTGATTCCAGCTTCCTTTTGTTATGTATGATTAAACCAGTGGTAATTGTCAGGACGGGATGTGGTAAGGAAGACTCTGGATGGTGGTAGACACTATTTTAGTAATGAGACACAGATTTGGTAGTAGAGATTAACACTTGGGGTAATGTCAGGCCAAAAATAAAATGCTTTTCTTATGAAAGAAAATGTAATTCTAAGCAGTGAAAATGGCACACATTGACTCTAAAGGGTGAAAAAAAATGTCGTGCATCAAAAAACTGTTGTCGCCCATAGACTTCAATGTATTTCAAAGAATTTTCGCAGTTTCCTGAATTTATGGAAAAGCAAAATGGTTCAGATTCGCACATCACTAATTCTAAGCAATTTTCCACTATACTTTGGACAACAGAAAGCCTACATTCCTCTGTGTGTTCTGAACTGGAAGTCAGCTTCATATCAGAGGAGCAATCAGACTCTTTAAAGGGGTGGTACACCTTTAAGTTAACTTTTAGTATACAATTCTAAGCAATTTTTTTTATAGTTTTCTAATTATTTGCAGTTTTCTTCTGCTTCTTTCCAGATTTCAAATGGGGGTCACTGACCCAATCTCAAATCAAATGCTCTGCAAAGCTACAAATTTATTGTTATTGCTACTTTTTATTACTTAGCTTTCTATTTAGGCCCTCTCTTATTCACTATATTAGAAACATTTTTTCTTTGCACAGCCTATTTACCCAGTTTTATTTTTACACTGAACTGTCACTTTAAGTATGTCTGCTCATATAGCCAGGCATACTAAATTGCCTATTTAGGAAGCATAATGAATATTGTATAATAATTAATTAAATGAATAATCATTTTAAACATTATCACATGCATTACTAAAACATCTGCAAGTAAAGATCACATCACTCTGGAAGACTCAAAACAAAAAAACTGTTACATGTAGTGGCTCTTTTATCAGAATTTAGAATCTCAGCAGACTTTCAGTTAACACCCTAGGATGAACCAAGAAATACAGGCCAGGCTGCATAGCAACCAACAAACGCTGCACTCATCCAGATCATCACTTCACACAGAGACTGCCAGAGATGGGACCAGAGTGTTGCTAGGCAACCTGCTGCTTCTGCATGCAAATCAACAAAAATCAGAGTCTATGGTGTTACTGTCAGCACAAGAAAACTGCATTGGATATTGTTACAATTAACTGTAGCAAAACTTCTTATTTTCATTGTATTATGGAACAACATTATAATCAATTAATATGTTCTATTAAAGCAAATAAATCTCAACAATGACACATTTCGCAGATGCCTATAAAACATCCATTACCCAGTCTGGAAATTCTGATACACATAGGAAACTACCATGTAAACTCAAATGCAAGTCATTTACATCCCAGTAAAGTGGGATGGAGGCAAACTAAGGGCATATTTATCAGTGGTAGACCAACAATTTGGGTTCTCAACCATTGGAATACTTGATTTTCCATGTTGTGTGTTGCTATATGAACACCGGTGAGTCAAAGATCAAAGATATGAGTAGAAACAGACAAAAGAAAAAAAAAACTATGATGCATACACTATGGGGCAAATTCACTACGCGCCGAACGCTAGCGTTAATTCGCTAGCGTTTGGCATTTTCGTTACTGCGCAAATTCACTAACGAACGCTGGCGTAGTTTCGCTACTGTTACTTCGCATCCTTACGCCAGACGAATTTTCGCTAGCGACGTAACTACGCAAATTTACTAACTTGCGCAGTGTACTGAACGCTACCTTTTACGCTAGACTTCCTTCGCCACCTCAGACCTGGCGAAGCGCAATAGAGTAGATAGGGATTGTTTCAAAAAAAGTAAAAATTTTTTCTAAGTCCCAAAAAACGCTGGCGTGTTTTCTACATGATGGGTGATAGGCTGAAAAAGATCGAAAATTTTTTTGGGGCTCCCCTTCCTCCCCCCTACATTTCCTGACTCCTGGCAACTTACCTAGACAGTGGGCACATGTGTAGGGCAAAATAAAATTTTTATTTGCTGATTGGAAGGTTTTTTAGGCATTTGTAGTGCTGATATGTGTTCCTCCATTGAAATTTGAATTTCGCGCCGTATGCAAATTAGCCTTCGCTAGCGTAACTTCGCTTTACATAGCGAATCAACGCTAGCGCAACTTCGCAACCTTACGCTACCCCTGTGCGCAACTTCAGATTTTAGTGAATTTGCGGAGCGCTGGCGAAACTACGCCTGGCGAATTGCGGCGAATTTGCCCCTAAGACTTATACTTTAACACCAGCACCATAGATTTTATGATCCAGAGTACTTGCCCCAAAGACAGTAACTCATGGAAACCAATATGATATTTCCTTTTAAACCGATGACCAGTAAATCTTATCCTGCTGGTTGGTTGCTATGGGTTACTGCACACTAAGGGGCATATTTAATATCATTGGAGACAAACATCACTGGTGATTTTGCCCATAGCAACCAATCAGATCTCTGCTTTCTAACTTTGAGGTGACTGTTCGAATCAAATTGGTTGCTTTGCAACATCACTGGTGTTAATATATACACCCTGTAGTGTCTTTTATTACATAACCCCATTAGAGTGTCTAACGCCTAGCAGTTGGCAGCTTTAGGTCAATGGTACATAAGACAAGTGATGTTTAGTAGCTCAGAAGGTGGCACTACCTGCTATATCAATTGCTAATGCAATCGGAAGCATGGCAGTCTTTTCCCACGATTTCCTGGCAAGTGATTGCATGAACACTTTCAGGTAATGGTCATAGCAGACAGCGGTGGGGGGCAATATATACATGTGCCATGGACAGTCAAAATGTAGTTAGTAAACTCACACATTCAGTGGAACGATGGAAATATATTTACAAGGCATACGTATATGCTGGTAAGCACACTGCCCGCCTAATGATACCATAAACTGTGGCCAGAAAAAGACCCTCGGAGTATTAGAAAAAAAAAATTAGGGAACCGCTTTAGCTGTATGGATCCTTTACTTCCACAAAGCTGCACTTAGCAAGATGATAAACCTGTATTTAAAATTAACCTACAAAATTATCATTTTAATGTTCAATGGCTCAAACCAAATGCGATTTTCCCTTTCGGCGTGTGTCCTCATGAATGCCTTGTGATGCACTTGAGGCCTAGCTCAGCTTTCAGCATCACTGGAAACTAATTAAAAAAAAGTCACCACATTTAGGGTGATCATTGGTTTTCACTCAGCTCCGTTTCTGCACTGAAAAGTACAGCCTCCACTGGATTACAAGTACATGGAGTGGAGATTGGCCCAAAAAAATGCAAAGGTCGGCATTTTTCGGCCGACCTCGGCTCCATGTACCTGCACACAAGAGTAAGCTGTAATTATCAGTGCAAATAAATGGAAATGCAGAAGGGAGTAGATCTGCCACAGAAAAAAAGCAGGCTGGGAGCAGTACAGCCAATGCTATATGTGCTTTCTGCCTTAATTGAACTGTAACCCAAGTCATGTTAAGAATCTCTAATTTATCTAAACTGTGTGTTTATATTTATGACAATACTGCATGGATATCCATGTGACAGATTTAGAGAGAAGGAAGCTTTGCTTTAGAATACATAAATATATGAAATATGAACTTTTAAAGGGGGCCCGTTGATAATCACTTAACCCAAGAGAGCACAATCTGTGTTCGGGCAACTTCTATTTAAGTACATATATAAAATGAGTATATTCTTATGCACTGTAAGAGTCTAACTCAATTATTTCAGAAACAGAAAGTGACAAAACAGGATAACATTTTCAGGATAACTCTTGCTGTACATACTTTGTGCAACTCCTGTTCTATGCTGCTGAAGCTGATGCTATGCCAGGAAACTACTGAAGTGACCCACCGTATTGTACTTTATTAAGTAAAAGGTAGTTTAATTATTACAGAGAAAAAGGAAATACAATTTAAAAATGTGAATTATTAGATTAAAATGGAGTTCCTGATGGATAGCAATTCCGTAATTCAGAGCTTTCTGGACAATGGATCCCATAGCTGTACAGTGAAACCAAAATTTTACATTCCCTGATTTTATACCATTTTTCTGCGGTCCCACCAATGTACAGTATTTTCCCGGATTTAACAATTAACAGTTTTTTACACCATTTTTTCTGATCCCCTGAAAAACTTAAAAAGAAGTAATATATATACGTGACATAAAATGGGTCTGGCCCCTTGTAACCGATGAGTACATTTTCGTCAGATCTTATCGGAATTTCAGCTGTTCTAGTGCAGAGAATGCAATAATAATCTATGCACTAGCGTTCAGGCCCCTCTCACACATGGTGATGCTCCTGAAAGTGAGCGTGGGGGGCGGCAAAGAAAGGTAGCCTTAGGATGGCATGGGGTCTAGAAAACCTTACGTCTTTTCTGTAGCAAATGATAAATGAAACAGTTTACTTGCTAATGAATGTGTTTTGTCAGATATCTTAATCTTACACAAATCTAATTTATACTTAAAAATGCATTGCTAGATTACTTTATTCCATGTTTTCTTTTTAACAACAAATTATATATAATATTATATAAACTGAAATCCAATTTTTTAGCTGTATAGCTTACCATTGGATTGGAGTCAGCAATCAGATCCCTCAGGGAGTCCAAAAAGCCCTGATCTTCCACCATCTGGGCATTAATGTCGTGGAGTTTGGCTACACACACTGCTGCTGTCTTGCGCACGTATGGGTCCTCATCCTTCAGGCACTTCCGCAAAGGCTCACAGAGGTACTCAGTGATCTTATCAACTCGGATACAACCCATGGTGCGCACTGCCAGGGCTCGGATCAGAGGGTTTGGATCCTCACAGTCCTGAGTAAAAACACAATTAATCATTGCTATGCAATAAGTCACAAGGCCTAAACACAAAGTCAAATATGCCTAATAAACGTGATCTCAAAAACAAAATAAGATTGAATAATAATGGTGTATTATATAGGATAAACCCTTTCGCAGTCCATTACATAAGGGGAATGGTAGTCTGTACTGTTCAAGCTTCTTTGCTAAAATGCCTGATTATACATTTATGCTATTAAAGATCAAATACATAATAGTCCAAATGTACAGAAAGAAAAACAATAAGCAAGCTAGCCATAGAAAACTTCCACTTTCATTTTATTGAGCAGGCTACATCCTACAAACACTTCTGGCACTGGTATATCAAAAACATATCAACACCAAGACACAAAAAACAGGCAAACCGATAGCCACCTTGACAAAGCTGTTTACAGCCATGATCGCCATGTCTGGCTGGCTTTTGGCATAGTTCATCAGGTACAGGTAAACAAGTTTCTTCAGTTCCAGATTGTCTGTTTGCATGCAGTTCACCACATCTGGAAAAAGGGAGCTGTAAATTTTTAAGAAAAGGGACAAATTAGTGAACATAAGCAGAAGTGCTTTGTATGAGCCCAGTGAGCAATTCACACTTACTGTATAATAGCTATCTTTTTTTTAGGGAGGCTGAGGCTACCTAAAAAACCTTGTGCTTATCCCATCTCTAATATAGAAGATCATAGCAAGCTCAACATGCTTGACTTATAGCAATCACTATAGTGTATATAAAGAAATGTATATGTTTTTAAGCTCTTCATTTTGCCATATTATCAGGTTTGCATTTTTACAATCTATATTTCAACCAAGAATATAACAACAGGAGCCCAGGCCTAAGGGAAAAGAAACAAGTACAATTATGTAGTAAGGAAGCCAACACACAACCGGATTTGAAGGTTAAAGGGAAATAATTGACGGTGAAAGGTGGGATTTAGAAACTGCAGGTGATTGCAGGTATGTGATAACAAAAAAGAAGCTCTGTACCAAATTGTGCACCAGGACCCAATGAATGTTAGTTCCTCTACTGACTTTTAAAAAAAAGAAGCTCTGTACCAAATTGTGCACCAGGACCCAATGAATGTTAGTTCCTCTACTGACTTTTACACAATGCATTTTTATTTTCTCTGTTTTTGTTTTAAAGGGCAAAGGAAGCAATATATAGTTTATATGGCCCTTCTGATGAACCACTCCTGAACAGCTTCACCCACACTTCCCAATATGTCCCCACTCTAAAGTGTCTAGTAGTAAAAGGCTGGGGAGTGCTGTGGAGTTGGCAGACACCAAGGCTGGTTGCAGTGGTGTAACTGCAGCTGCATGGTCTGCTTCCTCTGTAGTTACACCCCTGGCTGGTTGCTTACTATCTCTAGCTCTTTGGTGGCTACAACTCAGCATTGTCCAGGTCAGCAATTGCCATATGACAGCAAGCAACAGTATTTCAAACAGCCAGACATGGTGGCCCCCAGCCTTGCTGTGATACCCCAGGTATGGGGAAGCAAAGCTATACTGGAGAATGTTTATTGTGTGGTTGTGATGCAGGGGTGCGTTTTTATGGGTCTATGATGTATACATTTATTTCTGTCCTTTATGGGTAATAAAATAAAGTCACTGAATCAGGGCACAACGGGCCTTTTATGCTACTGAGAAGCAGTGACATAATCTCTGAAAACTTCTGCAGGTAAAATGCTGCTGAATGCCACAGGAAGCACTTTGAGCAGTCTTCAGCCTGTGACTCCAGCAGGAGTCAACAGTTGTGGCTCAGCGCTAGACTGACGAATGCTGTGGAACACGTGTTATGGATAATGGCTGTGTTTGACTGTTTTAATACCTGACATCTTTGCCCACGGTCATTGCAGCAATAACTTTCTTTACAGCTTCCTTCCGTTTCTCTTTCTTCTCATTGTTCAGTTCAGCTTTCAGCTCAAAGATCTCCCCTAAACACAGGTAGAGACTTTAACCAAGCATACATGCACACTAAAAAGTGATTTAAAACGAAAAAAAAAAAAAGAAAAACACAGGCCAATGTTGTTCTAGACTATAATTCAATTGTTGCATACATTTATATGGCTTGAAGCATTTTATTAAAAAACTAGATGAAACAAAAGTTACAAAACATATTGAATGAATATGCTACAACACATGCATTGCTCCTCAGTTAAATAATATTGCAGTATGATTTTTTAATGATTTTAGCTGATTTTTTAACATGGTGTGTGTGTGTGTGTGTAGATATGTAGATATATTCTATAGAGAAATATATTCAAAAGATCACAGTAACAGTACCTTTTTTGTTAGTTGTGAAATACTTTGAATCTGTCATGTTTCTTTTTGACTTTGATTACACTAAAATACAATTTAAAAAAAAAAAATTGGTTAACATCATAAACATCATTGTGCACAAATAATAAGGTAACTGATATGGAAGTAAATACAGTATTATTTATATATTTAACAGGAACAATTCCCCCCCCCCCCTGCAGGATGACGACAGTGCTGCTTACATTGGAAAAAAAACGCGCTAAGGCTAGGAACAGTCATAGCAGGTCTCAACCTGTGGAGAAATGTAGGATGAGAATTTGCTCTCCGCTATTCTATGCGTCTGCTCCCAGATACATTGTTTCCACAGTTGCAGGCAGACATGGCAGATTTTGGTGCCAAAATGACCAATGTTGCTACAAAATGCAACATGGCTGCATGTGTCTGCTCTACATTTGTCCCTAGCCCAATAGGACAAGAGAGGAGGGGGAAGCTTATTTTTCTTTCCGCCTGCTGGCTCCGTTTTTTTGCCCAAAACACAGCAAAATAACTGGACTGTCTAGCACTAAGAGGAGTCCACAAGGCCAGAAATATAAGTTGAAAAATGGAGTCTTTATTTATCATATTTAAAAGTATAAGTACATCTACATAGGGCCTACGCGTATTGTACCCAAAAGTTACTTAATCATGGGCTAAGACCTTACCCCCAGGAAATGAGCTTTAATACAAAAAACAACCAATCAAAAACAATTAGAAAAAAAGGAGAGGAAAAAAAAAGAACTGTTCTTAAAGAAGAATTCAACCCCGTAACTTAAAAAACCCTACCCTCCTACCCTACGTGGACCCCCCCCCAGCCTAGCTGCCCCCTGGCAAATGCCCCTAACTTTTTACTTACCCCTCGGCACAGATTCAGTTTACTCAGATTGCAGTTTACCACAGCCATCTTCCGGGTCTGAAACTGTGCAGAGGGGTAAGTAAAAAGTTAGGGGCATTTCCCCGGGGGGGGCAGCTAGGCTGGGGGGGAGGAGGGTCTACGTAGGGTAGGGAGGTAGGTTTTTTTTTAGTTAACGGTCGAATTCTTCTTTAAAGGGAAAGTCAACTACAAAATAAAAATTTGCCTAATAAGAGAAAATATTCTAAGCAACTTTGCAACATACGTTCATTACAAATTTTCTATGGTCTTAAAGTTATTTGCATATATATTGCTATTGAAAGCAGTGTCTGTCCCTTTCTATTCTCTGCACTGGTGACTCAGAACGTTGATACAATGTAAAACAAGGCAGCTGATTAACAGACCTGGCTTTACTGCTGGGGAACAAAGACTTTTGCAACATTATTTAAAAAGTAACCAGGAATTAAGCAAATGCTGCTTTCAAAAGCAAACATTTTTACAAATAACTTTAAAGGGGAAATAAAGTCTAAAATAGAATAAGGCTAGAAATATTGTATTTTGTATACTAAACATAAACATGAACTTACTGCACTAAAAGCCTAATCAAACAAATGATTTATGCTTTCAAAGTTTGCCACAGGGTGTCACCATCTTGTAACTTTGTCAAACATCTTTGCAAGACCAAGACTGTGCACATGCTCAGTGTGGTCTTGGCTGCTTAGGGATCGTCATAAATTATCAGAACTGTGTCGTAATGTAATCTAATGTGGACTTTTTGTATTGTTTAATACAAACTTTCTTCGACTCTGCAGAACCAGTGGCTGCAGCAAAATAATCCTCCATATAGAATCCCAGCTTATCTGTTTAAATCTGGCTCCATGATCTTTGTCCCTGCAGCTGGAGTTGGAAACAGTAAAGGGGATGTAAAGGCAAAAATACAGGGAAACAAACAAAGCAGCTTGAGTTCTGCATGGCTGGGAAGTAAGGCGGGGGCTCCCCCTGCTGTTCATAAGTATTATTGTTTCCCTGCAGAGCCTTTATGGACCATCTGACAATTCCTATCCACAGCAGTAAATGAAGGGAGAATTACACTGCATACAGTCAGGTTTCTTATAAAAACTGTACACATTTTTTAATTAAAGTATATTGGAGATAGGTTTCTTTTTCACTAAAGAAGTAAAAATGGGATTTTATTTTTTTGCCTTTACATGCCCTTTAAAAGCACTGAAAATGTTTAACAAAATGTATATTGGAAAGTTGCTTAGAATTGCTTTCTCTTATTAGTCATTTTTTTATTTATTTTGGGGTTGACTTGCCCTTTAAAGTACATTTTAAAGTTCAGTTGTTAAGAGGGTTCTTAAAAGAGCAGATCAGGAATAATATAAATACATATCACAGTTTATGTGTCTTTTTTTTTTTTTTTTTAAGAGATACTCAAATCTGAATACAAGTATAATTTACCCGTGGAGCAGTAAACACATATACACAGTCAGCAATGACCAATAAACCAATCGCATGCAGTACAAGTAGCAATGAATTTAGCTAAAGGAACAGGGGTTGTGCCTTAAACACAAGGAAAGAAAGCCAAGGAACAGCCCTGTGTACCCTAAATGAAGAGCACATGAGGCTTCTCTACACCTGTGCTTTTAGTGCTACATGTGGTTTCTATGCAAGATGAGAAACAGCCAATCCACTCGCTCCTCTGTCAGCGCTGCATTGGATTAATTGCAGACAGACAAAAGACGTAAAGATACACAATCTTGTGTTTTCATTCTGAAACCCACGCGTGTGTACACCTTAGGCCAATGCAGCACCTGTCAGTGCTGACAGTGGAGCGAGAGGAGGCAAGCAGATCTGCTGTTTCTTGGCATGTGTTTATATTAGGAATGCAATGAATCCAGTATCGGTTCGGGATTTGACCTTATTCAGCACGATTTGGCCGAATATGCATATACAAATTAGGATTTGGATTTGGTTTGGTATTCGGTCGAATCTTTCCCGAAGGATTCGGGGGGTTCGGCAGAATCCAAAATAGTGGATTCAGTGCATACCTAGTTTATATGCATGCTGAGTAACACAGGGCTGTGGAGTCAGTACATAAATACTTCGACTCTGACTCCTCAGTTTATGGTACCTCCAACAACTCTGTTTTTTCTGTTTTGCTTTTTTTTTGATTTTCCACGTCTTTAATTTACAAGGCATGATATATTTCTGGCAAAATGCTCTTGATGTTCTACTTTTAATAGCTTCTTTTAGCTTAAGCTTCCTTCAAATATTTTACAATATTTTCATATAAAATGTAGTACAGGTATGGGACCAGTTATCGGGAAACCAGTTATCTCCGAATTACGGAAAGGCAATCTCCCATAGACTATTTTTTTTTAAAAAAATTATTGCCTTTTCTCTGTAATAATGAAACAACACTGTGTACTTGATTCAAATGAATATTTAATTAATCCTTATTGGAAGCAAAAGCAGCCTATTGGGTTTATTTAATATTTACACGATCTTTTAGTAGACTTAAAGGGATACTGTCAAGGGAAAAAAAATTTTCAAAATGAATCAGTTAATAGTGCGGCTCCAGCAGAATTCTGCACTGAAATCCATTTCTCAAAAGAGCAAACAGATTTTTTTATATTCAATTTTGAAATCTGACATGGGGCTAGACATATTGTCAATTTCCCAGCTGCCCCAAGTCTGATAAACTTCAATCACGCTTTACTGCTGCACAGCAAGTTGAGGTGATATCACCCCCTCCCTTCCCCCCCCCAGCAGCCAAACAAAAGAACAATGGGAAGGTAACCAGATAGCAGCTCCCTAACACAAGATAACAGCTGCCTGGTAGATCTAAGAACAGCACTCAATAGTAAAAACCCATGTCCCACTGAGACACATTCAGTTACATTGAGAAGGAAAAACAGCAGCCTGCCAGAAAGCATTTCTCTCCTAAAGTGCAGGCACAAGTCACATGACCAGGGGCAGCTGGGAAATTGACAAAATGTCTAGCCCCATGTCAGATTTCAAAATTGAATATAAAAAATATGTTTGCTCTATTAAGAAATGGATTTCAGTGCAGAATTCTGCTGGAGTAGCACTATTAACTGATGTGTTTTGAAAAAAAAAAACATGTTTTCTGATGACAGGATCCCTTTAAGCTATGATCCAAATTACGGAAATATCTGTTATCTAGAAAACCCCAGGCCCTGAGCATTCTGGATAACAGGTCCCATACCTGTAATATGCAAAACGGAAAATCCTTTACAAGAGAACCAGGACAGCAATTTCCCTTAGGCTGAATATGGTACTGTCAGGAACCAGGGGCCACTACAGACAACAAGGGGCCCAAGGACAAAGGAAAAAGGTGCTTGACAAACAGGAATACTTAAAAAGGCAAAACCGAAGGTTGGCACTGGAACCTGGCACTGCGCAGGCAGACAGATAAAATCAGGGCAAGACACGGCAGGGTCTAAGGGGGCTATTTAATAAAAGCTACTAAGTTTAACCAGGAGCAGCAAACACAGCAACCAACCAGCACGTAGAATTCAACTCCTCTGTTTTTAAAGTAGCAGTAACACCAAAAACTGAAGGTGTATCAAAGTAATTCAAATATTATTTACTGTTGCTCTGCACTGGTAAAACAGCCCCCATGGCTACACAGCATCTTATTTATATAAATTATAGTAGTGTTTCTGAAGCAAACACACAGCTTTTACAGTATATTATATGTTAATTACTTTAAAATGCTTTCATATTTTGGTATTATTGTTCCTTTGATATACCAATGTATTTTCCATGTTAAAGGAAAACTATACCCCCCAAATAATGTAGGTCTCTATTAAAAGATACTGAGTAAAACAGCTAATGTGTAAAACCCTGCTTCATGTAAATGAACCATTATCATAATAATATACTTTTCTAGTAGTATGTGCCATTGGGTAATCATAAATAGAAAATTGCCATTTTAAAAAATAAGGGCCGCCCCCTGAGATCGTAAGATTCACTGTGCACACATACAAACCACATGTAAGGTCACATGAGCCAATTAACAGACAGAGTTCTGCCTTTTGCTTCCTCACTTCTTCCTGTTACAGTTAGTGTTAGAGTCACGAAATGGTGGTTCAAGGCAAGAGATGTAAAAGGGCAATATTTATGTAAATATATATTCCAGTTTGGTAAGATTCTTTAATATGTCATTCAATTTGATATAAACTATCTGTTGCTTAAGTATTCATTTTGGGGTATTGTTTTCCTTTAAGTTACAACATACAAGGCATTTTATCACTGCCAACGCTCCAAAATATAAACCATATCCTTTGATAATTATAAACCAAAATCAAAGGGATTCTGTCATGATTTTCATTATGCAGTTTTTATTTCTAAATTACACTGTTTACACTGCAAATAATTCAATCTGCCATATAAAATCTCATTCCTGAACCAGCAAGTGTATTTTTTTTAAGTTGTAATATTGGTGTGTAGGCAGCCATCTCAGGTCATTTTGCCTGGTCATGTGCTTTCAGAAAGAGTCAGCACTTTAGGATGGAACTGCTTTCTAGCAGGCTGTTGTTTCTCCAACTCAATGCAACTGAATGTGTCTCAGTGGGACCTGGATTTTACTATTGAGTGCTATTCTTAGATCTACCAGGCAGCTGCTATCTTGTGTTAGGGAGCTGTAATCTGGTTACCTTCCCATTGTTTACAGGGTATAAGGAATGGCCAGGAGGCAGCTTGACTGCTCAAAGTGTTTATTGTAGGCACAACATATGTCAAACCTTTCTGTTCTTTGTCAAGTGACACACAATAAACACTGTGAGCAGTGGCCCACAGGTAGCATAGGGCAGGCAGAATACAGTAGGAGACAGGGACACCTTTCTAAGATGAACAGTTAATACTGTGCTACATACAGTGACACAATGCTGGTGCCCCTCTAGTAGTTTGTTTGAGTGTGAACAGGTAAACAATGTGGGCACTTTTAGTCTGGGTCTGAGGTATGAACAGTACAGGGCTTTACAGGTGTGACCAATAGAAGTATTACAGGTAAAAATGCAGATTACAGGTGTGAAAAATCAGTGGTGTAACTAACGGGGGAGCAGAGGGTGCAACTGGGCCAGGGTCCGCACGCCCCCCCCCAGCAGATCGTGCACGCTGCAGCCAGCTGGAGTCGGCTGCCAACACAAAGTAAATTTCACATGGACAAGGGTGGGGGCCCGGCTGCACGGCTCGAACCAGTGCCCGCCCCCATCTAGTTCCGTTACTGTGGAAAATGCAGGATTTTATAGTCTGAATTTGAGGTTATACAATGCAGGGGGCAGTTAATCTCTGTAGTGATACCTTTTAAATCTTACATATAAAGCAGACACAGCAGGCAGACTTTGATGTGGAGGGCCACATAAGGGGGGTCGCGGGCTGCCAGTTGGACAGCACTGTAACTGATTGTTACAGTTTGAAGAGAACTCCATGATAATATACACAAACTCAATCAGATGTAATTTCACCTAATGAACAATCTTCTATTCCACTACATATTTACAATACATTCTTCACAGGCATGTGGTACATATCTTTGACACTGAAGGCAAATCCCCTAAACACCAATTGTTGAAGACTTGGTGTGATTTGGCTCTGCTAAAATAGTGGTCTCAGCACCTCCCTAATGACACTTGAGACATTTATAATCGTGAATCCAAAGGACAACTCGCAATCAAAGGTCAGGCACTATATATAGATTACAATATAGGTGACCATTCTAGAGCGTTAGAATATCAATCATTTTGTCATAACTTTTGTTAACATATTTTTGAGTGATTTAGTCATGACCATTAAGAAATAAAGCACTTTAATGAATATTAATAATTTAATAAAATTGTTTTATTTACTAATCAAATGAGGCGGCAGTTTGTATATGACACGTAAAGGTCTAGTTATTACTTTAGAATGTTCGTGGGATCAGAAGGCCAATGATACAGAAATCAAACATTTGTGTTCAGGGATGTTTTAGAATTGAGGACAACCTTCCATATGTGCAGTAAATGAATGAATGCCCAATAACCACCACACCTCCTAACATCTGAATTCTCAAGGAGCAAATATAAAGCAACAAGGCGGCTCCCTGCCCCTCCCCATCTCTACCTCTATTCTATTACATAAGGGACGCACAGATTTATTTCCTCGACTTACCGATAATTTATTGAAAAATACAGATGGGCTTAGGAACGAGACAGAAATGACCGGATGAAGACAAACCCAGTGAGAAGAGAAGGCGCTGCACGAATAGCTACCCCGGAAATCCAGAACAGATAACACTCCGCTACCGTATGCGTTCCATACACCGGAAATGCGTAAAGCGTCTCAACAAACGGAATAAGTCTGGATCCCCTGCTGTCACTTTGCGTTCCAGGTTGTGAAATTGCGAGGTAGAGTGTGCGATGTTGTGATTGGTGTTGCACAAGGGCTTGGATTGATTGGAGTCTGATCTACGCGGCGAGGTGGGAGACTGAGGACTTGCAGAATCTCTGCTACACACAAGATGGTAATTGTTTTGGTTGGGATACATTTCCCAGTGTGTGCAAAGAAAGAGAAGGGTGCGCTGCAGAGTTCTGGAACGCATACACTGTCACACGTGTGTATCTACGACCAGGTCTAGACTGAGATTCAAAATAGGCCCTGGCATTTCAGCTACACAGAGGCCCAAACAGAACCTCACCAGCCCAATAAATAGTGCCTGTCTATGGCAACTTACAGCAGCCCCTCTGACATTTGCCAGAACCCACAGATTGCCAGTCCAGGCCTGTATAAGACCTTTCACCTTAGGTAGTAACGCATGTTCATTTATTAGGAGCCTTCAATCTTTTAACTGCCCTCTGTTACTGCTTTATCGACAGGGGAGGACAACAGCAAGCTTCTCTGATCAGTTGTTTTGCTTTGCCCAAACTGTGCTGTTTTTCCACAGAAATGTACTTGTGCAACAAGTCTGTACAGCGTCGGACTGGGATGCCAGGGGCCCACCAGAAAACCTTAGACAGTGGGCCCACTTTCCAAACTATTATTCCTCCTCCCCTCACTTAACCTCTTTATTCTCCTAGTCTTTTATATCTACTTACTATACTCTATTCTTCCATTATTAAGCCTCTTTTTTCCCATAAAGAAATATAGAATGACCATGAAATAGGCCAAATAGTTAGAAGCAAGATTGCCCACTGACACCTTGGCCCACCGGGAGTTTACTTGGTATCCCGGTGGGCCAGTCCGACACTGAGTCTGTACATGTCAGAGCACACACGTATTTAAAAAAAATATAATATATTAATTAATGGTAACTATTGTTCCTCTTTTTCTAAATTCACTGTAAATGTATATGATGGTCTCCTTCGATTAAACAGGAACATTCTGGAAAAGGTTAAAGGCGCAACCAGCAGCCGTTTTCACATTGGCAGTGGAATTAAACCTTCAAAATGGCAGAGCGGGGGGCCCACATTACCACCACTTCACCATTGGATGACCGGCCCAGTATTTTTGAAGTGGTGGCTCAGGAGAGCTTGATGGCAGCTGCCAGACCTGCTTTGCACCATATTGTGAAGGTGAGTGCAGGCTGAAACCATAATTGCGCATATATTTTGTCCAATCAGCAATACAATCAGGCGGCACTCCGGATAAAATAGAAGAGGTTTATTGCGACCAGAAGATTAACAGAATCGCCTTACGCGTTTCAGGAAACCGGCTCCCATAATCATAGGCATGCCTTATGCCTATGATTAAGGTAGCCTGTTTACCGAAATGCATAAGGCGATTCTGTTAATCGTCTGGTTGCAATAAACCTCTTCTATTTATGCCTATGATTAAGGGAGCCTGTTTCCTGAAACACGTAAACAAATAAACATATTGTAAAAGGTACTGTTCTGAAATATAATTGAACATTTCAAAATGCTGACTCGTGTTGGAATACACCAGGTTGAAGCAATGAGTCACCACGTAGGTTAGCTAAATTGGAAATAAAACTTTTAGCGCACCCCGGTTATGAGTTAAAGTTTAGTTCACTTTTAAACGTAACAGAAAGGGGGGAAAATGTTTCCTGTGGCAACTTGCCATTTAAAAAGGTTTTAAATGTGGCGTATATTAATCAGGAATAGGTTTAGAGGAATGGTAACACCAAAAAATTAAAGTGTTTTAAAGTAATGAAAATATTATGTGCTGTTGCCCTGCACTGGTAAAACTGGTGAGTTCGTTTCAGAAACACTACTATAATTCTTATAAACAAGCTGCTGTGTAGCAATGGTGGAAATTGAAAAAAATCTATATAGCATATGTATAAATGATATGCTAATATCTGCTTTAGCACATGTTATCTTTTATATAAACATATTTATCTTATAGGTCCTTGCCGAGTCTAATCCTGCTCGCTATGGCACTTTGTGGAGGTGGTTTGATGAACTTTATACCTTGCTGGAATGCCTTCTGCAGCAGCACTACTTGTCATGGGCCAGTGCCTCTTTCTCTGAGAACTTCTATGGACTAAAACGTGTAACACTGGGGAAGCAAGTAGAGCAAAGAAACTTGGCGAGGAAAGAGTACTGGAAGTCCCTTTTGCTGCTTGTGCTTATACCTTATTTGCGGATTAAATTAGAAAAACTAGTGAACAGTTTACGAGAGGAGGAGGATTATTCCATACAAAATCCAACCTCTTTTTACAAAAGATGCTACAAAGCTATACTGGCATCCTATCCCTTTCTGAAGCTAGGCTGGGAAGCTTGGTTTCTCTTTTACCAGTTGAGGTATATTCTCTGGAATGGAAAGCATCATTCTCCACTGCTCAGGTTAGCTGGGGTGCAACTCGCTCGATTAACTATGGAAGACCTGCGAGCCATGGAGAAACAAGAAGAATTGACTAACACTGTATCTAATGTGGTGAGGTGAGTTTTGGCCTAGGGGCATGAGACACATTGAGTTTACCATGGAAAGAATTGTGGATACTTCAAGGAAATTGTTTAGAAGGGCTGCACTGAGTTTGCATTCCGTGCAGCCCAACAAATATATTTATTGGAAGTGTCAGTAATCTTAAACTAGATCAGTAGATTGGATATATTATTTCCTACAGCAATATTCCATAGACTGATGTTTATACTCTTGCTAATATATTAACAGGTTGCTAATTATTCCTATGGATATGGTCAGAATTAGGGATACAGAAGAGGCAAATGGCAAGGTTGCTAAGAAATGTACCTCTTTTGTCTCCTACCCTGGCATCCTTCCCACATCGTCACCACATGCATGCGCGTGTCCTTGTTTGCACACACGTGCTTGGGGGGGGGGGCAAGGTGGCCAGTTGGGTTGCCTAGGCTTGGCCTGCCACTACTCATGGGGTAAAAGAAAGGCCCCATAAGTTTTTTTCTAAATTGCTTGCGGAAAGTTATGCACCATTCTTCTCCAATGACCAGTTTTGTTGCCCGACAGGAAAACACAACTGCAATGCCAATATTAAGTATTTTCAGAGTTTGAAGAGATAAGTCCCGTACCAACGATGGCTCAGAAGGCCATTTTAAAGTGTTTAAAGTGGAAGTGTGGAAGGAGATGGGACTCTAGGAAGAACAAGAATAGAAAATTATTTATAGGGAAACCAAGAAGTAGACATAATAAAAAAATTAGAAGAAATAAAGCATTGCATAATAGAAGTGAGGAGGGAAGAAAATGAGGTGACAAATATTAGTCAGTAGGCCTCTAGCATCTCTGCATGAATTGAAGGGCACACTAGGTCACAGCAGGCACAGATTGAGACAAGCTATCTAAAAAATGTAATAGTCTGCCCTTAACTGGCATAAAGAGGGAGACAGAGGAGAGGTTGCAGAGAGCAGGAAGTAAACAAAAGAATTAAAGGGGAAGTTCATTTTAAAATAAACTTTTAGGCCTGTGGCACACCAGGATATTTTCACCTTTTCGTTTCTCTTGGGGAGCCCTGATAGTCAATATGTCATGCTGCATTGGTTGTTGCTATCCATGCTTCTCTTCACATTCGATAAGGATCCCTCTCTAACATCGTTGGCACCTGCAGTTGGTAGACAGGAATATGCTGAGACAATTTGCAGTTAATTGTTATATATTCACTTTTTATTTTTTTAAACTACTTCACTTTTTGTTCAGTGGCTCTCCAGTTTCGAATTGGAACAGCCATCTAGTTGCTAATTTTTAATTTACCTTACCGACCAAGCACTGGTTTCATTGAGAAAATGGAAGATGAATAGGATAGGGCCTGAATATAGAAAGAAATGTAATAAAAAGTAGCATTAAAAGCCTCAGAAAGCAGAACTCTATTACAGTTATTGCTGTACTATGGCAAGAAACAAGAGATTCTCAAGTGGAACAGACCCAATCCACCGCCACAGGACTGAAATGAATCCATTAATAAGCCTTTGTTATACCTATGTCTCTTGAGGCAGCACAAAAAAGTATAAAAATGTATGATTACTGTGGGTTCTTAACCCAGATACCAATATTCCCCATGTTCTATAATATGTTAGGAAACAACTGACATGTTGTAGGTGATATAATATTTGCATAGAATCTACCCCTCCTCTTTTTTCTGCCTATTTCTACTACCATACTTCTTTCTCTCCTTCTTATTTATTTGTATGGTCATTTTAAACGAATACATAAATAAAAAAAATGTAGCCTCGAGAGCAATAGTTTTTCCATCATATGCAGTGGTGGAAAGAGGCAGATGTAGGCAGCAAAATCTATAAAGAATGAAGACCAACTGAAAAGTTGCTAAGAATACATCATTCTACAATATCCTAAGTTTTAATTAAACATGAACTACCACTTTTTATCTAAATGAGTAACAATGACAACCAGGGGAGGGAGTATTGTCTACTGTAGTCCCCCTGAGAGCACCGAAAAAAAAAAACAGATAGTACTTTGATGTGTTTACCTAATACGGAAAATATTTATTTTGAGCCTGACCACTTTGCTTTGAGATATTTTTGCTCCAGTGTCCAGGGCTCAGATGCTATTCTAATACACAGCTGAATGAATTGTTCCATCTACAATTTATTGTATTCCCATAAATTCATATGGGTTTTTGATTTCCTGTTTAATAAAATATTTTATACTTTCTGCTAATGCCTAGTGTAGACCAGACTGTCAAGTGGTATGCATGCAACTGTCTTATTATAACCATAGCCTTTGTCTCTTTACATTACAGCATCAGCCAGTGCATAAGGAGTATCCTGAAGAAAGCTCTTGGTGCTGTAACCTTGTCCGTGTCCTCCAGCTTATCACTTGGGGTGTTTTTCCTACAGTTTCTAGATTGGTGGTATTCTGCAGAAAATCAGGAGACCCTAAAATCCTTGGGTAACTTGCCTGTGCCTCCTCCCCCAATCCATTTTGATCTAGAAACCTATTCCCCACTGCTACCCAAGTTAAGGACAGTGTGCCCCCTTTGCCGAAAGGTGCGGGTAAATGATACAGCTCTGGGCACATCTGGCTATGTCTTCTGTTATCGCTGTGCTTATTACTATGTGAAGACTCACCAACGATGTCCTGTGAGTGGCTACCCTACAGAACTTCAGCATCTCATTAAACTGTATACACCTGATGGTTAGACTTTAACCAAAATCTTAACCAATGTAGAAATCCAATTTGCTAAGCTTTACAACTGATTGTTCAGAGGTAAAACCGGGACACACATCTGTCCTAGGAAGGAAGAAACGTGCCTGTGGTGTGTCAGTTAAAACAGCTTGGAAATGTTGGCTTAACCTGTTTGATTGCCTGAAGTAAGCAGTTAAATGGGAACAAAACCTGATTTTAAAATGAATGTAAATGTAGAGTGCTCCTCTGTATTTGAGGTAATTTTCTAATTATTCATTTGGAATAAATATTAGAGCTCTTGTCAGTTTTAGGCTATTAACAGGCTTACCTGACTATGAAGACCAAGCATAGTCCGTTAAAAAAAACAAAAAAACGTAATGTGGCTGGCTGTACAACGGAGTGTTAACTAAGCAGATAATGACATAATGGGGTGCTTAAAGTTATATAATTGTGCACAAAAGAAGAAGGAAGCTGCTGCTGTTTACCTATATTTTTTTTGTCCCCCCAAGAGATAGAAAACCAACACCTTACCTGGGACATCAGCCAAAAAGGGACACTACTTAAAACAATGTCTCTTCTTCTTTTGCAATATACCCTTTTAGAATATGTTTGTTATTAACTACATTAATAACTTTTTCACCATCCCCACTTTAGTATAGCTTATTTTATATGGATGCACGCTTTGAATGAAAGCTGTAAGATTTTGAATGGTAGTGAAAAGTACTGTTATTTATAAAATGTCTAAATATATTTGGCAAATATACCCAGTAATTAAAGATGGCATGTGTTCTGATTATCCTTTCTTCTTTTTTGTGCAGGCAGTTAACCTTTGGGTTACTGATACAGTGGTTCTAACATATGTTGAGCCAAAAGCCTGTTATGAGTAGTCTAAAATTGTCAATATCAGAAATTTGACATTTTATATAAATTGAAATGTGCTTAGAAGAGCATAAAGGAAGTTTTAAGTAAGTTTTCTGTTTGGGTTTAGATCCCCTTTAATATTTTTTTTGCTGCTAGAAATATAAGCCAGTTTTGCCAAACTGTCGCAATTATGAAGAAAAGTCAAGACTTTTGTATGTAAACATGTTTATTAAATATGCATTGCTTGAGTTTCACAGCTTCCATTGAGGCACCAACTACTGTTGCACTCCTGTGTTGATAAATTAAATCCAATATTTTCTTTTATCACTGAACACATAAAGTAAGGTAACCAGATCATGTGAAAAGTCAGGGGCACATCTAGAAATCCCAGCTAGAAGGGCTGCATTGGTTGAATTTAATGTAAGGAGTCAGTATACACTTCAAAACACCTTTACTAAATATGAGCTCAATAAATACCTCAAGTCGAAAGGGGATGTATATGTCCCTTTTAAATGCAATTGGTTTAACGTAACCAGTGTCATACGCTATTTAATGAAAACTGCACATTTTTTTTTAACAGCAGAATTAAAAGTATCCGTTCCCAGTCTAATGAAAAGGAATTACTAAAAGTTTTAGAGAAATTGAGTGCTGAGTAATTGAGAAGTCTTACACTGATCATGTGGATATTTAAAGTTAACCTTAGAACGATGCTAAGAGTTTTATATGTATTGTGCTTTTCTTACAATACAGCAAGAACACAATTCATTATTGTATTCTAAGGGGCCGATTCACTAACTTCGAGTGAAGGATTCGAAGCTAAAAAACTTCGAATTTCGAAGTTTTTTTTTTTGGGGCACTTCGACCATCGAATGGGCTACTTCGACCTTCGACTACGACTTCGATTCAAAGGATTTAATTGTTCGATCGAAGGAATAATCCTTTGATCGTACGATCGCAGTATTTGCGCTAAATCCTTCGACTTCGATAGTCGAAGGATTTCAATTCACAGTCGAATATCGAGGGTTAATTAACCCTCAATATTCGACCCTTATTGAATCAGCCCCTAAGTGTGACTTGTAAAGATGTTCTTCCTGACACTGCTATGACTCATTGCTGCTAATTTTATGGCAAATTAATTAAATCAATATTGGTAAAAACAGTATTGTTAACTGATCTTTTGTGTGTGTGTGTGTGTCTGTCTATCCCCACTGGGGTTAACTTTAAAGGGACTTGATGGACTTCTGTCTTTTTATCAACCCACTTTAACTATTTAAGATTTAGAACTAGTAGATTTAGGCTAATAAGAGAACAGGATGATACTTTTATCTGGAGGCTGAGAATTGGCCCCTAGAATCAGCTGATGAAGTGGCTCTGGGTGCAGTCACAGGGTTAGCCTTGTGTTGCATTAGTCTTGGTACTACATTTAGTACTATAATCAGCACAGCATGGACCACAAAGGCAGCAGGACAAGAGACCCCGCAAAGTGTGATCTTCAACCTGTCAGCGCACCAGTTGACGAGTGCAGAGGAGACATTGCTCAGCAAAGGACTGAGCTTTATACCGTCGGTGAGTAGCTCCAAATTTTTGCATGTAATAGATAATTATAAACTGACAAGGCACATACGACTGAGGGAGCGATTTGGGGATAAGAACACGGATGGAGGGATTGCAGAGAGGCAAAGTGGGGCCATTGGGGGAGTCGCACAGAGAGCTAACATTGGAGTTGAACCCCATTGTGCAGCCAAAGACACTTTGGAACATATATTTAAAAATAAGAGTGACTATGATCCTGTAAGTAGCAATGCCTCCACCAAGACGTTCCACCGTCTCCTCAATAACAACATGTTTGAGTTATACTCTGATAGAGAAAAAAAGAAGAGACGCAATTTAACAGTGATGGAGAGAGAAGCCATTAAAACTCTTAAAGACAATAAGGACATTGTTCTTCGCAACGTGGATAAGGGTGGTGGGATAGTGGTTATGGATTATGCATATTACCGTAACTAATTACTTTCACAGCTATCAGATACTGCCAATGATGGCAAATTGTTATTTAATCCCACAGATAAATACAAAGTAGAGCTGTGTAATTTATTGAAAATGGCAAAAATGCAAGGGTGGATTACAGAGAACATGTACGAGTATTTGATACCAGCATTTCCAGTTATACCGGTGATTTATACGCTGCCGAAAGTTCTTTAAATGAAAACATTGCACATTTCATTGATTATCTATTGCAACCATGTATTAAGAAGATTGGGAGCTATTTGCAGGATACTAACGATTTTCTCTGAATGATACAGAGTGTCGATTTACCATTAAATGATTTGGTGATGGTTACATTGCCTGTACACGTGTATACCGCATATCGCGGGGTAACAGCTTTGAGAAATTTAGTATTGGGGAACCATGAGTATGTGGGTCCTCCAACAGAGTTTGTGCTGTCTTTGCTGGAGTTCATCTTATATCGCATTTACTTTAAGTTTGAAAACCAATATTACCTGCAATGCATCGGGACCGCCATGGGGTCACGGGTAGCTCCCACATATGCCAATGTGTTTACACAGGAATACCGAATTGCATCACAGTAGTCACCACCCCAGACATTTAATAAACTCACTGCCCAAGTCGCAAATCTTACGGGTGGTCAGAATTGACAGTGAGATCTCCAAGAGGAGACTGGATTTGAAGATTATGAGTGAGAAATTTGCTCAGAGAGGCTACCCGTGTCAATTGTTTGATAATACATCGAAATGGGCAGAGAGTTTAAATCGTGATGAATTGTTGCAGGTGGGAGACTCAACAAAAACCAGACAGACACCGACCGGAAGGTGAGATTTACTACACCAGTCAGTATAGTTTAAGAAGTGCTGAGGTGAAACATATCATACTCAAACACTGGGATGTAGTATATATGGATGAGCAGCTGAGAGGAAGAGTAAGTGAGAGACCCAGATTTAGTTATTTGCACTTGAGGAACTTGAAAGAGCAATTAAGTCCTTCAGATCCAAGGGACAAGTATGACAAGAGGCATGATAGGTTAGAGCTAGAGATACGTCCAGGAGTACACAAATGTATTGGTTGTGTGATGTGTGGTACACTGATTTTAGGAACTCGCTTCACACACCCCTACAGGAGTAAAAGGTATGCAGTGAGACAGCGGATGACCTGTGAAACCGCAATGGTGGTGTACATTATAAAATGTCCTTGTGGATTGCTTTATTGTGGCAAAACAATAAGACCACTAAAAGAAAGAAAAGGCATGCACAGGTCGAGCATAAGGGTGGCCTTAGACCCGAATAGGATAAAAAATAGAAGCATAAGTGATGGGAAACAGGACATAGCCCAGCAGCCGGTGGCTAAGCATTGGGCTAAGGCCAAACATGATGCCTCTTCATTCAGATGTATGCCCATCGAGCATGTCAGAGCGCACCCGAGGGGAGGTAATATAGAAAAGATGCTACTGAAGAGAGAGGCGTTCTGGATTTATGAGTTGAATTGTATGATGCCTTATGGTATGAACGGGCAGGTTAACCTTAGTTGTTTGTTTAATTAAATGTCTCCTGGAAGCAGATTAAGGTTAGCAGACAATTGGTTTCATATACCTCAGTAGTTGTTACAGAGTATTAATTAAGATTTTATGTAATAGTTACGATTTTGTTTCTTGTCTTTTGTTTCCTTTCAGAATTTGTTACAATTGGATTTTATGGACACTGTAGCGTGAACTTTTTTGAGACACACTGGTGACATCTTGTGGATGTTTTAAAGTATTACAAGTTTATCTTTTTAATCATAACACGGACATGGTTGTATTTGAGTATTAAATATTTATTCACGTATTTATATTTTTATGAAGATACCTAGAAGTATATTTATACAAGATTGATATGTATATGATAAACACGAAATTGTTAATTTTAATGGATATGAATATTCACCATATGGTGATAGACATCTAATTGAAACACATGATTCACACTGAAGAGTTAATTGGATGAGGGCACAGATTGGTCTGAGATTAAGCACTTTGTTATTTAATGTGAGTCTTTTGAAGTTTTGTATCATCCTTGAAAAAGGTCCTAATGTGGACCAAAACGTCGGGCATTTGATACTATGCATTAATAAATAATCAAGTTTTTAAAGGGAGTGCTGGTCTGAAGATAATTGATGTATACAAAATTACCGTGCACCCCTCTATTTGCAGCAGCCTTGGAGTGCGGATACTCATTGGAAAGTATATACATATATATATATATATATATATATATATATATATATATATATAACAAACAGGGGAAAGTTGTGCTCACCACTAGTTTTTAAAACCATTAGGCGGGGGTGCAATGAGGGTGTGACCACAAAAAACATATAGACAAATACAAGATTCCTCTGCACTCAACCCATTATCAATATATTTAAGACAGCGACATTTTGTGCATACTGCTACTGTAAAATGCCTTATATATGGACAAACAATCCCTGTTTTGTTTAAAGGGTAAGGCATTTTTCAGTAGCAGTATGCACAAAATGTCGCTGTCTTAAATATATTGATAATGGGTTGAGTGCAGAGGAATCTTGTATTTGTCTATATGTATTTTGTGGTCACAGCCTCATTGCACCCCCGCCTAATGATTTTAAAAACTAGTGGTGAGCACAACTTTCCCCTGTTTGTTATAGTTATACAGGAGCAGTGACCAGCTCCATGTTGTAGCTCCCACCCCCTCCAACTATAGTCAGGTGATCCCACTGGTGTCTAATAAAAGGGCAGCCAAGTTTGGGAGTTTTACTTTGAAAGCAGCTAGTAAGTTGCAGGTAAAACGTATTCGTCCCTTTTATAAAATGTATAATTAAACCATAGAATTCTTAATGAATCAGATGAAAATTGAGCATAGGACTGGCCAGATATGGGATGACTTTGACGTAGTTGGCCAGCTTAAATATATTGCAATATATGGACAAACAATCCCTGTTTTGTTTAAAGGTAAGGCATTTTTCAGTAGCAGTATGCACAAAATGTCGCTGTCTTAAATATATTGATAATGGGTTGAGTGCAGAGGAATCTTGTATTTGTCTATATATATATATATATATATATATATATATATATATATATATATATATATATATATATATATATATATATATATACTCTGAGTGCTTTTATACAGGCCATGGAACTCCAAGGTGACTTCTAATATCCTATTTTGCAACAAAAGGGTACTTTATTTATTACAATACACAAGTATATACGCACACATCACATCATCCGGTACGGCATTTCGCAACCTCCCTTCTTTCAACATGGGAAAAAAGGTCCCCTGCTATATGTCTATAATGTACTTGTAAAAAATCAGTCTTGCATCTTATTTTTTATCTCTAATATTTTCTTATTCTATACACGATTTCTATGCTATTCTGCTCTTACAGCTCTGTTGATTATATTGGCCAGACCTAATGTGTGCCCATTTTGAATTTGCCCCTTTTTCAAAAGTAGTTCAATGATTAAACATACAGTTACCTATTGTTTTCATTTGTAAACCTACTTGTTTACCCCACAAAAAATGGCAAAATCTGAAACCGAAAGTAGTGTAAAATTCTACTTTGGGTTTTTATGAGCAAGTTAAACAAATCAACAGTCCTCTATAAAAACCCTCTGTAAAATGAGCTGTGCCTTGTATCAAAGCTTTAATAAGGCTGTAGCTAGGGAAATGGAAAGTTTGTTTATACAGGGGCTTCACCGCGGAATAGTAATTTGTATTAATTGTGCTTGTATAAATAGGAAGGCGAATGTGACTTTGCTTTCTGTTCAAGATTTTGCCTTGTTTTTACTGCACAAACGTTTCAAACGAGGATGCTGGTTTGACTAAGGCAACATCCAAAATCCTTGTAATAAAAAAAATATTTCAAACTTTTTAGAAGGATTTTGGTACCGGCACATTTTTATTTTAATAATTGGCTGTGGGCTGCTAGTGCTGTTTCATGCTGGAGTCAGCAACAAACCACCTGCAGAGATTCTATTTGCTTTGATCACTGTACAGCCTGTGGGCCTCAGCTAAAGAAATTGATAGAGGTAAATATTGTCTCCCTCATTTACTATGTTGGATTGGGATGCTGTTGGATTACAAGTCCTCCATAACTGAATCTGATATCCATGCAGTCCAGTGGTGTAACTGCAATACAGCAGACCCCATGATCTCAGGGAGGCATAGGGGTCCCTGAACCACTTGGTCTGCTGTATTGTAGTCTTCTGGTCCTCACTCCTCAGTCTCCCTCCTACTTAAAATTTGCTGCCTGCAGCAGTGGGCAGCCAGAGATAGGGGTGCCCTTATGAGGCACTGTGTACATCCAGCCCCTCCAAATAATTTTTGTGGGGGAACCAGACACGTTCTAGTCACACCACGGATACAGTCCATCTAAAAACAGATAAATATGGATCTCTGTTACGGCAGTTATGACTGAAAGAACTTTAGGTGAATTCCTTTCTCACCAGTTTCTGCAATTTTAATGTATGTCCTCAACACTTACGTAAATATCTTCACTATTTCAGATACAAACCAGTAAACGGATCATATGGACTCTATAATGCAATGCAGTACAGTTTTGTGATATATTATCCAGAATGCTAGGAACCTGGGCTTTTACATATAATGGAGTTTTCTATAACTAAAAAAACATTTAAACATTAAATTAACCCAAAGGGATGCTTCTGGCACCAATGATTCACGCAGCTTAATTAGGATCAGGTACAGTTATCATAGTGTCATATAATTTTATCAAAGAAAAACAAATAATAAAAATGTTAGAATTGTTTGTTTGAAATGGACTCTATGGGAGATGGTCTTCCTGTAATTCAAAGTTTTTTGAATATCGGGTTTCCACATAATGGATCCCATACCTGTATTAAAACAAATATATGTTTATGCGTTCTCCAATAGCTTATATGCTGAAAAATCTTAAAGGGTATCTGTCACCCTACAAAACAATTCAAAATCCTATTTTATGATGTTAGTCAAGCAAAATGAACTTTATTTACTATATAAATTATTTCAAACTTGGTTATTTTAGTCTTGGAAATCACAAGCACATCAAGCAGGCAGCAGCCATTTTGTGGGCACTGATGGGGGGCCTGATGGCCAGGCATTGGCTATACAATAAGATGTTGAAGACAGAAGGGTAACATAAGGAATGCAGTGACATCTAAGAAGTGATTAATGGAAAGTGAAAGTAGTAGAAAAGTAGAAATATACGATTGACAGCTGAGAGTTTTAAACACGTTTATCACTGGTGTGGCTGTTTAAAAGGTATGTAAAGGCAAAAAATAAAATAAAATCCAATTTTTTACTTACTGAAAAAGAAACCTATCTCCAATATACTTCAATTAGAAAATGTGTACCGTTTTTGTAAGAAACCTGATTGTATGCAGTGAAATTCTCCCTTCATTTACTGCTGTGGATAGGAATTGTCAGGTGGTCCCTAACTGCTGGGCAGGGAAACAATCATACTTATGAACAGCAGGGGGAGCCCCTGACTTATTTACCAGCCATGCAGAACTCAAGCAGCTTTGTTTGTTTCCTTGTAGAGCAGTCGGCGACTGTGTGGAGATTTGTATTGGATTTTATTCTGCCTTTACATCCCCTTTACTGTTTCCAACTCCAGCTGCAGGGACAAAGGTCATGGAGCCAGATTTAAACAGATAAACTGGGATTCTATTTGGAGGATTACTTTGCTGTAGCCACTGGTTCTGCAGAGTTGGAGAAAGTTTGTATTACACAATACAAAAACTATAAAATCCACATTAGATAATATGATAACACAGGACCCAGTGCAGTCTGCATATTCTGATTATTAATCAGTCTTGCTGTATCGGCTTCTGGCAGATATTATTGTGCTGTTTTGATAATTTATGATGATCCCTTGGCAGCCCAGACCACACTGAGCATGTGCACAGTCGTGGTTTTGCAAAGATGTTTAACAAAGTTATAATATGGTGACCCTCTGTGACCAACTTTGAAAGCATAAATCATTTGTTTTATTAGGCTTCTGGTGCAGTAAGTTCATGTTTATGTTTAGTATACAAAAAACAGCATTTCTAGCCTTATATTTTAGACTTTACTTCCCCTTTAAATAAAAAAAATTTTGAGTTTCATGTTTAATTTTAAAGGAATTTTATTACAGATTTTTAGGTCTCATTGACAGGTCCCTTTTAAGGGTGCAGTATACCCCCTTGTTCAACGTGAGTTTGGTGAATGGGGTTTGTGGTGAACATACTTTTTGGTTATAGTTTTAAAAAAAAATCGATGGTTTCTGTTATTTCTCAAACTAAACAGGGCAAAGATATACTAGCATAATCACAAATACCAATGAGCACTCTATTTACTCCAGACTTGCCAATACGATTTATACAGAAATGGACAATGAACACAGTATAATTACTACAGAAAATGAATGCATATATTAGCCTAAGACATGCCAGTAAGATCACTGAAGAAATGGGCAATGAGCCCTCCATTAACCCCAGACATTCCAAAAAGATCACTTCAGCAATGGATAATACATGCAATAACCCCAGTTATACCAAGGTAGAAGAAATGTATTACCAAAAGCAGAATACCACAAACTTCTCTTCTTTTCCAGTGCTCCCATGCTGCATGTCTCACTTTACCATCCTCTGCCTAGCTAAAACTCCTGTAAAAATAAAAGTTAAAGATGACCACAGAGTAGCACACAGCCGAAATTGATATTCTTTTTCCAGTGCTTCCAGACATACAAGAACTTTTCAGTTGGTGAGTGGCAAGATGCAGGTGGCAGCAGTAGATGTGCCCTACCAGGAACATCATCGGATCTGACTACCAGAAATCTCTCAAAAATCAGTCCCACGCTGCATGCAAATTTTAAAGTAGTCCTCAGCATCACCATATCAGCTCTGTCTTTGGTGTGAGACACATGCACTTCCACTGTGAGCTCAGAATTGCTGCAGGGAAGCTGAACTTAGGGATCACTGCAAATCTTTAAAATATTAGCATAAAGTGTCAACCGACACTTTTTGCCATTAACTTTTGCCATTACCTGCTTAGGACCTGCACATGAAAGGAAGGTGGGAACCGGAGGTTTAGCTTTTGCTGTTACATATGGTTTATGGGTAATCTTTCCTACTGCTTTTGGTGATCCCTGCGGTGGTGCCACCTCAGGGCAAGTTCTTGCCTTGTTTTATCAGGAAATTGCAGTCCCTCAAAACAGTTGTTGCTGCGGGACCAATGGCAATCTGAAATGTTGCTGAGTGTCTGGGTCAGAGCACATGTTCTAATAAAGGCTTTTAATGGAAGATTCCTCCTTGTTGGTGCTGTCTGAGTATCACTGTATATCGAAGTAACAGATGGAGAAGGCCACAGTGTGACTTACAACAAACTGAATGTTGGGAGCGTGCTGGCAAAAGAATCTTGCTGATTAACAGACTACACTGGTATCAATACTGACATGCAATGTAAATCAGCTACAAGCAGGTGGATTTTATACTTTTCCCTTTTTAAATTGATAGATTATTCAGATCTTCTCTTTAAAATATGACACCTCTAAAATACACAGCTTGCATGGGTGATTAGTGATCAGTTTTGTTCCATAGAAGACTTTGTATGCAACATGTAGTCTTCCTCCTAAAGTTAAAGGAGAACTACACTGAATATGACTAGATGTCAGGACCATTCGGCGCGGCTGTCCCATTCTGCGCCTCTGTCTTCTCCAGCTTCACATCCAAGATGGCGGCGCCCATTGCCAACACGTGGGGAACATCGACGCCGGCGCAATGATGTCACATGCTTGGTGCGAAATTCAAAGATAAAAACCCTTCCAGGTCACGGGTTCTATGCCCGATTATAGCGTTTGTTGTGAACATTCCTGGGTGCTCTATTATTCCTGTTGGACTGATTTCTGGAGTTTGACCCTGCCTGATTATCAACTTTTCTGTTTATCTGCCTGCCTTTTGAACATCTGCCTGGATATTGATTTCGACAACTCTTGAACCCTGTTTGTACTGCGAACTTGGACCCCTGGGCTTCCTTCTTGGTCCGGACTACTCCTGCTGGGAACCGTTAGGCCCCCTGACACTAGAAATGCCATATTCTATATGTATTGAATATGCCCATGTGTAAAAGCCCTTAGGGCTAGCCACGGAACCCACTTGTGATTTAAATTACAATATATAGGGAAGTCACTAACAAATCATAAAAAACACATTAAGAATCTGCAGAATCTGGTGCAAATCAATTTTTTAAGTCCACAGTACACTTTTCTCTTCCAGCAGACCAGTGTTTTTGGAGTCATTGTGCCCAATTTAGGTGCCATGAATATCTATGCATATTTCAAAGAAGGCATCATGTAAGTGGTGGCATGTCCTTTAAAAAGTAGGTGCAAGAATGATCTGATTGCGATGCAACATGTTAAGTAAGAAACAAAGAACAAAAACAAGTAAGGAACAAAGAACAGAATGGACCACAAGTAGGCTATTGTTACATGAGGTGTTTTCTCCACTGGCAGAAAAAATACTAATCTGCCTCATGGTTTGTGAACAATGACAGGAGCAGCATACACATGCACATTTTCAGGCCAATTCAAGTTTTGGTAAATTAATTAATGGAGGACCACGTTGCGGCTTTGCAGACTTGTACCACTGATGCTTGGTACCTAAAGGCCCAAGAGGTGCCTACACCCCAATAGAGGTGTTGATGGTCAACCCTAGGCTGGTAGGACAACTGGGTCTTGGCTTCCAAATAAGACAGGGATTTGAGAAGCATGTTGTTCTAGTAAGGCATTATGGAGACTCCTGGAGAGAATTGGCAAGGGATGAATAGCTCTGGTGTCCCAGGCAGATGCCAGCAAGGGAGGTGCCTACACCCCTAAAGGAGTTGTGATGTGCTAGGGGGAGTTTTCCCACAGGTGACAAAGGCTCGGCAGATAGCCATCCTGATCCAAGGGGAAATGTGGCATTGGAATGTCCCTATGAGGCCCTGAAGGTAGAACATATAAGGAAGTATAAGTTATGAACTATTTTGTGTGATCCAAGTAGAACTTGAGGGCCCTGACAGGGTCCAATGAGTGGAGGGGCCACCTTCTTGGTGTATTGTGGCCTGGGTCAAGGTGGGGATCATGATATCCTGGTTGATGTCAAATGCAGCCACCACCTTGGAAATGAAGAAGGAAATGGTCCAAATTACCAAGTGAACCAAATGATAGAGATGATAAGATATCTTTCAAGAAAGAGAGTTGATTTCAGTGACTCATCAAGGCCAGGAGGAGCAGTTTTCCAGCTAAGCCAGGGCAGTGCAATCAACATAAAGGCTCGAAGGGGAGTGCTAAGACCACCAAGGTAATATCCCAGGGTAGGATCAGCTCTCAATAAGACAGGTGAAGATGAGTGATGCCTTGGAAAAAAGTGCTGACATCTGGGAGTGCAGCCAGTTTTATGTTGGAAAAGGACAGACGTCGCAATTTGAAATACCTTTGTCCATGCCTGCTTGCAAGAAGATGATAATCTGTGCAATGGAAAAGTAGTCAATTGACATACCACAGTGGTAAAACCAGAACTATGGACCCTTGTGATTTTGATAGGTGGCCACGAAGTCCACCTTTGGTAAACCCCAATGTACTGGAAATGGATGCATTGGATTGTGAGAAAAACCTATTGCTTTCGAAAACATTCCACCAGGTTGAGTTTTTGGTGGCTGAGGTAATATGCCTGCCAATTTTCGAGGTCAGGAATGTAGATGGCAGATTGCAGAGTTTCATGAGACTGTGCCCAGGTGAGAATGTGGCTAACCTCTCTTAAGGCTTGCCGGCTGCTGGTACCACCCTGATGGTTAAGGTAGGCTACTGTAGTGGAGTTGTCTGACTGGAACTTGATTGCTTGGTCCCTGTTTCGAGCTTGCCAATGGTGAAGTGCTAATCGGACTGGCCAAAGTTACAGAATACTGATTGCAAGCCAAGCCTGGTCTGGAGACCAGGCCCCTCATAAGAGTGATGACCCAACTCTGCGCCCCAGCCCTGAACACTGGCGGTCAGTAGGAGCCACTGCGGCTCCAAAAACGACCTGCACGTGGAAAGCATTGAGTGCCCAAGACTGCTGACCTGGTACACACAGAGTTAATTTTTGAGACAGGTTGGTATAAGTTCACTGATTTTCCATTGGTGTTCCCTGAGATGGAACAGAGTGAAGGGGACTACCTTTATGGGTAGACCATGGACCCCAAGACCTGCATGGCTAATCTGAATGAGGCCCTGCAAGCTTGAAGGAGTTGCCGGACTAGCAATTGAAGCCAGGCAATCTTGTCGGGTGGAGGTATACCTGAGTGTCGGTGTTGAAAATAATCCCAAGGAAGGTGTGGGAGTGAGGTGAGACATGGAGGTGTTGAAATTCTGATGGGGAGGAAAAATGGGAATGTGGAAGTAGGCTTCCTTGATGTTTAAGGCCACAAGGAACTCAGGGGGATTCATGGATGCAATTAAAAATTGAAGTGACTCCATCTTAAACCACTAGAAGTGTATATCTAAGTTGACAAGCCATCTTTTTGGGGGACAATGAACAGATGTAAATGAAAACTTTGAAACCTGTAGCCCTGCACAATCAGAGCTATGACTCAGCATCGTTTGGATAAGAGCTAGAAAGGCAGCTGGTTTTCTAGTTTTGTGTGGGAGGCAAGATGTGAAAAAACAGTGTAGCAGTTAGGAATAAAGTTCCAAGAGGTAGCACCTGGATACTATCTTTTGTACCCAGGGATCTTTGGTGAGATGGATTCATGTTTCCTGAAATAATCCCAATTTCCCCCCTAGTGGAACCTTTTTGGGAATTTTATGAAGTGTAGTCCAAAACAAAAATATGGTTTGGATGTTTTAGGTTGAAATACAACATCCCCAGTAAATGGTAGCTGAGGGAGAAGAGTCTCTACTTCCGCTAAACACAAGTTTACCCTTGTATGGTTATTCCTGGATGATATCAAGAGAAGCATTGCATAAATATGTCACAGAACTCCTGAGTTAATCCAATTGACCAGGGTGTCCCAGGCAGATGCCAACAAGGGATACAAACTTTTCCCAGAAGAAGAAAATACAGGTTTCGAAAAACCTACTAATTTCTCCATGGAGTGCTTGAAGGAGGAGGTGTCCAGTACCAGAAGAGCTGTATTCTTAGGAAATCAGTGCATCCACTCCTGGACTCCTATGGAAAAGAATAGGAGTGTAGGAAACAGTGAGTTGTATCTTATACCCATATGTAATAAAAATCACTAAGTTTGCCCAAAAGCAGTAACCCAGAGTAACCAATAAGATATTTGCTTTTAAACAGGTGACCAGTAAATGCTACCTGCTGATTGGTTGCTATGGGTTACTGCTCCTGGGCAAATTTAGTGACTTTTATTACTCATACTCTTAGGATGCTCCCATTTGTATTGAATGAGAATGTCAAATTGTGAGTGTATGGGAAAAACTGGCTGGGAGATTAACCCCCTTAGTTAACCCCTGGTGCCAGTATTTCCTGGCTGCAGAATCAGTGAAACACTAGAAAAAAAACTGACTGTCTCAGGAAGCAGTGAGGGGTATAGCAGCAAGCAGGAGGAGTCTTCCTCTTCTTCTAGTGTCATGCCTCCTGCTGGTGGATGCTATCCCCCATGGTCCCACAGACACCTATAAGGGAAGTACATTTTTGCCCATTTTGGATTTGGGTTAACGTGCTTTTGAAAAATATTCGGTTTTCTGGTGTGAACATAATGTTTTGAGGCTTTACTCCATATAGAATGAGTAAATGCATGATTTTGCAGTAGCTAAAATGACAAATGATAGCTCATATGGGAGTATTTTCATGTTGGGACCTCTGGCATTCATATTAGGGATGTTTTATCTAGTTACCTAATGACATGTGGGTGATAAAATGGTGAAGAGGGGAAGCTTTGAAGTGATTTTTAGACATTTTATCAAAACGCTACATTTGGGGAAAGATTTGCCGTTTGTTATTTTGGAGTAGAAGACATATTTAACCATTTTGGATTAAAGAGAATGTGTACTTTCCAAAAAGATATAGCTTTCTGGCATAAACTTAATTTTGTGGCTTTTGCAGTAGCTGAAATATTTTGCTGGGGTAAACCTACTGTTAGTGGAACTGTTGGCACCGAAATCTAAAGTATGCAGAAATCTTCGGAACTAGTGCTTTGGAAATTTTGTAGTGAACTGCTGGGATATTTTGACATATACCAGTCAGAAATCTCAACAAAACTGTACATACAGTCATATGAATAAGTTTGAGAACCCCTCTTAATTCTATGGAGTTTGTTTATCATTGGCTAAGCTTTCAAAGTAGCAACTTCCTTTTAATATATAACATGCCTTATGAAAACAGTAGTACTTAATCCAGTTTATTGGATTAACAGAAAATATGCAATATGCATCATAACAAAATTAGACAGGTGCATGAATGTGGACACCCCAGCAGAGATATTACATCAATACTTAGTTGAGCCTCCTTTTGCAAATTTGCCTCTAGATGCCTCCTATAGCCTTTGATGAGTGTATGGATTCTGGATGGTGGTATTTTTGACCATTCGTCCTTACAAAATCTCTACTGCTCAGTTAAATTTGATGGCGGCCGAGCATGGACAGCCTGCTTCAAAGCATCCCATTGATTTTCGATGATATTCAAGTCGGGGGACTGACGGCTATTTCAGAATATTGTACTTGTCCCTCTGCATAAATAAATGCACCAAATTTGACAGTAGGTACCAGGCGTTTTTCTTGGAATGTGGTGTTCTTCTTCCGCCATGCAAAGCGATTTTTGTTATGACCAAATTACTAAATTTTTGTCTCAAAGTACTTTGTTCCAAAATTACTGTTGCTTGTCTATTTCAGCGTTTGCATACAGCAAGCGACTCTTGTTTGTGGCGTGAGTGCAGAAAGGGCTTCTTTCTCATCACCCTGCCATACAGATGTTCTTTGTGCAAATTGCGGTGAATTGTAGAACGATGAACAGATACACCATCTGCAGCAAGATGTTCTTGCAGGTCTTTGGAGGTGATCTTTGTGTTGTCTGTAACATTTCTCACAATCCACCTCATATGCCGCTCCTGTATTTTTCTTGGCCTGTCAGACCTGGGTTTTACAGCAACTGTGCCTGTGGCCTTCCATTTCCTGATTACACTCAACTTACAGTTGAAACTGACCATTTAAACCTCTGAGGTAGCTTTTTGTAGCCTCCACCTAAACCATGATACTAAACAATCTTTGTTTTCAGATATTTTGAGAGTTGCTTTGAGGAGAGTCAAACAGAAGCACAACTTGCAATTGGCCACCTTAAATACCTTTTCTCATGATTGGACACACCTGCCTATAAAGTTCAAGGCTTAACAAACTAATCCAACAAATTTTGTGTTGCCAGTAATCCGTATTGAGCAGTTGCATTCAAATTAGCAAAATTATAAGGGTGCCCAAATTTTCACATTTGATTTAATGTCATATTACTGAATACTGCTTCTCTAAAATCTTTGTTCAGAAAACACTACTGTACTCCTGTACTCAGATGTTCCTGGGAATTGAAAGACATACCATATTTTTTGTTGAAAGTGGAGTAAATTATTATGCAGGCTGAGAGGGGTTCCCTAACGTGTTCATATGACTGTATTTGGTATTGGTTCTTTAGGGAGATATGGGACAATAAAAATATGTAGCATTTTTGTACATAAATGTGATGCTTCTGGTACCTGTGCATGTCTTTATATTAAAGGAGAAGGAAAGGCTAGAATAAAGTAGGGATGCACCGAATCCACTATTTTGTATTCAGCACCTCTCCCCCTCCCTCCTCCCCTCCCCTCCCTGCTGTAATCTGAGCCCAGAGCTATGAGCGAACAGTGAGAAACTCAGGCAGGAAGTGATGTCACACCAAGCCAATATGGCAGCTGCTATCCTAAACAAACAGAGAGAGTTTCTAGAGCGGTTTATTCAAGTATGGTAAAGCATTCTGCAGAATTAATAAAGTGTTATAGCTTGCACTATTGTGGCTAATCTATTGGCAATAAACTGTTTCAGTAGCTTTCCTTCTCCTTTAAGGAAAATGTTTTTTTCACGTTTTAGACAATTAGAATCCTATATCTTAAACACCATCACATATCTAGGCCTTACATTGACAAAAGAATACAATACATGGGGAGACTTAAATTGCTCCAATCTATACAAGAAAATAGAGCAGGATCTGAAAAGATGGAGACTTTCCACACTATCCTGGTTCGGACGCATAAATGTTGTAAAAATGAATGTACTCCCTAGACTGTTATACTTGTTCCAAGCGCTTCCCCTAAAGTATCCAGCAAATTGGATTAATAAATTCCAAGCATCTATCACAAGGTTTGTCTGGTTAGATAAGCACCCTAGAATAAGTAAAAACATCCTGATTAGGCCTAAGCACCTTGGGGGTATGGCATTACCTGACTTGCATAAATACTACAAGGCGGCAGTATTGAGTAGAATACTAGATTGGTCGCATCATCTAGATAATAAATTATGGGTTGAAATTGAACAACAGGCGATAGCGACGCATCTTCTACATCTCCCATGGATTGATAGAATTAATAGGAGACTCTTGACCAAGAAACACCCCCTCTTGAACAACACTTTGGAGATCTGGGATAGCCTCCCACCATCGTTAAATATAACCCAGTACCCATCCCCTTTAATTCCTATAACAAATAACCCGGCCTTCCCCCCGGCAATGGATAAGGGCCAATATAAACTCTGGCTGGTGGATGACCATCTACAATTTATACATTTGCTAGATGGAGGTAAAATGATATCTAAAGACGTTCTGGTGCAGCGACGGACTTTCACCCCTCTCATGCATCTTCAATATGGCCAACTCAGTCATTTTTACAACTCTTTGGGAGGAGATAAAGCCTTTATTAGACCATTGACTGATTTTGAAAAGTTATGCACCAGCTCTTCCCCTCCCAAGCATACTCTCTCGTCCATATATAAAGGTCTTATAGGGGCAGGCAAGATAGAAGAGTTGAAATTTATAAAAACATGGACCAGAGAACTTAACATCGTGTTATCAGAAAATGAAACTTTAGATATGATACGCACCTTCTCGAGAAGTTCTAGATGTAGCAGACTACAAGAGTTAAATTATAAAATCCTAACAAATTGGTACTATACACCTTCTAGGCTACATAAACTCTTTCCGACTGCAACACGCACATGCTGGAGATGTCGAGATGGGGAGGGCACTTTGTTACATATTTTTTGGACTTGTCCTATGATTGAACAATACTGGAAACGTGTTCTCCAAATATGCTCGCACATAGCTAATGGGAGGGACCTTAATGACCCCTCATATTCTTTATTATTCCACATGTCCCCCGAAGATAGAATAAATTTTACCAATTCAGCACTTCCTCATTTGTTGAATGCTGCTAAACTGTTAGTCCCTGGACGTTGGAACACGCAACGTGTGCCCACGATCAGGGACTGGTTAGCGAAAGTAGACGAGATTCAGCAATTTGAGGAACGCTCCGCACGTACTGAGAAACAATTGAGAGTCTATTCTGCCCAGTGGATGACTTGGTTCTTATTCAAAGGTGAAAGGGAATACAAGCAACTCGTACTCTGAATGCAAGTGTATTTTTATTGTATGGTTTCAAGAAAGGATATTAAAGTACGCTACTAGTGAAGCATGCGCCCCTTCCCCTTTTCTATTCTTCTTTGGAACCCATTTATTTCAGTTATGAGTAACAATGTGCTATTATTAGAAACAGTCTCATAATGTATGTAATTTTTGTATGATCATACATGTTAACACTGCACTGTAATGTTAGTATTGGGTTTTCCCTTTTTTTTTTCTCTCTCCCTTTTTTTTCCTTTTCTTCGCTTTTTTCTTGTATTACAAATAAACATATATTTGAAAGAATCCTATATCTTGTTACAGTGTCCCACCAAGGAAAGGTCACTAAAGTGAAAGACCACAATATGTTCAAAAACTGTCGGTATAAGTACCCGTAGCCCCAAATCAGCTAGCAGGGAAAGGGTTAAAGATCAGAAACCATACAATGAGTTATGTATAGTTTTATTTATTCAGCACTACTTGTGCATGAAGTGATGTACAGCAGAACAACAAAACAAAACAGTGATCAATACAAAGTACAGTTACATTAAAGATTAAGTTCTAAATGTAAAAGAGATGTAAAAGGGGGATCCTGCCTAGTAGAGCTTACAATCGAAGGGGCCAATTTATCCGCACTCAAATTTGTATATTTTTGGGCTAAAATTCACAAATTCAAATTAAGAATATCTAAAAAATTTGAAGATTTATTAAAGGAGAACGAACCCCCTCCAAGCTCCCTTCCCGCAGCATTTATTCTTCTCAGGAGTCTCAGTGTATCCTGACCTGCATGCTGTTGGGAGGGCACTTGGAGGGGGCAGTGGTGGGATGCTAGTGTTTAGTTCTCCTTAAAGTGCAAAAAAAACGTGAACATTTTTATGTAAAAATTCAGCATCATAATGTTGGCAAGTTCATGTAGAAGTCAAGTGGAATTTTCCTAGCAAGGTCTTTGTGTGTTTTTCCAAAAGTTGGTAGATTCATGCTAAATGATGAGTAGCAAATATATTCAATGTGTTCAAGTTTTTTTCAATGTTAGTTTTTTGAGATTCAAGTGTGAATGAAAAAAACTGAAAAATTCTCAAATTCCAATTTTGATACATAGGCCTCTACGTGGGTCGGTAATTTACATAAATAAGAGGACAGGCATTGAAGTGGTTGTAATTGCATTATAAGTGAAAGAACTAAATAACAAATATGTAATAATCAGGAAGGGGCTAATACTTTATTAGTGTTTATACAAATGATTTTTTAAAAGTGAAATTTCCTATGTTTCTTTATTTTGTGTTACCCGACTGATTTCAAGCAAAATATTTTCCTGCCCACATACAGGTATGTGTAAGATGGGATAATATTACCCCAATATGCCTTATCACCTTTTTAAATATTAAATTTTAAAATATTTTCTTCGCACAAAGTGACTTTTTTCATAAAGGACATAAAGATTTGTTTGAGCTCTTGATGCAGCACAAAGCAAAATATTTGATTTAATTTCAGCTTGAACAGGTACTGGATGGATTACAAATACAACTGAGCGCTCAAGGCCACTAAACCTGCGGATACTATCTATAACAATGCAGTTATCTAAAATTGATCCAGCATCCTTGAAATTATTTAACCTACCTTTCCTCATTTTCTCAATTAAATCATTTTTGTAGCCCTCAACATCAGATGCTGTGTTACATAAAATGGCTATATCACGTTCTGAATAACCTTTATGAAGGTATTCTTTGCATTTGTTTGCAATGTATGCAACAATTTTCTGCCTGTCAAGGTTTTCTTCTAATACAACGCAGGTACCAGGAACTGAGTGAGAACATTCACATCTTTCCATTATATTTTTCAAAAATAAATCAGATGCTTTAGCATTAACAATATCGGTCATGGCCTTCTTCATAAAATCGTAGATGTCTCCTGCATTCCGTACAACTTTTGTTAGGAACTCCTTGTTTTGATATTCTACCTCTGGAAGCCCAGTTTCATAAGGGTGGCTTGACTGAAAATAATCCAGAAAAACCCAGAAAACACTTGTCTTCCCAGCATCTCTGTGAATTTTCTTTGCCTTTTTGTACCAGTCGCCTTGAAAATTTTGAGCCTCATCGATGATAATATGTCTTATATGTCTTATATTAGAAATTTGTTTAAGCATAAATGTCTCCCTGGTCACAGCCTCACAAAGATTATGTTTCCTAGAACATAAAAGTAGTATGTTAAAGTCAAAAAGTATTGAAACAACCTTTGGTTAGAAATACTGTCTTACCATAAGTAAGAAATGTTTACTTTCATTTAAGCTAGTGTGACACCTTGCATTTTTCCTGCACGTGAACACAAGAAACACTGCCTTCCACCCCATCTTTAGAATGCACAATTTTCACAATAAAATCAACTAGAGTAGTGGACAGACGGATGGATGTTGAATTTTATTTAATTTGTTTTACACAGTTTTATTTAAATAATTTTTGACTTGCTCTTCAGCTTAGGAGAGCCCCATTTCTTCAGGTTCTTCCTGGGATCTAACTCCTCTCTCTATATACTAGCCGGTAGCTATAGCAAAAGCTAGGCTTGGCTAGTGGTCAGAACCAGTATTACATGCATATAACTGCGATAAACTCAAAGAGACAACATTAGATATCTCACTTGCTGCTGGTTATCTAGTGCTACAGCGAGTTAAACGCACAAAAACAAGTGGCTCCGTCTGTATGCAAGCAAATGCCATGTCTGTCTCTGCTTGTGCATTTTAAAAAGGGTCAAAAGGCAGCAGATCGTGACTCTAGCCTTAAAGCATAGAGGAGAAGCAAGCAATATTTGATTGACAGCGGAGATTTTTAAATGAGTTTACAACAGCTATGAATGCTTTAAAAAAAACTAATTTGGATTTGATGTTTAATTTGAAAAGGATGTTTACTATACAGCTTTTTATGTCTGGGTGACAGGTCCACTTTAAGATAGGCTGTGAAAAATTTAAAAAAATGTTTTCAATATAGTTAGCCAAAATGTAATCTATAAAGTCTGGAGTAAACAAATGTCTAATATAATACTCAGAATACAACTTCCCCCTTTATCTCTCTCTCTGTTAGTTAGTTAGTCAGCAACTTGAAGGGGGGCCCATTGGGACATGTTTTTAATCTGACTTGCTTGCTAAGGATCAAAAGCAAACTAAGTGAACAATTATGTCCCATGTGGCCCCCCCCTTCAAGTCGCTGACTAATTTACAGGTTAGAGTTAGATATAAATATAAGAATTAGATATAGATATAAAGAAGGAAAGGAGGAGCCAAAAATGTAATCTAGATTACGCAATTGCACTGTCACGGTCAGCACCCTAAATTCAGAACCAATGCTAAGCACCCTGTTCTCGGCTCTTGCTTACGCTTTAACAGACGCCTTTCACCTCGGGAGGAACCCTCGGCTAATCGGATGCCGCCAGGTCTTATTAAGAGAGGTGCCAAGTGAGAGGTTCTGAACAGGCAAAGGGGCACGACTGTAATGCAAAGTCTTTGGGCGGATGGTCACAGTACAAGCATAGGCAGAATCGTAGTCAGATCAGGCTGGGTCGGGCAGGCAAGGGTCAAACCAGGAGATCAACCAGTAGGCATAAGAATAAGCGAAGTCGGATATCAGGCAAGGGTCAGGATACAGAATCATCAGGAGCAGGCAGGGGTCACAACAGGTAGTCAAAATCACAGATAATCAGAAGCTCAAATAGCACATAAGCACCAGGAACAAGATCCTATAACGGGCAATGTAAAAAACCTATTTGTGCCTTTAAATATGTTTATATTTCGTGCCCTTGCGTAATGACACCAGCGTGACTGCGCCTTTAAACTGAGAGAAGGCGCGCCCTAAGGAACTGGCGCATCAGAGGAGCAAGACCGGCGTGGCGGGCGTCCCCACCGAGAGCACGGCGGGCATTCCCGGCTGGCCCACTAGACCACCAGGGTGAGTAATCCTCACAGGCACATACTACTAAAAAAAGTACATTATTATGAAAATGGTTTATTTACATGAAGCAGGGTTTTACATATGAGCTGTTTTATGCAATATATATTTATAGAGACCTAGACTGTTTGGGGGTATCATTTTTCTATAAATATTATTGCTTAAGTCAGGGCTGACACTCAGTAATTAGGATGAACTTACCTGTAATATGGTAACAAAAGGTTAAAATAAAATTGTAGTAACTTTAGCCACTGGTCAGGGCACTTCGCCCTGTAGCTTGCCCTACTCACAATTTACCCTTGGATGTGGCCTACAGCATCATGCCTCTGCCCCCCCCACACTTCTGATGCAATGGATCCGTCCCTGCCTGGTTGGTAAGAACAAAGCCTAAAGGTGGCAACGCTATTCGTACATTTTTTTTGCAATAAAATATTTGGAACTGTAACATACGCTCTTTTTCTTTGACACAAATTTTTTCTAATCTAAGCATTGAAGAGTTTCACAGTACTGTTTAATATATATCATACATAATTTGACACACATTCTTACCTGACATAGTCCCGCAAAGGTGTGTTCTCACAGACGTACAGAATTTCACTGGCACTGCAATCATACTCATTTGCAATTCTCTCCATTATCTTCAGAGCAACAACTGTCTTCCCTGAACCTGCCGGTCCATGCACAAATAAATGTCTGGATTTATGTAAATTCTTTGATAGAATTTCATACTGCTCAGTGGTTAGAATATTAAATATTTCAATCCCTATCATGTCGCTAAGATTAGTTTTAAAATTGAGAAGAGTAATCAGGACTGATTGCAGCAATTCATTTGTATTCTCTAAGTTATCCAAAATGTATGTCTTTGGAAACGCAATACTTGGCCAGAAGTTTGGATTTTGGTTCTCTTTCAGAAGGTTCAGTGGTTTAGGGATAACACATAGTTTTCCTGTGTAACACCCAATACTAACAAGTTTTTTATTAAGTGTAAATGCTGTTAAATTTGAATGGTTAAAATCCTTTTGTGTAATTTCTGCTATAAATACAGTGTAAAGTTGTGGATAGTTGTTTGTGGCAATTAGCAGTGCATCACACACAGCATTCCGATTTCTCTTCAATCCAACATCAACAGCCCAGCTTCTAGACAGAATTAGCACACCCTCTGTTTCTGGAAGATGTTCCTTCAGTTGTTTTATTATCTCTGGGTGTTCTCTGCAAAGCTCATTGTACAAAGTATCTGGTTTAATTGTTATTCTCCCTCCAATATCTAGGAAAAAATATATAATATGTTGAAATATAATATTAAAATATCTCCAAAAATGATTTACTAAAAGGAAGAAATTATCCAGTACATTGCATATAGGCAGGCATTTTGTAAGCAATACATAGAAGTTAGAATGTCGCTGAATCTGCTTCAGTAGGCTGAAGAGCCACATCCAATAAATAATTGTTTAAATCCACTTAGATCATGACAATATTGCAGATATATAAAAACATTTCAACGAGAACAAAAGTTAATTCCAGATTTTCCTATTTTTAGTGTAGTTTTTATGAGATAATATTTTCTCCTCAAACTGAATCTGGCCCATTATTTTATCGATCACTGACCAGATTCAACTCAATGAGAAAAGGGAAATTTGTATTATACTTACCGTGATTTTCCTTTACCGTACTTACTCCATATCAATACTTTTCTGTGAACATACTCCATTTCAGCACTCGCAGGACAAAGCAAGCTTAATGCTCAGTTGGGAGGGAATCTGGGCTCTAACAGATTCCTGGATAATACTACAACTTAAAGTGTCCATACACAGGCAGATCCGCTCGTTTGGCAATGTCGCCTCGGTGCAGATTCTGTCCAGCGGAGTTCATGGCAGCCATCTTCCGGCTCTTCAGTAATCTTTGGAATGTAGTGGCGTAGTGGCAATTTCTGTGACTTTCACGAATGCGCAGTTGGCACTAAGTGAAAGATTGCATGCGCAGACGTGCCGCTCTCATTCCGAAGTGAAGAAGATGGCTGCCGTGAACTCCGCTGGACAGAATCTGAACCGAGGGGGAAGTAAAGACTTGGGGGCATTTGCCCAGGGTAGCAGTAGGCTGGGGGGAGGAGGGGTCTATGTAGGGTAGGGGTGTAGGGTTTTTTTTAACTTTAGGTTTGAATTCTCCTTTAAGACAATCATGTCTCAAAAGGATAATAGCCATGAATTGAGACAAGCAGGGCAACTGATGCCTCATTGCCCATGTCACTACACTAATGACCTGAGAACAGGATGACAAAATCCCAGCCAACACAGGCACTGGGCAGAAACAAACAACTAGGAGCCAAGGTCAAACCTGCTCAACCTGACCAATTGTCAGGACCGCTGGGAGCGCTTGTTGGCGCATCTTGCCATTGAGTCGGTCGAAGATCCAAGATGGCGGCGCCCATGTGTGACACGTGGTTCTGGACGCTGGTGTGGTGTCGCCGGCGTATGACGTCACTGCCAAGATTCATAATTAAAGTGCACCCAGGACGCTGAATCGCTGCCCAATTATAGGTTCAGTTTCTGAGTGTACCTGGGTGCTATTTTGCTGCTAACTGTTGGATTTTTTGGAACTTGACTTTGCCTCAACTGTTTCTTCGATACTATCTGCCTGCCTTTAGACTTCTGCCTGGAATTTGACCTTGCTACATTCTTGAACCCTTGCCTGTACCTTGTACTTGGACTTCTATCCCAAAGCTTCCTCCTTCATCCCGACTACTCCCTCTGGGAGCCGATAGGCCTCCTGACACCAATGATAAGGGGCGCCACACTTACTTGATTAGCCGGGCCATCCATCTTTCTGAGAGCTGCCGACTTTGGGAAGGCATGGACTTTAAGGGGCCCTGGCCACCAATTTTCTTATAATGTGGGGGGGGGGGGAAGGGGTCCTAGCCACCAATATTTTTTAATGGGGGGGGCCCTGGCCACAAATGTTTTTTTTATGAGGGGCCCTGACGACCAATATCTTTTTATTTTTTATTAACATGTGGGAACCCTAGCCACCAATATTTTTTTTGTTTTTTTACTGTGTGATGGGGGGCAGGCAGGGGTCACAACAAGTGGTTATTACTAAAGCTGACAAGGGAGGGGGCACTGTTGTACTCAATAAGTGTGATTATGATAGGGAAGCTACACGTCAATTAACTAACGTTAACCATTACAAAATATTGGATACAGATCCAACTAATAAATTTAAGAATGAATTAAATATATTCTTGAATGCATCTGTAATGGAAGGAATTATAATGGAAGAGATTTACCAACTTTTATATCAACAGTTTCCAAGAACACCTTACGTGTACTTCCTCCCAAAAATACACAAGAGCTTGGAGAGCCCACCCTGGGAGACCTATAGTGTCGAATGTAGGTTCCCTTTGGCAACCGTTAGCCATCTACATAGATATGTTTCTACAGGATATTCTACCCACGCTCAAACCTTGTTTGGTTGATACCACAGATTTTCTTAACAGATTATCTGGTGTTACCATATCAACTGGTGAATTGTTTCTATGCTCACTGGATGTAAAGGATTTGTTTGCCTCCATACCTCATAGTGAAGGGATTGAATGCATACGGGCATATTTGTCAGCCACTAACTTTCCTGACTATAAAGTTAATTTTATTTGTGTACTACTTGAAATGGTGTTAACAAACAACTATTTCACTTATTCTAACGAATTTTTCCTTCAGTTACAAGGTTGCGCCATGGGGGCCAACATGGCTCTGGCGTACGCTAACATATATATGGACCACTTTGAACATGCACACATTTTTTCTAACGCTGAATTCAGTCCATTTATATCGTCCTATATGAGGTATGTGGACGATACTTTTTTCATCTGGACAGGCACATTTGAGATGTTGCAGGAATTCAAATCCTACCTTAACAGCATTAATTCCACCATTAAATTTACCCTTGAGATCAATACAAACGAATTAAATTTTTTAGATGTTTTGGTGCATGTTCAAGGGTCCTCGTTTGTTACTTCTTTATATTGCAAACCCACTGATAGGAATAATCTGCTAAAGGCCACTAGTTTTCATCCACAGGGTCTGGTGAAAGGTTTGCCCAAAAGCCAGTTAATGCGGGTGAAACGGATCACCTCTACGGAATCTTTATATGAACAAGAATCTCTTAAAATGGTGAATAAGTTTGTGGAAAGGGGTTACAATTTACCTGATCTAATGAATACACGGGAGGAAGTGGGGAAACTTAAAAGGGATATTACCCTAAAGAAATTACCAAAGAATGTAATAAGGAATCCACGCATCCCGTTTGTATCAACATTTGACACTAACCACAAACTTATTAAAAAGACCATTTTAAAACATTGGGGGACTGTACAAGCAGATCCTAAAATTGGCCATTTATTTAAACAATCCCCTATGTTTTCATACAGAAGGGGTAAAAGTATTCGTGAGCTGATAAAACCTAAGATTACCCAGGTAAAAAAAAACACTGTCGCTCCATCTGAACGAAACATGGGCACATAACCTTTGTAGAAACTGCAGTCACTGCAGCAGTATAATCCAGGGGAATAGTGTCTCACATCCCCAGCAGGGGTCAAAGCTTGCTATTACGGGGCATTTTACCTGTGATAGCAAGGAGGTGATTTATTCAATCAAATGCCCATGTGGGCTTGTGAATGTGGGGCAAACCAGTAGAGCCATAAAACTCAGATTGAATGAACATAAATCCGTTATACATAACTACCGGCCGGTAGCTACTGACACAAGGAAAGAGCTAAAGGGTACTAGTAAAGAGAGATTTAAGAAAGAAACATTACTGGCTAAACATTTTTTTTGACCATGGGCATCGGGTCTCCCAATTAAGATGGCAAATTCTCGAGAAGGTGATGCACAAACAGGGATATGAGATCAAAAAACTGCTTTTGCAGCGTGACTGTTACTGGATCTGGTTACTTCAATCTAAACATCCCAGGGGGTTAAATGAAGAGTTCAATATGGCATGCTATCTGTGCTATAAACTATCTAATATTTTTATCTATTTTTTTCAGATAGTTATGTTGTGGGTTATTTTCAGCAGTGATAGGATCAGCTTCCCTTTTTCCATTCCCTTCAAGTAGGGTAAGATATCATTAGACACATTGTATCTAGCCTATTGCTACTATAATTACGAATGTTACATTGTGTGTTATGGGTTATGCCATGTGACTATCAGTGTATCTTGTTAAGAAATTTTGTTACTTTTTTCCCCTGAGTCTGATAAACGTGCTAACATGTAGGACAAATATGTTGCTAAGATGAGCTACCTTGGATACACTGTTGCAGTATATTTGACAATCGTGGCTGCTCTGTAAATGTGCTGCTTGGACAATACAATAAATATCATTTTTGTGGAGTTTCTTTGGCGAAGTTTTTCTGTACAGTTTTTTTGTACATTTTTTGTACTATTTTCTGTCGAGTTTTTCTACAATTGATTTTATCCAGCTAATAAATTAATTTCTATGGGACTTTTTCACTTTGGGATAAACGGAGATTATTATTTTCTATGTATATTTTCTAAGTAAATTTTATGCCTATTAAATGAATTTTTATGGGACTATTTCACTTTGGGATAAACGGAGATTACTATGCATATTTTCTATGTAAATTTTATGCCAATTTTTGTATAATTCACCTGTTTTTTAATTGTCATTTATGGGGTTAAATTTTGCATTATTTATGCTAATATTGATGATGAGTGTATGATGTCACGTAGGAGGGTGTTAAATAGCTTTCTCTCACAACAAAAATGTTATGCTTGATAAAGGGGTCTGACCCCGAAACGTTGCTTTTTCTGTGAATAAACGCAAGGGCTTGTCCCTGCTTGCATCTGCCCTATGAGTGCCAGTGATTTCTTACCCATTTGATGTTGGAGGGTGCCGACCCCCCCGTCACCGTGCACCGGGCAATCAACATGAAGGCCAGGGAGTGCGAGAAGAGCTTTTCATCTGAATCAAAAGGATAACAGCCATGAATTGAGACAAGCAGGGCAACTGATGCCTCATTGCTACAGTTATCAGTGCCCATGTCACTACACTAATGACCTGAGAACAGGATGACAAAATCCCAGCCAACACAGGCACTGGGCAGAAACAAACAACTAGGAGCCAAGGTCAAACCTGCTCAACCTAACCAATTGTCAGGACCGCTGGGAGCGCCTGTTGGCGCATCTTGCCATTGAGTCGGTCGAAGATCCAAGATGGCGGCGCCCATGTGTGACACGTGGTTCTGGACGCTGGTGTGGTGTCGCCGGCGTATGACGTCACTGCCAAGATTCGTAATTAAAGTGCACCCAGGACGCTGAATCGCTGCCCTAGGTTCAGTTTCTGAGTGTACCTGGGTGCTATTTTGCTGCTAACTGTTGGATTTTTTGGAACTTGACTTTGCCTGAACTGTTTCTTCGATACTATCTGCCTGCCTTTAGACTTCTGCCTGGAATTTGACCTTGCTACATTCTTGAACCCTTGCCTGTACCTTGTACTTGGACTTCTATCCCAAAGCTTCCTCCTTCATCCCGACTACTCCCTCTGGGAGCCGATAGGCCTCCTGACACCAATGATAAGGGGCGCCACACTTACTTGATTAGCCGGGCCATCCATCTTTCTGAGAGCTGCCGACTTTGGGAAGGCATGGACTTTAAGGGGCCCTGGCCACCAATTTTCTTATAATGTGGGGGGGGGGTAAGGGGTCCTAGCCACCAATATTTTTTAATGGGGGGGCCCTGGCCACAAATGTTTTTTTTATGAGGGGCCCTGACGACCAATATCTTTTTATTTTTTATTAACATGTGGGAACCCTAGCCACCAATATATATATTTTTTTTTACTGTGTGATGGGGGGGGCGGATCTGTGGGGTGGGGAGGGCGGACCTGTAGTTGGGGCTTGCAGTGGGAACAGCTCAGGGGGCCCAGGAAATTTTGTTGTATGGGGCCCTGTGATTTCTGATGGCAGTCCTGTCCCCAACAAGTGTTACGGCACCTTACAGAAGAGCTATGGTAGACCCTAGCCATGCAGAGATTAACATAACACTCTGAAGGGCTTGCTTCAAATCTGTCATGGAGCCCCTGAATCACCTCAAAATAACTTTTATTCTGACTGACCTAGCACATAGATTAAATTTAAGACATATAGTAGAGTAGTGACTCTCTGCAGCACAGAGAAAACTATATTCAGATCAACATATTGCTAGATCAGGGGGTTCCCAGACTTTGTTACACTGGGATATACTCTTGATGCCTGGCCCCCCATGATCTACCTTGATAACGTGCACCAATTTTTTGACCCTGCCCATTTTTTGACCACGCCCCCTAATTACCATGCTCATTTTACAAAATTTGGCAGGTTATGAAAGTTTGAACACGCTCCCTTCACCTCTGTGCTTGCTGCTCTCAGCCTTCCCTCCCATGTCCTTCCCCTCCATGCCTGCAGCCCACCCTCTCTCCCTTCCATCGTGCTGCTCTTGTCTCCCACCTTCCCTCTGTGCTGCTCTTGTCTCCCACCTTCCCTCAGTGCTGCTCTTCTCCCACCTTCCCGCCGTGCTGCTCGTCTCCCACCTTCCGTCCATGCTGTGCTTGTCTCCCACCTTCCCTCCCTGCTGTGCTTGTCTCCCACCTTCCCTCTGTGCTGTGCTTGTTTCCCACCTTCCCTCCATGCTGAGCTCGCCTCCACACCTTTCCTCTGTGCTGAGATTGTGTCCCTGCCTTCGAGCTGTTCTTGTGTCCCTGCCCTAACTGCCCTTCGTGCCGCTCTTCTGTCCCTATCCTTCTTCCCTTCGTGCCGCTCTTCTCTCCCGTCCTTCCTCCCTCCCCTTTGTGCCGCACTTTTCTTCAGCCCAGCCAAGCCAGACTGCCCGCCCACCCTCGGTCACTGCCGACGCCGGGCCCCAGATCGTGGTCTACCAGGGACATTACTGCGATAGACATCCTGGGCACCCCTGTGCTACACTCTATAATCTCTAAAAAAACTCAGAGGAAAGGTTTATATCTTGGATTATACCAGGGCCCAATAATTACTACAGGTCCAGTGACATTACAGTTCAACTGCAGCATATCACCCTAACCCATTGTTTCATCTGCCTACAAAATCATGAACTGGTAACAGCTTATAACGCATAGCAACAATAGGATATAGTGAACCACTAATTTTGCTGTAGCTTCAATCATGCTCAAAAGAGGACCACTAATGAAACAAGTAAAAACAGAACATACCTCCCCTGGTGATTACATGATTAGCATTTAGTAGAGGTTGCTCTGGCATGCCCCAGTTAGCCGGGAAGGTTACTACTACAAACTATATGGGCTAAACTGCATGGGAGATTTTGTAGGATGCAGTCTCGTGGCGTGGGTCATAATAAAATGGGAAGATTTGGCATCTGACACAAGTGCCCATCGGATGGGAACGCAGTATGCTCCACCTTTATCTGATGAGATAAAAACTGATTTATGTGTGGGATCAGATTTCATAGTATACTACCAATCCTACCAATTAGCAAGTTCTCAAAGATTATTATATAACTGTGCACTAGCTTCTGGAACACAATGCAGAGCAACTGAAAGGTTCAATGTATTACCCGGTCTGTCTGCAGGTAACCATAACACAGGACTGGTGCTACACACTGTAAGTTCACGTGGAGACAGGGGAAAACCAGACCCATAAATAAAAACCTAATAAATGCCCAGGTATGTATCATACTGGGCCACCATCAGAAATCACAGGGCCCCATACGAAAAAAATTTCCTGGGCCCCCTGGGCTGCACCCACCACAAGCCCCACCTACAGGTCTGCCCTCCCAACCCCACAGGTCCACCCCCCACCACACACTTAAAAAAAACATTGGTGGCTATGGTTCCCACATGTTAATAAAAAAATATTGGTGGTAAGGGCCCCCCCATTGAAAAAAACATTTGTGGTCAGGGCCCCCCATTAAAAAATATTGGTGGCTAGGACCCCACATGGGGAAAAAATATTGGTGGCCTGGGCCCCCCTATGTTATAAGAAAATTGGTGGCCAGGGCCCCCCTTAAACGTCCATGTAAAAAAATTTGGTCCCCCAAATTGGTCACAGAATTTCAAGTCCTGGTAAAGCTGCATGGTGATTGGATGAGCTGGAGGAGAAGTTCAAACCTCAGCTATCCAATCCCTGAGCAGCTGAACCGGGACTTAAACTCAGTGACCAATAAGGGGAAGTAATGGACAGAAGATACCTCCCCTTGTGCTCCCACCCTGCCTTCCCGAAGTCAGCAGCTCTCAGAAAGCAGGGGGCCCGGGTAATCAAGAAAGTGCGGCGTGGCCGGGCCCCTCTTACCCTCGGGGTCCCCTACAACTCTTCCCCCTGATGGCTGCCCTGTATATCAATCAGACAACTTCCGTCTCTATAGCAAACCATGCCAGTCCAAAATTTAAAGATTGAAGGGGTCAGGTTGCCAGGCCCATTATTTTTAAATACACAACCTTAGGAAAGACTTTTTGAGGGAGGCAGTTGACTTAGAGCTCTGATTTCATTCAAATAATATCTCCCAGCACAGGGGAACAAAACAAAAGGAATTGTAGGCCACCAGACTCAGGCCACTTACTAAATACTTTACTGAGGACTGCTAACTTTCACCTCCCTCACCCATTCACAAAAATACAAAGGGTGCAGAGTCACACACACCATAGCCACCAGATGCTTTTTGGCAAGCCAGGAGAACACACAGATGGGGGACAAGTACTTGCCTCTGGATGCTGTCAAGACAAGCCAGGAAGGCACGTGGGATCAAGCATATAGTAAGAGCATTGTCCTACCTTTTTCAGCAGAACAAAGCTGAAGATCCCAGGATTTATGGCAACCTAATGCTTTCCCAAGATTAAAAAGCAAATATTGCTTCCAATCGAAAGAGGAAATAAGGATGTCATAGAGGAGGTGGATGGCATTTAAAGCTTTGGGGAGGGTCCTTCTGATGGGGAATGGGGGCAGGATAGTATTGATATGGAATATGTTCAGGGAAAAATTTATTTTATAGTTTTTCACATGTAAGCTTCACATGGGTGAGATGCAATTTGAAGAGAAAAAAAAAACAAACTTAAATATTAAGTTCCAGATTTTTCCCCATAGACTAGATTGTTTTTATGAAATAAACAGTGAGATTTGAGAAAATGTATTGTGGCCCACTGTATTATTGTTAAAGGAGTATACAAAACAAATAATCCTACATTCCAAATCTTGCCCACATTTACCATTAGGCTGGCATCAAATGGGTAGTATTCTCACATTTTACGAATTTGGAGGTTATATATTAAAATGATTTCATTTTAATACTCACGTGGTAAATATCTTATACTGTAGTGCATTTCCCCAAACACATAGGGCCAGATTCAATTTGATGAGGAATGCTCATCTGGCAATTCAATTCCAGATTATCCCATATAGCCAAAAACAATTAAATGAGAAAAAATATTTATCATATGAAAACTCTATTGAAGTCTTTGGGAAAAACTGCAGCTGAAATAGGAGAAATGTTTTTCTCCTCTAACTGAATATTGCCCCAAAATTTTTAAATGATAAACCTTAAAATAAACTTTTTACATTGATTTGAATTTGACCCATACCGTCTAGTAACATTGTTTTGAACAATATGAATAAAAGTCAATACAGTTAAAAGGGTAACATTTACTCTCACCTGTGCAGTTGGAGCAGTTTAAAATGATGCTACTATAAGTATGTATAATTTTATTGTTATATGTACGCAGCACTGTACAGCAGAACACTGCGTTAATAAAGCAGGTGGTCATTACAATAATAGATACAAATAATTAGGGATGCACTGAATCAAGGATTCGGGTTTGGCCAGGATTCGGCCTTTTTCAGCAGCAGGGTTAGGGTTTGGCGGAATCATTGTGCCTGGCCGAAACAAATTTGCATATGTAAATTAGGGGCGGAAAGTGAAATCATGTTACTTTTCATCACAAAACAAAGAAGTAAAAAACATTTTCCCATTTTTTCCTTTCCTGCCCCTAATTTGCATATGCAAATTAGGATTCAGGTTCTGTTTGGTATTTGGCCAAATCTTTCACAAAGGATTCGGGGATTCGGCTGAATGCCAAATAGTGAATTCGGTGCATCCCTACACCATCATCCTTGGGACACGACAAAACGCGTTGGGAAACAGATTTAACAGACTTTACTTATGAACACTCTTTCTTTGAATTAAGGTGCTGATACAATTTTACACGATGGGAGCCCGCCCCTTCTTTAATGTTTATTTATAGAGAGAAGTGTCCAAAAGCAATACAAGTCCAATACAAGCAGCAGTGCATCATCTGTGTTAAAGCGTTTGTTTAGAGAAACTTTTTGACATGCAATAGTGACCAAGATACTTTTGATAAACTGTTTTAGCAGGTGGTTTTCTTTTTAAAGCCAGTGTGCTGGTTGAAAAGACAAATTAGTCCCTACTGCAAAACACAGGTTTTTTCCATTTGATATTCTATTGGGTGGGCCACCCAATATTTTGCAACAGCAGGGTATATTAGGTGACTATAGGTGGGAGTGGTAAAAGCTACTTTGGAAATAAGGTACCCGATAGGTGGTATATTTATTATTCAGATTTAAATTGAGCCAAAATTCCACAAAAACATGATGGCATAGTGGGAAAGATCTAAGGGCAATGCTAAATCTAAACAGTACTAATATTGCATGGGTGCCATGGAAGATAATGTTGTATCGAGAAAGCCTTCTACCTAATAATATTACAAAAGAAATATGATTAGTCATTTTGTACAGTAGATGAATTGAGAGTTAATATACCACCACCTTGAACTAAATGACCTATCTGCTGGTCAGATTCATGATTCCTATGACCCTGAAAAAGCCATCATAAGACATTTAAGTAATATACATATGTAAATTGAAGGAAAATTTTAGGGGACATGTGCCCATATTGGAGGATGTATTTTTCACCCATTATTTCATGTTGTTTGAATTATCATAGAAGATAGAAAATAATATCCTGCTTTTGTATGAGTTGCTGTATATAATACAACTTTTGAATAAGTAATTTTTCCACCAGAGAGTACACTACCCTATTTAAGTGTTATGCTAAATTAGAATTTGCAATGCAATAATTGTCTTTCCAACAATATTACATCAGGAAATGCAAATATATATATATATATAAAAAACAAGGGAAAGTTGTGCTCACCACTAGTTTTTAAAATCATTAGGCGGGGGTGCAATGAGGGTGTGACCACAAAATACATATAGACAAATACAAGAGTCCTCTGCACTCAACCCATTATCAATATATTTAAGACAGAGACATTTTGTGCATACTGCTACTGAAAAATGCCTTACCCTTTAAACAAAACAGGGATTGTTTGTCCATATATTGCAATATATTTAAGCTGGCCAACTACGTTAAAGTCATCACATATCTGGCCAGTCCTATGCTTAATTTTCATTTGATTCATTAAGAATTCTATGGTTTCATTATGCATTTTATAAAAGGGACGAACACGTTTTGCCTGCAACTTACTAGCTGCTCTCAAAGTAAAACTCCCAAACTTGGCTGCCCTTTTATTAGACACCAGTGGGATCACCTGACTATAGCTGGAGGGGGTGGGAGCTACAACATGGAGCCGGTCACTGCTCCTGTAGAACTATAACAAACAAGGGAAAGTTGTGCTCACCACTAGTTTTTAAGTATTTGTATATATATATATATATATATATATATATATATATATATATATATATATATATATATATATATGGTCATAAATGGTCATGGCAATAAAAAATGCCATAGGTGCTGATCCATATATAATTTTTGGCAATAAAGTACCAAATCAGCCAAATCAGCTAGCAGCGAAAAAGTTAGGAGAGCTCCAATCTATGGGTGGTGCCAAATGTTAGGGCACCCTCAAGGATTGTAATTATCCAGCAGCTGACATATGTGCAGTAGAGCAAAAAAGCCAACTTTTTTGTTAAAAGTCCGACTTTTAACTCTTCTTCACATGCACACAGGAGCACTGTCCAGGGTATCAGGCCATTACAATCCTTGTTCATTGTTAGGGCACCCCAAATGATTGGAGCTTACACCTTACCTTTAAAGTAGATATACAGTATGGCATAATTGAAACTCCTTGTAGGCAATAATGAATAATATAAAGTGCAAGTTTCACTTTTGGTAAAAGTGGTCATCAAGTGGTAAAAGTGGTCATCTTTGAAAATCTCCCCTTTATTGGAGCTCCCTAAAGATCTGCTGCAGTCTCTGTCTGTGTTTCAAATGAGGAGTGGGCATTTCCTAACTGTCCCTGCCAGAAGCACAGTAGATGGGGAATAGCCAATTACAGTTCTGAATTTACACAAGCAAAGATAGACTTCAGTTCCCTGATTTTCAGCGACTGCTGCCTAGTCTTAAATAACATGAGCAAAGGTGGTGGCTAAAATATTTTCAATGAGTGCAGGATTAGGTAACACATGGATCCATTACAACCTATGAACCAGATTACAATGATATAATTGGTAAGGTAATTAAATGGTAATTATCATGATCATTAATATTGTTACATATTAAAAATAATGACATAGAATTATGGTAGTTTATAGCTTCTTCCTAATTAACAACATATTGGCCTAGATGTAATTAAATTAGAAAAACATATATCCCAATGTTTTCTTTCGCAAACTGAATCTTCTCCAAAAGTTCTCACATGAACTATGACCATGAAGTAATGTTTTTCATGGGAAAATGGCCTATTAAAGTCTATGGGCGACAACATTTTTTTGACATGAAACAAATATTTTGGACGCGCAAAATTTTTTCACCCAGTGGAGTCCAAGGGTGTCATTTTCGCAGAAATTTTTGCTCAACACTACTGGGAAGTTATGCACCACCAGTTTGATCTGACTGAAGCGGAGTGGCCATTCGGAAAACTACATTTACCTGCTGCTGAGAGCTGATGAAGGAATCTAATTATTGGCTGTTTATTATAAAATTTTGCAAATTCAGTGGCCACTATAATAATTGTAACATTCCCAGCAGGAATAACTCACATGGATGCATATATCTATATGATTTGTGTTACACTGATGCACAATAGGTTTCAATACTGCTATTTTAATATGGACGGGCCCCTCCCTACCATGCTGCAGTAGTTTTAGGGGTTATAGAGTTTTGATCATGGGTATGTTCAATAAATGTACTTTTCTATGACACCGATTTACCTTTTTGATTTTATGTGCAGTGTTGATAGGGTTGAGTCTCCCTATTTGCTTTTTTTTTAGTTCCAGTCTATTCCCCATAAACTTCCGTAGTGAGATATGTTTTTCCCATTTAATTGCATTTAGCTTTATTGGAAAATCTGAACTGAATTAGGAGATAAGCTTTTAACATAAGTTTAATTTGGCCCTATATGTGGTATTATATCAGGCAAATGTTTGTCATCTTGAACCTGGTCAGTTAGTTCTGTCATAGCACAGCAAATGATCAAAAACAATTATTACAATTTAGTACATACCTCCAAAAAGATTTTTCTGGATATCTAGCAAAGATTCCCCTCCTTCCCTTATGTAAACTGGCTTACTATGTGAAGATCGATCAGAAATGTTCAGTTTTGAGAACTGTAGCTCCAATCTTGGGTCTATAAAACAAAAAAATAAACTAAAAATTTAAGAAAAAACATGTATATTTGGCTACCTGCATCATTTTGTTTCAGACAGAGACACCTGGTATTGGTGCTCCAGCTGAATAACAGCTTTCAGATCAACCCAACAGCTCCTACTGTGTCAACTGCCAACAGTCAGAGTACCAAAAGCTTCCTATGTTTAATTTCATGTAGAATTAACTCTTTTTTTGTATCATATCATATATGAAAGTACATGCCTGCCTGCTATTTTTGTAATTAATCACTGCTTACTGACCTACTTGCTGCACTGTCTTTAATTAACAACGTGAAACAGGAAAAATCCATTACCTATAACTTCTTTCTGCATTCTTTGTATCCATTCATGAGTTTCCAGCCTTTTTATCTGATCAATGTTAATGTCTTGGTTGTAACTTTCTACTATCCAGGATTGTGGGTCATCAACAAAAAGCAGGCAGCAAAATGGCTCAACCCTTATAATAAGGACGTAGCCAGAAAACTTCCTTGAATCATCATAAACATCTTTAATCACTATACTGTAAGATACATTTTCCATGAAACAATCATGTAAGTGGTACATCTTCAGTTTTTCACATGATGATTTGACCAGATCTTCAATCTTTAATTTAGACAGTTCTTTTCCACACCCTTTCACTGTTCCACAATCACGAACACCAATTATGAGATATCCTCCTTTACAGTTTCCGAACATAGAAATGTATTCTGGAATAACTTCTTTTAATCTGGTCTCTATTTTTCCAGTGGAAAAATCCTTGAATTCAACTACATCCGATTCTGACAATTCTAAATCTTCATCTAGATGTAGATACTCTCTTTCACACAAGGCATCCAATTTCTCTTTATCAAGATCAGATCTTGAGAAGCATACTCTCTTCCTTTTTGATTTTTTCTCTATTAGATCCATCACTTGCTGGGAATCTGCAGCTCTCTTTGAAGTGAATGATCGATGAAACAAACCCACACTTAGAGTACAAATTCTTGGCAACCGATTATTAGAACTCCAAGTTTTCACAAAAATGTACAGATGCATTTTAATTTGAATAATATCAAAGTAATCTGCTTGTGGTAAATTAAAAATAAGGCTACTTAAATCTTTCTCAATGTCCAGTCCTAGAGAATGCTTCTTATAACTAAAATCTTCATTACTTATATTGACCAACACTATGCCTCCCCCAGAATTCAGCAATGCACACACTGCTTTAGAAATGTTTTCTCTCTCTCTCTTCTTTTGAGTCTTTGATTCAGATTGTCTTCCCATGCCTTTCCTTTGATTTTCACCAAGAGTGGCTGAACCAACAGATATAACGTTGACCGGAAAGTTTTTGTTTGTGATGTATCTGTAAATAAATGAAAAGTTCAGAAGAGCAAGATTAGACTAAGAAAAATATTAATAATACATACTAATAATAAAAATCATCATATATATTAAATTTGTTTCTATTGTCTTTTTGCAGTATTTCTAGATTACATATATGGAATATATAATCTGGAATGCCTGGGACTTTCCAGATAGGGGGTCTTTCCATTATGTGGAGCACCATTCCTTAAGGCAATTTAAGGACATTTAAACATTAAAAAGACCGAATAGAATTGTTTTGTCATTTAACATATTAATGCTCCATTAAAATCAAATGCAAGGTATTTTTTCCCATAGGAATAATCAGTTACAAATAAAGAACTATTTGTTTAAAATGGGAAATGACATTGTAATAAGAAGATTTTCATTAAGGCTTTGGGAGACTAAGCCTCCCCAAACCTATTTGCCTCAAAAATTAAAAGATAAAAAAAGGAAAAATCCTCTGACTGACCATTGTATTTCTTTGAACTTGTCTGGGGGGGAGGGGAAGGCGGGTGCTACTGACTAGTGTATTTAGAAAAAAATATCCCTACCAGTTGACTCTAGTGATGTCATCATGAGATTTTGGCACTGAAAATCTCATGAAATTTCAGATGGGAAAGTTTAAGAGCTGATCTGCATACCAAGCAGAGTTAGGAAATAGGTGTGACTGAGTTTAACCCTGTTAAATGCCTGTTTGTGCTGGGGATCAGAGCCAAGAGACAAAAAGCAGCTGCTAATCCTCCACCTGTTTGTCTAGTATATGGGGATTGTTTAATATTTACATAGCATCTGAACTCATGCTGCATAGGTAGTTTTAGTTATTGCCACAAAAAATAAATACTATCAATGGACAATGGTAGTTCCGTTAAATTATTCGGGTATGGGCTAGCTGAAAATGAAAAAAGTGTGAAGGTGTGATGCAGTTATTATGGCAGCATTGCGACTAGATCTTACTTTCACACCTCTGAACCTGAATAGTTCAATGGAACCATTGTGATTGGATATTGGTGATAGGCCTTGTGTCCATAAAGGAACAGTAACACCAAAAAATGTAAGTGTTTTAAATAAACGAAAATATCATGTACTGTTGCACTGGTAAAACTGATCTGTTTGCTTCAGAAACACCATAGTTCATATAAACAAGCTGCTATGGAGCAATGGCGGAAATTGAAAAACCACTATAAGGCACAGGTTAACTAATGGATAAAAGATAACACTATTATGTTCTACAGAGCTAATCTGCTATCTGCTGTGTAACCAGAGCCTTTTCTCCTTTGAATGGCTGCCCCCATTGCTACACAGCAGCTAATTTATATAAACAATAGTAGTGTTTCTGAAGCAAACACAGCAGTTTTACCAGTGCAGGGCAACACTGCATTATATTTTCATTACTTTAAAACACTTTTATTTTTTGACATTACATTTTTGACATTTAACTGCCTAGCAAATAAATATGCCATTCCTTCTTACTGGAGAGCTCCCTTAAATAACAGCTTAGACTGCAGCATACATGCCTTTAATGCATTTTACTTTCCTCTGGATCAGCTAGCAGTTCAGTTAGGTTACTTTCCCGAAGACAAAAATTTTGTGTTGATGGGTGAATACAAGTTTTTTTTCAGCCTCATCTAATATTATATTATATTACTTTGAAACTGCAGTAAAAAGCCACTACTGTTTTTTGCAAGGGGACCAAAATATATCTGCATATACTTTCTATATATAAGATCTCCCATAAATAACACAGCATATACCTTGTGTTTTATGTGAATGTAGACCAGTAAACATTGTTTAATGTTAAACAACCCAATCATTAGCTCTGATTTCTATTAATGTGGATAAAATTAACTTTTTCTATAATTTTGATAATAAGAGAGTGCTATGCATAATTTTTTCAAAATAGTCTGGGCTTCGTCCATGCAAGTGAAAAATAACTTTGTACTTAACCATGTAGCCTCTGGGTCCATCAATTAGTAGCTTTTAAGTCAGCCAATGTATGGGATAGATTTCAGATTGTAGTGCATTGTTAGACAAAAATCCACCCAGTCTGGTCCGGAATTACAACTTTTCCCAATGCTCATAATATGGTGCTGAATCGGCTGTTTCTCCAACAGTGGAAAATCACTAATGAGGAAACTGTTGATGTAACATTACACTTAGCCCCCACAAACAAAAAAAATCACCCTCGTCTATGGGCAGTTGTATTTACTTTTTGGATAATGGGTTTCTGTAAAATAGATGCTGGGCTTCCTACTGGATAAGTGAAAGCTGATTAGGTCAGTGACAAGAGGTATGCCATGTATACCTCATGACCTGTGTGACATCACGGAAGTTAAAAAACAAAGTATGGTATGGCATTTGGTATCCAGAATGCTGGGGACCTTGGATTTTTCAGATCAGGGATCTTTTCGTAATTTTAATCATACTTTGTCTACTAAAAAATAATTGAAACATTAATTAAAACCAATATGATTGTTTTGCTATGATTAATGATTATTTATATCCTAGTTAGGACCAAGTACAAGGTACGGTTTTATACATATATATATATATATATATACTATAACAAACAAGGGAAAGTTGTGCTCACCACTATTTTTTAAAACCATTAGGCGGGGGTGCAATGAGGCTGTGACCACAAAATACATATAGTCAAACACAAGAGTCCTCTGCACTCAACCCATTATCAATATATTAAAGACAGCGACATTTTGTGCATACTGCTACTAAAAAATGCCTTACCCTTTAAACAAAACAGGGATTGTTTGTCCATATATTGCAATATATTTAAGCTGGCCAACTACGTCAAAGTCATCCCATATCTGGCCAGTCCTACGCTTAATTTTCATCTGATTCATTAAGAATTCTATTGCTTCATTATACATTTTACAAAGGGACTAGGTTTTACCTGCAACTTACTAGCTGCTTTCAAAGTAAACCTCCATATTTGGCTGCTGTCTAATAAAAGGGCAGCCAAATATGGAGGTTTACTTTGAAAGCAGCTAGTAAGTTGCAGGTAAAACCTAGTCCCTTTGTAAAATGTATAATGAAGCAATAGAATTCTTAATGAATCAGATGAAAATTAAGCGTAGGACTGGCCAGATATGGGATGACTTTGACGTAGTTGGCCAGCTTAAATATATTGCAATATATGGACAAACAATCCCTGTTTTGTTTAAAGGGTAAGGCATTTTTTAGTAGCAGTATGCACAAAATGTCGCTGTCTTTAATATATTGATAATGGGTTGAGTGCAGAGGACTCTTGTGTTTGACTATATATATATATATATATATATATATAAATATTTGAATCTTGTTTCCTTCAGTCTGGGAATTCATAATTATAGCAAGCAGGAAGCAGCCATTTTGTGGACAGTTTTATTAAGGCAAGTCTTGCATCATCTCAGAATCTTGTTTATGCACCAGTATGGGGGACCTGATGTCCATTTCCTTGCCCTGGTTACACATTTAAACGGTAAAGAGAATGGGGGAATGTGGGGAGAGCAGTGACATCTAGGAAGTGCTGAATGGAAAGTGAAAGTAATTGTCTGCCCCGCCTCTATGCCACTGGCATAGAGGAGGGGCAGACAATAATTGATTGACAGCTGAGAATTTTAAATGAGCTTACAACAGCTATGAATGCTTTAATAAAAAATAGAAATTGGATTTCATGTTTAATTTGAAAGGGACTTTTATTATACAGACTTTTGTGTCTGGATGGTCCACTTTAAGGCATAAATCTGATTTATTGACATGTTTTACTGCACGGGTGATAACGGAGTCCCAGTAGGCATGATATGAAAGCATTTGCATTTAAATATAATTTAAACTAAAGCTACTACAGTTTATATTAATTAATATGCTTCTGTGTAGTCATGGGGCAGCCATTCAAGCTGAATAGAGGAAAACAGGACATGTTTAAACAGCATATAATTGTCCAGATTCAATTCAGTGAGAAAAAGTTCTCATGGTTTATAACGTGAAAAGTCATGGACAAGATTTGATTTGAGGAGAAAAAACTTTTCAGTTTCAGATTTTTCCCCATAGAGTTTTCAGGTGATAAACTGTCAAATAAGATTTTCTGAATTGATTTTTATAGGAATGTGTTGTTATCACTTTAAAGGAGAAGGAAACCCCCTGGGCGCAAAACCCCTCCCCCTCCCCTGTGTTGCCCCCACCTCCCTACTGGCCTACCTGTCCCCCTGGGCAAATGCCCCTAACTTGTTACTCACCCCTCTGCGCAGGTCCTTTCCACGGAGTTCACAGTCGCCATCTTCTCCCATGCGCGTCTTCTTCCTGCTTTGACCGGCGTCTTCTGGCGCATGCGCAGTAGGAACATTTACTGCATACGCCGAATGTCACAAAGTTTTCCGGTTTCACTTCGTGACATTCGGCGTATGCGCAGTAGATCCGTACCAGTAAATCTTACTACTGCACATGCGCCAGAAGACACCGGTCAAAGCAGGAAGAAGACGAGCGTGGGAGAATATGGCGACTGTGAACTACACCGGCTCTGTGTGTTTTTTATCAATGAATTATTCTAATGTTAAAGCATAAGACAATTGATTTATACGAATTCCTAATATTGGATCAATTGATTCATAAATTACAGTTGATCAATTTAAATTATAAAGTGCCTGTGCTGCATTAATTGATTAAACACCTTTTAATTCATGTTTATCACAGCAATTAGTGTAATAAATTTAAAGGGATCCTTTCATCGGAAAACATGTTTTTTTCAAAACACATCAGTTAATAGTGCTACTCCAGCAGAATTCTGCACTAAAATCCATTTCTCAAAAGAGCAAACAGATTTTGTTATATTCAATTTTGAAATCTGACATGGGGCTAGACATTTTGTCAATTTTCCAGCTGCCCCCAGTCATGTGACTTGTGCCTGCACTTTAGGAGAGAAATGCTTTCTGGCAGACTGCTGTTTTTCCATCTCAATGTAAATGAATGTGTCTCATTGAGACCTAGGTTTTTACTATTGAGTGCTGTTCTTAGATCTACCAGGCAGCTGTTATCTTGTGTTTGGGAGCTGCTATCTGGTTACCTTCCCATTGTTCTTTTGTTTGGCTGCTGGGGGGGAAAAGGGAGGGGGCTGATATCACTCTAACTTGCAGTACAGCAGTAAAGAGTGATTGAAGTTTATCAGAGCATGGGAAATTGACAATATGTCTTTTTTCTCATGACAGTATCCCTTTAAAAAGTGACCAGTGCTAAGAATTCTTGAGTTAAAAATTAAATTAGTGCTTCTCAATTGGAGATTTACCCAGCTGCTCCTTGAGAATAAGTGAGTAATTGAGAAAATAGATAGTTGGTGGAGTTGCTCCCAAGAATTCTAACTATATTTTTTTCTAGGTCCCTAGGATCACCAGAAACTGTAGGGCTGCAGTCTCGTTTATTAAAACTTTTCTATCTTAGTAGAAGAGACTATTTAACCCTACAAAAACACAATCCCTTCAGTTCTTGGAGAGAAAACAGATTCAAGATAAAGTTGTAATGAAGATACCTTTTTTTTCTTTTTTTCAAAAATAGTGCAATATCTATTCACCGAGGTCAAATAATTGATAAAAGAATTAAGCGTTGTATCTCGCCCCCTAACACGCGTTTCGCCACAGCTTTCTCAAAAGGCAAGTATAGAATGGTTTCTTCCGGTAATTTTTATAGCCGCATGAAGGTGTTTAATCAATCAATGCAGCACAAGCACTTTATAATTGAAATTGATTAACTGTAATTTATTAATCAATTGATCCAATATTAGGAATTTGTATAAATCAATTGTCTTACGCTTTAACACTAGAATAATTAATTGATAAAAAACACACAGAGCCGGTGTAGCGACAATCAATATTTTATTGGTTGTATTAAATTAAGCACAAGCACTTTATATTTATTTGTCACAAAGTGTGGGGCCAATATACTGTTGTTAAGTGGTGAATGAATTGAGTGGAAGAAGCTAATTATTCAAGGTTATTGATACACTATCCAGAGAAGTGAGGGTTAATTTTAACCATTGAAGGCATTTAACAGTCACAAACAAGGTTCTTTCTCGATATGACTATGAAGATTTTCATTCATCCAGGTCATGGTATATCTAGTATAGGTCAATCTAAAAACAACTGGACTTGCTGAGTAATCAATGAAGACGTTTCACTACTCATCCAAGCAGCTTCTTCAGTTTATATGCCGAAAACTTCCCACACCAGTCAGTTGAACTGAAGAAGCTGCTCGGATGAGTAGTGAAACGTCTTCATTGATTACTCAGCAAGTCCAGTTGTTTTTAGATTGACCTATACTAGATAAGGTTCTTTCTCTTTTCTAAAATAAATTAAACTTTTTATCCATGTGTGTTCTGTAGTTTTATTAGATTAGTGTTAACTATCGAGACCACAGTCATGGTTATCCTGCCTGCCTTTTCTTTGTGATGTCCCTTGATAGAAAAAATACAGGTAGTTAAACTTTGGGATAACTTCACCTCTCTTTCTCTTCCATTTTCCAATCTATTTTCATGAACTGGAGCAAGTGGTATTAATTATATCTCATATTGGTGCTGGTTACATGAATTATTTATTCTCCTTCTACCATTTGTAACTTTAATCGGGTATATTTATTATAGGGGTATTTATTGCACTGCACTTTATATAGATGAACTTTGATCGAACTCGTATAATTAGCTTAATTAAATTATTTTTGAAGGTTACAATTAATTTGGGGTTTTCACTTATTAGCACTGCACTTTAATATTAGAGAATCCACGTTGGTTTCTCTTAAGGAAATCATACAAGTGACACTATAGTACAATGGAAAATTAATCTTCCCAAGTTAATTATATATAATAGTAATTATCATGGTTGAAGCTTATCCCCAACTTGAATATATTATAGTGGTGGTTAGAGGAGAGTATAACGTGTAACTATAGATTTTATCAACAGAAACTAAGAGATACGATTATAAATATGGAATTGGGAGTACTGATTTGCCCTATTATTTTAAGAAAGAAGAAGACTGAAGAATATCGCTCTGTGGTGATCACTGATATAACCCCAGGCCGGTGCAGTTTTCTGCTGATAGGAGCACCAGCCCGGGGTTTCATGTAAGTAAATACAATCACTTGGGAGTGCCTAACATTTGGCACCCCAATTGCACGAAAAAACTGTTTGAAAAAAGTTAGTTCATTTAAAGAAAAAAATCTTTTAAAATGAACACAAATGCCATCCATTTTGCCCACAATAAATATATGAAAATATGCAATATAACACATATATAAAATAAAATAAAAACCTATTTAAAGGGATACTGTAATGGGAAAAATATTTTTTCAAAACACATCAGTTAATAGTGCTGCTCCAGAGGAATTCTGCACTGAAATCCATTTCTCAAAAGAGCAAACAGATATTTTTATATTTAATTTTGAAATCTGACATGGGGCTAGACATATTGTCAGTTTCTCAGCTGCCCCAGTCATGTGACTTGTGCCTGCAGGATGGAACTACTTTCTGGCAGGCTGTTATTTCTCCTACTCAATGTAACTGAATAAGTCTCAGTGGGACTTGGCTTTTACTATTGAGTGTTGTTTTTATATCTACCAGGCAGTTGTTATCTTGTGTTAGGGAGCTGCAATCTGGTTACCTTCCCAGCATTCTTTTGTTAGGCTGCTGGGGAGGAATGGTAAAGAGTGACTAAAGTTCACAGGACGGACGTCCTCGAGCACAAGGTAGACGACATCACTACCGTACTTGACGCCCACGAACAAGATATTGTTCGCCTGGAGGGCCAGTTAATGGAAGCCCTTGATAAAATTGAGGATGCTGACAACCGTTCCCGCCGCAATAATTTGCGCATTAGGGGCCTCCCGGAGTCTATCACTGATCTGCAGGAGGCTGTCCAGGCTATATTCACTAAACTGGTACCCAACCTAGCGTCTGAGCGCCTGGAATGCGATCGAGTACACCGTGCCCTGAGGCCCCTGAAGGACGGCGACCCCCCTCGGGACATTATCTTACGCCTCCACTACCATCAGTCTCAGGTGAGCGTTCTGCGTGCAGCTCGTCAGGCGGAGCACCTGGAGTATCAAGGCCACAAATTCCAGGTCTATACGGATCTGGCTCCAGCCACTCTCCAGAAAAGAAAGGCCCTTGCTCCGCTCACAAAGGCACTTCAACTGCACCATATTAGATATCGTTGGCTATTTCCCGTCAAGCTGGCCTTCACGATGGAAGGCCGCCAATATTCCACTAGCACACTTCGGGCCGGCACGGACCTTCTCCACCGCCTGGGACTCATGGATAAACCAGCGGAGGCCACCCCACGATCTTCGCAGCCTTCACCTCCTCGCAGAGTCTCACCTATATGGGAAACGGCAGGAGCTTCACACCGCAGACGGGCAAGTTATCCTACCCAACCCTGACGTCTTTGGCTGGATCCGACGGGAGTTGATTCTGCAGCCATGCTTTGCCTCGCTGATGATCCACTTTCCTCAGTAAGGTAACTTGGCGTCCCACCTTACCCCCCCTTTTTTGGCCCTATTTCCATCGCCAGCCTGGGGCTCGGTAAGGAGGAGCCTCCCCTGTCTCCCGTGCTGGGAGATGCATTTTGTATTTGCTTGTTATTTTGCCCACGTTGGGATGTCAGCTCCAGGAGCCCTTTGGTTCGGCTCCCACATTATTTTGTAGTTACAATTTGCGGGACAAGCGCAGGGATGGAAGTTCGAACGACCCCCAGGAGTCAGTCACCTCGCCCTTCCCCCATGTTGGGGTCGGAGGGCACATGGACACTGACTGCTACACCAGGTTTAGTTCCGTTTACCTTCAAGTTCTCTTTACTTCTATGTTTTTTTTTGACTGTCACACAAACGCCTGTTTTGCTAGGGGTTTTTCCCTCTACAGCTCTACTTTTTTGTTTTTATTGGTCTTCCCCTTTTTTCTCTTTATTTTTCTATTTTACTTTTTGGTCGAACGACACAGGACCTTTTTTGTATGATTACTGCCAATGTCATTTTCTGCACGACTGCGGGCTTGAGCCTGATGCCAATTCATGCCTGTTTCCATTCGCTTTTCTACCCTCATTGCCAACATGGGTTTGTTGATTGTTTCTCATAATGTTCAGGGCTTCAACTCCCCGCTTAAGAGGAAAAAAGCCTTCTCTTATTATGCCTCGGTTCATGCTGATATACTCTGCCTTCAGGAAACTCACTTTTCTCAAGGGTCCCACCCTAAATTCCTACATAAAAAATTTCCTCTGGTCTACATGGCCAATAGCGTAACAAAGACGAAAGGGGTCGCCATTTGCTTCAGGGCTGGCCTAACAATTCAACTCCTAGACAGGTTTGAGGATCCTGAAGGCAGATTTTTGGCCCTTAAATTTATCTATAATGATGAGAAAATTACGCTGATGTCATATTATGCACCAAACTCTGGTCAATGTGGTTTCTTTGAGAAAGTGTCTGCCTTCCTCTTCAACTGGGCGGACGGGAAGATAATCTTAGGTGGAGACTCTAATGTTACCTTGGATAGATTCTGGGATAGGCAGTTGATTGCTCACTTGCCTCCCGTGCCCCTGCCTCCCACGGGTACGGAAGGTAACAAGGTTCTATTGTTGCTGTCTCGGATGGGTTTAGTAGATATTTGGAGAGAACTGCACCCGGGGATTAGACACTTCACCCACTACTCTGCCCCGCACAAACTACATACCAGAATAGATCACATTTGGGTGTCCCAATCCCTGGTTTCATTACCGCAGTCTTCCAGAATTTTGAATGTTCCCTGGTCTGACCACTCTCCCCTGATGTACAACATAGCTCTCTCCCAAACAAAGAGGGATTTCTCGAGATGGAGACTTAATGACCTTTTACTGAAATCAGCTGACATCCATCCTCAATTGGAAAAAGTACTTAAAGACTATTTTGAAACCAATGCAGACTCAACTCCGTCATACACCAATATCTGGGAGGCCCATAAAGCGGTAATGAGGGGACACTTAATTCAATTAGGGGCCCGTAGAAAGTTACAGTCCAACGCAGACCAATTGACCCTATCCAAGCAACTAGACGACTTACTCTTGACTCAAGCTGCTGACCCCACTAAAGATCTCTCTAAGCAAATCCAGAGAGTCAAAACTGAGCTTGATCTGTTACTCTCTTCTAAAGCCCAACGTTCGTTGCATTGGACTCAGCAACGCTTTTACGCCCACTCTAATAAACCGAGCCGACTATTCGCTCGCAAATTAAGACATAACTTGGATTATACACCTATCTCCATGCTCAGAACTGCATCAGGCCATACTTCTAATGCATTACCAAAAATTTTACAAGAATTTACCAATTTCTACACCTATATGCTACCTCGGCCAAGGTTTCTCAGACTCAGCTCGCTAAATTCTTTAGCACATTGCCCCTTCCATCGTTGACGGGCCCCCAGAGGGATTCCATGGAGGCAGTGATAACAGGAGAGGAAGTTACCTTAGCGATTCGGCATCTCCAATTATCAAAAGCCCCCGGCCCGGATGGCTTTTCGGCGCTATATTATAAAAAGTTCTCCCATATTCTCACCCCTCATCTTACCAAATTGTTCAATCAGATACTCTTAGGCGATACTTTCCCTCAGCAGACGTTAACGGCCAATGTCACCCCCATCCCCAAACCAAATACTGACTCCACAGACTGTAAAAATTACCGCCCCATCTCGGTCCTCAATATAGACGTCAAGCTCTTGGCGAAAGTCCTGGCCATGCGCTTAAATTTGATTTTGCCCTCGCTAATACATAGGGATCAAGTGGGCTTCGTAAGAGGTCGTCAGGCACCTGATCTAATAAGAAGACTCTCTATCCTTACTGTCCAGGCCCACAAACTGAACATTCCCTCTATGCTCCTCAAACTAGACATCAGAAAAGCATTCGATTCAGTAGAATGGGTCTATCTCTACCACACTATTTCTCAATGGGGTTTTGGCCCTAATTTCACGTCCTGGATTCAGGCTTTATACCATCATCCCCTCGGCAGAGTAACAATTGGACCACATTCCTCTCCCACTTTCCCCATACAGAGAGGGACTAGGCAGGGTTGCCCTCTGTCCCCTCTCTTATTTGACCTAGTTCTGGAACCCTTGGCTATAATGATTAGGAATCATCCCGATATACACGGCTTACAAGTTGGGACTCAGGAACATACTTTACACCTATTTGCTGATGATATCACCCTCCTTATCACCAGACCACTGACGTCCCTTCCCCATATATTTGAGACCCTGCTAAATTTTGGCCACATATCGGGCTTGGTCACTAACCCCTCCAAAACTGAAGCCTTAAATATCAACTTACCCCCCGAGACTCTTAAACTTTTGACGATAAATTTTGACATTCAATGGTGCCCATCGCACATGTCCATTTTGGGAGTACGATTTACAGTTCAGTATCAGCACCTTTACAGGGCAAACTATCCTTATATGTTCGGGAAGCTTAAAAAGTTATTGGAGGATTGGGGCAAATATCACATCTCCTGGTTAGGCCGAATAACGGCGGTGAAAATGACGCTCCTTCCTAAACTGTTATATTTGTTCAGGGTCCTTCCGGTTGACATTGTGAAAAAAGATCTAGTAGCCTTTGAAAAGCATGTCCTCTCTTTTATCTGGCAGTCTAAGCCCCCACGGGTTAATAGGGCAACATTGGAGCGGAGACCTCAGGATGGGGGTCTGGGCCTACCTAATTTGAGAAAATATTTTGTAGCTGCCCAATTGGCCCAGGTGCCGTCATTGCATCTTCACTGTTCTCCCCCACCTCGAGAATGCTCTGTCACTTCCATACTCAGCGGAAGGGTTATTGTGGTCTATCCCGTCGCTCCGACCAAGGTCCTTGAGCCCTAGCCTAAGTTTTATGCTCTCCTTATGGGACCAAAACGCCAAATTATACCGCTTAACCTCACCCCATACTCCAGTTGCTCCAATTGCAGGTAACCCATCATTTTTGCCTGGCCTCCGCACTCCCTCCTTTACCTGGTGGTTTTCCAACAACTTGACGAGGCTGGGCAATTTGCTTACGGTTAGAGGCCCCTTAACTCTTTCCAGCCTGAAGGAACACTATAACCTTCCCGAAAGAGAGCATTTCAGGGCAACCCAATTACTGCACTGGGCTCGGGAGGCCTGCACCCTGAGGTCTCCAGATTCCGCTAGCCAGACCTATTTTGAGCGCTGGTGCACCAGTACCTCTATTACCCCACGCACTATCTCGCTGTTATACCGTAATATGGTGTCTCCAGTCAATCTGCTGGACCTGACATATATCAAAGCATGGCAAAAGGAGCTAGGGATCACCATACCGGAAGAGGACTGGCTGAAGGCCTGGGATAATTTAAGTCATAGCTCCCTGAACACTATTACGAAAGAGGCAGGGTATAAGGTGCTTTTCAGATGGTACTTGACCCCTGTTAGACTGGCTAAAATCCATCATAGCTCCAATGACCAATGCTTCCGGGGCTGTTCCTCCCCGGGAACTATGTCCCACATATGGTGGACATGCCCGAAAGTTGTTCGGTTTTGGGTTAGGGTCTATCACCTGATTTTCTCGGTACTACAATTGAATTTGCCAAAGGCTCCCCAGGAGGCCTTGTTGGGAATCCCTCCTATAGGGACCCCCAGGATTAAACTGAAATTACTAAACCATATCTTCTTGGCTGCTAGACAATCTATTGCTAAAGCTTGGAAGTCTCCGGCTATTAACTTTTCTCAATTTAAAAATAAAATTGACTGGATTTACATGAATGAACGGCTAACAGGCCTAGCTTCCGAGAACTCCCAACGGACCTCGAAAATTTGGCAACCATGGCTGTTATATAGATTTGGCGGGTCCATCCCTCCGAACCTGCATATGCCATAATACCTCCGGTCCCTCCTCTATCTCTAACCACTAGGAGCTGCCTTCAGGGGTCAAGTGCCAGAAATGGTACCCGCTGTCCGTACTTCGAGTAGGTTTGACCATTTCCCTTTTTATTTATTTATTTATTTTTTCCTTCTTTCCCCCTTTTTTTTTTTTTTTTTCTCTTTTTCTTTTTCGTTAGTGTTCTCTGTGTTTATTTTGTTTTATCTTCTTATTGCTTGAATTGTTATTTCCCTGCTTCCATTCCTATTGTATTTTGAATTTTTGAGTTATTGCCTATGCACACAAAGCTTATTTGTCTAATGACATTTTGTCTAGGGACTGTAATGTGTCGGTTGTTACCAGTTTCCCATACATAGCTTCATAGTACATGGATTCGGGGTTAGCTCCCCGGGTTCTTACTGAACTTTGGCACTTAAGGGGACGAACTCTGGGCACCCGTAGCACTCTAAGACCACCAGTCGGGTCGGTGATTCTACTGGTAACGTGGAACTACTATTATTATAACTGGGGCTTCCCCAGTTTTTGTGATATGGCTCTATTTGTTGTCTGTATTGCCCACTTAACTATGATATAGCGTCTAAGTTATGTATGTTGTACCGTTATATGCTTGGTTACATCCTACAATGCTCTTGCTGTAAGACAAAATTTCATAAATAAAAATATTTAAAAAAAAAAAAAAAAAAAAGAGTGACTAAAGTTTATCAGAGCACAAGTCACATGACTGCACCATTAAGACCCAGGTTCAATGCCAAATTGTAGGTCTTTCGGAGTATTATTTCTGGTTGCCCTATTATTTATTACAGTATAACATTCAGGTTATTACCGTATATACCCGGGTACAAGCCGAGTTTTTCAGCATCCAAAATGTTCTGAAAAAGTCTACCTCGGCTTATACTCGGGTCAGCGGTACCCAACCCGAGTAGCTGAGATTGCAGTCACTTTTAATCATTCCTATACCAACAGTACACTTCGGGAGAGACTGCAATATCACACAATGCCCTCTGTTGGTTATATGAAAGAATAACAGTGCACCCTCTGTTGTTTTTATGAAAGAATAACAGTGACTGCAATATCACACAGCGCCATCTGTTGGTTATATGAAAGAATAACAGTGACTGCAATATCACACAGCGCCATCTGTTGGTTGTATGAAAGAATAACAGTGCGCCCTCTGTTGGTTATATGAAAGATTAACAGTGACTGCAATATCACACAGCGCCATCTGTTGGTTGTATAAAAGAATAACAGTGCGCCCTCTGTTGGTTATATTAAAGAATAACAGTGACTGCAATATCACACAGCACCCTCTGTTGGTTATATGAAAGAATAACAGTGACTGCAATATCACACAGCACCCTCTGTTGGTTATATGGAAGAATAACAGTGCGCCCTCTGTTGGTTATATGAAAGAATAACAGTGACTGCAATATCACATAGCACCCTCTGTTGGTTATATGAAAGAATAACAGTGACTGCAATATCACACAGCGCCATCTGTTGGTTATATGGAAGAATAACAGTGACTGCAATATCACACAGTGCCCTCTGTTGGTTATATGAAAGAATAACAGTGACTGCAATATCACACAGCGCCCTCTGTTGGTTATATGAAAGAATAACAGTGACTGCAATATCACACAGCGCCCTCTGTTGGTTATACGAAAGATTAAAAGTGATGGCAATATCAAACAGCACCCTCTGCACATGGTAGTGGGACAGTGGGACAATGCACACAGTAATCCGTTTGGCAATTCTCTGTCACCATCAACTTTGCAAAGAAGTCCGGTTGATCGCTGGGAGAGTCGCTTTGGCAGAATGTGCGCTGCTGGGAGACAGGGCTGTAGTTGTGTCTAGGCTTATACTAGAGTCAATAAGTTTTCCCTGTTTTCGTAGGTAAAATTAGGTACCTCGGCTTATACTCGGATCGGCTTATACTCGAGTATATACGGTAACTCCCGTTTCTATCCTGATCTTGCCTGGACTTTAACTGGGACTCAGATTAGCCCTTCTGATATCACATCATATAAAATTTTATGGGTGATATGGGAAATGCAAATGACTCCTTGGCCCAGAATACAAAGTCCTAGAAGAAAACTGTATATGCTGTCCTTAAAGGAAAACTAAACCCATGACCCTCCCCACCCCCCTTAACTGCCCTGCTCCAAGCTGCCTGCCCGCAGTATCTATTCATTTTAGAAGTCTCCGATCTGCAGACCTGCTATTAATTTGCAGATTTATGCAACTGAGTTCAGAAGGGCCATCTGTCTTCTGATCCTCTTCTGTAGAGTGGTGAGGATCTTGAATCCTGAATTACTGTGCATGCTAGCTCCTTATCTGCAACTGTCAGAAGAGGAGGAGAAGAGACTTCTAAAAAAGGAATAAATACTGGTGGCAGAGTGCTTGGAAGGAGGGACCGTGAAGCGAGCCATGAAATGGGGTGGGGGGGTTCAAGGGTTTATTTATTTTTTAGACAATTTAGTGGTTCTCACCTTCCTAGGCGGAAAAGGCAAAGTAACATGCTTTTCTGATAATACTTTTTCTCTAGGCAAAACTCTACTAATCTGAGGTTTGGTAGACCTCACAAGATTTACACAAGAAAAGGTCAAAACCAAAAATCTAGCCAAGTCACAACAATCATGAATACATGCTCCTTACACTTGCGTGAACTTGAGGGCAGCACCAAATTTTTTCTTCTGACATTTAGGCTGTGCAAATTCATGTTTGAGCACAAGGGAACAATGAAATTATCAACAGATTCAAAATAATGGTATTTCAAGGATTCACTTAGTGAGTGCCATTAATAGGAGCTACTGACTAAGCGAATTGTACAATAATGCTCTTAAAGGAACAGTTCAGTGTGAAAATATGTGTAATTTGTCTTCATAATCTGATTGTTTTGCCACCACTACGGATTAATGATATCTGAATGGAACTAACAGATAAAATGAGAATAATTTTAACTATTATTTTTGAATCCACAGTAGATGGCCTTTCTGTAATTCAGAGCATGGCAACATTCTGCATCAGAACCAATTCATAATTGGCCCCGTAGATGAACTCATTCCATTTTGATAATTTCTAGCAACCCCTAAGTCAGTGGTCCCCAACCAGTAGCTTGTGAGAAACATGTTGCTCTCCAAACCTTTGGATGTTGCTCCCAGTGGCCTCAAAGCAGGTGATTATTTTTGAATTCCAGGCTTGTAGGCAAGTTTTGGTTGCATAAAAACCAGGTACACTGTCAAACAAAGCCTCAATGTAGGTTGACAATCCACATAAGGGCTACTAAATGGAAAATCACAGCACTTATTTGGCACCCCAAGAACATTTTTCATGCTAGTGTTGCTCCCCAACTCCTTTTACTTCTGAATGTTGCTCACAGGTTCAAAAGGTTGGGGATCCCTGCCCTAAGTTAATGTGAGCATGCAGAGTGTCACACACTCAGAAGATTGAGAGCTGATAAAGGTTCAGATCCTTAATGTTACAGGGTTGCTAGACTGGGCTGGTACATTAAGTGGAGTATTTACAATGCAGCATTCCTATATAAAAATCATTAGACTTTAGCGCACCTTAAATATATTTTCTTATCATCTCTACTTTTCTTGCCTACATAGTTCATCTGTAAAATAGTGTTTTTGGGTGAAAATGAGATGTGTCATATGACTAGAATAAAGTATATAGTAAACCGTATACAAATCTTTTTCAGGCAAAAAAACTTTTTCTTTTGATGATTCCTCATTGAAATAGAATGCTTTTTTATAGCAACTCCTTACCTGGTTTTAACACTGGAAAAAGAATCTTCCATAATGAAAACTATTCCTGTGAGAGAAATGTAAATCAAACATAAGAAGCAGACCATGAATTTAAGAAATAACATTAAGATATTATAAAGCCTATGAACCATAACTATAACTACTGAAATGATCAGTATAAACAAAGGTTATGATTCATTTACTACATAGTTCTACTATCCATGAATTACTTTACCTGCTGTTCAGCCACCTTACTCGCTATTTACATGTGAATCCAGCTAACACTTAGTGCCAAGGCACATGGGGCACAAGCGATCAGTGGAGCTGGGAAAGGGAGCGGATCCACTTCTTGTAGCCTACAAAAACGCAGGCTGAGAGTAGTGGAGCCAAAGCTCCGCATGCCCTCAGACTTTGTGCTACCGTACTATGCTCCTGTTTCCAGTCTCCTTATTCACCCGATACTTACCTGTCTGTCCAGACTGTGTTCAAAATAGTAGAAATTGCGAGCTGGGTGCAAAGCAGTCTGGAAACCCTTTCTAGGGGTTTTTGACGTTTGTCCAGACTGTGACAACCTATACTCCGGTGCACCTAAAACGGAATGAAGACAGTTAATTAATCACTCCATACACTATATATTTTTACATGTATTGTTAGTGTTTCTAGTGCATATTTTTTCTCCTGAATTTAACCACGAAGTCACACAAAACAATGTCAGCTTACGACCAATTTTCTGCGGCTTAGCTAATATATAAATGTGACATTTACCAGCAAAAAGTCAGTTGCATAGGAAATCCCACCCAATTTTTAGAGATACTGACGCCAGAAAATAATCTTTTTTTTATACCCATCATAAGAATATCATTGAATACTATTTATAATATTTAGGGATGCACCGAATCCAGGAATCAGTTTGGGATTTGGCCAGGACTGGGCCTTTTTCAGCAGGATTTGGTCGAATCCTTCTGCCCAGCCGAACCAATTTTGCATATGCAAATTAGGGGCGGGGAAGGAAATTGCGTGACTTTTTGTCACAAAACAAGGAAGTAAAAAATATTTTCCCCTTCCCACCCCTGATTTGCATATGCAAATTAGAATTCGGTTTGGTATTCGGTCGAATCTTTCTCGCAGGATTCTGGGGTTTGGCCAAATCCAAAATAGTGGATTTGGTGCATCCCTAAAAATATTGCCATAAAAGTATCATCTGATGCTTTTATATCGCCTTTCTTACCCCCATGTTGCTCTATGAGGGGGCTGTCATATTTGTGCAGCAGGTTGGCAAAACAGTCAGGTTTATGAACTTCAAGTAACAATTAGTTACAAAAGCAGAACTATCATTAAAAAATTATCATAAAATAATGTCATCGATTACTGTACAAGTACCTGGACATAAAAATCCAGAAATGTATATATAACATGCTAAAAAATCAATGTGACCTATAGGTAGTGTAACTTTTAATTTAGATTAATATTTTGAAAAGAAATTTTTTAGTGTCGATATCACTTTAAGACTCAGTATACACCCATTTTCAACATTAGTTCAATGAATAGGGCTTGTGCTGAATGTGATTAAAATCTATTAACGGTTTATAGCAGTGTAATTCTTGAGAAAATTCCCCAAGTGGATCAACATGTTGGAACATGGATACTGCTATGCAGTTTGACTAAATATCAAATTTTTGATCACAAAATGAAGGATGATTAATTCTACCAATTGTATTATTCCATTTGATCATACACACCATAGTTGTGTGCAGACACTTTTTGACTTTTACGTAATATATGGGCATCTGTGTATTGGGGCAATGGTGGCCACCATAATGTTTCTTATGTTCGGTCTTCCCATTGGTTGGCTGCTCTGTTCCTTTCTGCCAGTCCTGCTACTAACTTATCCAAATGCAGCTATCAATATACACCATTGTTGTATAAAATAAAGGCAGGCCAGACATCTATGCAAACGCTCTCATATAATGATTGAGTGTGTTTTGTTAGTTCCAGCTTGGATAGCCATATGAGTGACTGTGTCATTTCTGTGCTTCTCGTCAAATGTTTTCAAATAGATTTATCCATTATTGTGTAATGTATAGTGCAGCACATTTGTATGATTTATTCTTATACAGGTATGGGACCTGGGGTTTTCCGAATAATGGATCTTTCCGTAATTTGGATCTTCATACCTTAATTCTACTAAAAATTCATATAAACATTACATAAACCCTATAGGCTGGTTTTGCCTCCAATAAGGATTAATCATATCTTAGTTGGGATCAAATACAAGCTACTGTTTTATTATTACAGAGAAAAATGAAATCATTTTTTAAAAATGTGGAGTATTTGAATGAAATGGAGTCTATGGAAGACTGCCTTTCCATAATCTGGAGCTTTCTAGATAACAGATCCCATACCTGTACTATGAAAAGTTGTGACTTTATGTGCTTTGCCAATAAATTGATTTCCTACAAACTTACACCTAGTTATTGTATACAGGTATAGTCTAGGAAAACAGGTTGTTTTTAGTTGATGAGTCTGACTTTTACCCCTCCCCCAAAAATGTTCTGCAGATGCCAACAATAAATATACTGTAAAACACCCATTTTGCGTTTTTTAGAGAACCATGAAAAATTTAAAAATTAGGGACATGTGTTAAAGCAATTTATTATTTTAGTACTCAAAGGATATGATTAAAAGTAATAAAAAAAAGTAATTGGACAACTTAAAAAACTGAAAATAGGGGGGCGTGGCCTGGACGCTGGGAAAGATGGCTTCTTAAACTAACAGATCCTCCAGGATAGCCCTCCAACAGCATACATTAGCACCCTGTATTGCATAGACTAACTTTAAAAAGACTCCTCGGGACCCCTAAAGCCCCCCCCGGGACTTAAATCAAGAGCCTGACTGCAATCAGCACAAAGCCTAGACACAAAGACGGACCCTCACAAACTGGTTGAGACCATTTGTCAACACATCTCTCAGGCCAGAATCAGTCACTAACCCGAACAGTGGGGAAGTATTCCGTAGTGACAAGAACTACTCACAGCTCCAAAGGCCACCTGCACAATTCCTAGAAGCTTTGCCGATTGGGAGCTCGCAGGACCCTCCCCGGACCGAGAGACCACATCCCCGCTACAGTAAGCTGCGCTGCATACATCGAGCCCAGCAGCTATGAAGCACCGGGGTGCCCCCGGTACCACAAGCCGAGCGGTGAGTCCATCGGGAGCTTTCCGGTACCTGGGTCGGGAGACGGGGCTGCATGAAACACTGGACCACAGCTGAGGATCGGACGCACACAAGGTAGGAGAAGTCGCGTGGCGCCATACCCTCCCGACCGGAGCCTTCCACCCAGCCAGCGCAGTGGAGGAGATAGATCCCAGATATACTTACTGGGACCGGCTGAGCAAATTTTTGGAGGCACTTTCGAACTGGAGAATACAAGGCCCCTATCGGATATAACGGCCACGTGGGTCATAGGCACAGGGAAGGATGAGGCATATGGATTTAAGGGTATGTTTTAACATGACTTCAATTTTTCACATATGAGCGATGAGGGATTTCCCTGCAGTGAGCACCAACCATTTGGTTTTTTGGTGTGCTACCACCGTTAATGTGGATATGATCTTAAAAGTTCCTGTGGTAATGTGGGTGTGGTTTACAGTGGGTGTGGTTTAAAAGGAGGAGTGGCCAACACTGGCTTCCATTATCGGCCCTCCACCACATAGGCCAGTAAAATTTTGGCCCTCTGTACCACAGAAGTTGGACAGCACTGACATAGAGGATGCACTACCCTACCTCCAAGATCCCCCAACTGCCTCCACAGAAGGAGAGACACAGAAACAGACTGACCAGGTCTAACTGGCTTATTTGGGCAATAAGAGACAATAGGAAGAACCCTCAAGACCCAAAATATATTGGATGATTGATGTGAAAGTGGATGACTAGAGTTCATCCAAAAAAGAACATTACTCAGTGGACAGACAGAAGCGGAGAGCGGGAGGGCTTGACCTAGAGAAAACCCTTTATAGGGACTCCCTTTGGATTGCCTGAAATTATATCAGCAATCTAGCAATTTATACCTAGGGTCATATTAAGCTACACATGTGATAATATGTGCTAAAGTTAAATCAGTTAAAACAGTTTACAAGTTAGTAATTGTGGGCCCTTAACCTAGACTCCCAGGAAGTAAAATAACATACTCATCGGATACAGGGAATTTATGTAAACTGATATATGGCAGGCTACATGGACAGGCTTTCTACCTAGGCTTCAATCTGTGACCCCACCCAAACAAAGATTTATCCTAGTTGAGAGTAACAGTGCTGCTCCCCCATTTTTGGAAAACTTATAAAAGGGGGAAAAAAAGTGTCTCCAATTTTGTGAGACAATAATATAATTAGTTTTGTTATTTGCGCTGTTTTGTTAATTGTTTTTGGTCTCCTCTTCTCTTTTCTCTCCACCCCTAACGTTTTATTTATTGAATTGCTTATACACTTTAAGCTATCTGTTTTTAACAGCCTACTACCAAGGTGACATTAAAATTCCCCAAGGAAAATCCAGGATGGGCCCACAGACTCCCCCCAGAACCTCGCTCCTTTGATTTAAAGGTAGGCTCGCATGTCAGCGGCCTTAACATGCCTCAAAAACGCACTATGGCCTTCTCTGATTATTTTAAACTACAAACGGATGTCTTGCAGCTACAGGAGACACATTTTAGCAAAACATCATCATCCAAATACTACCCCAGGTATATTTAGCAAATTCCTCAACAAAAACCAAAGGGGAGGCCATCCTCATTGCAAACAGATGAAATTTCAACTTAACCAGAAATATATAGTAAATTTGCCTCATAGTGGGTGGAGATTTCAACACGACAATAAACAATAATGTAGACAGATCACGTGACATTATAGACAAGCAGAAACCCACCAACAACGATAGAGACACAAAGCAACTTGTCAGATATTTGACAGATGAGGCATTGGTGGATGTATGGAGAGAAAAACACTCAGAATATAGAGACAGAAAGCAACTTGTCAGATACTTGACAGATGAGGCATTGGTGGATGTATGGAGAGAAAAACACCCAAAAGAAAAAGACTATACGTACTACTCCAGCGTCCATGCCACTTATTTATGCATGGATTTTATCCTTACCAAGCCCACACTACTACAATACATACACTCAGCTAAAATCCACAACCTCACTTGGTCTGACCACGGCTAAATGGATAGAGGGGGAGGTAGTTGGAGACTGAACAAATCCCTACTGCTAGACAAGGATATCTGTACGGGGTTACAAATACACTTAAAGAATACTTCAAAATTAACACTCCAGCGGATACTCCCTTGGCTATCAGGTGGGACGCTCACAAAGCGGTAATTAGGGGGATCCTGATAAAACATGCCTCCCGAATAAAAAGAAGCACAGAAGAGAAAACTAAACAACACTACCAAAAGCTACATGACAAAACCATAGCACATAAAAAACCCTACTCCAGAAAAGTACAGAAAATACAAAACATAAGACAACAACTTAACCAAAGTCTCTCAGATAAATCAGCTTACGTTATGCGTAAAACTAAATATCAGTACTATGACTATGAATATGCCCAACACAATGTTAGTGCGCAAATTGAGGGCCCTACACACCAAACAAACTATGCTCTCTATAAGAACTCAAACAAGGAATGTAACAAGAGACACACAGCAAATCCTCAACATGTTTAGTAACTTTTACACGGTACTGTATTCAGCAGATAAAATCCCTGAGGCCAATTTCAAAGAGAATCAGACTAGGTGGACCCCACCTCAACTAACTAAGGAGGACCAAGAGACGTTGGCCTCACCCATAGAAACTGAGGAAATACAAAATGTGATTAAAAACTCTAAAGCAAGCAAGGCTGTTAAAATGTCCAAGACAAAAGGCAAATCCCAAGGAGGAGAACATTTGCGAATGCTAGGCCTTACTCTCATGAGGGCATTGAAAAACAGCTGGACCAACGGATCTAGAGCCCATGATACTCCTGTTAGCGCTAAAATGGCTGAAACTTGTACCTTGAGAGTACTCATCTGAAGACCCTTTTCATAGCTGGAGAAAAGAAAATGTATCATCATGGAGGCTGTTGGAGCACAGGGGTCCTGACCTCCTATTATTGTAGAATGTACACATTTTTCCCAGATTCTATAGTATTGGGATGATGTAGAAAGTTTTCTTGACCTAAGCAGGAAATCTTCTACTTCTTGCTTAAAATTCTTTCAACCTCCAGGCCATTAAAGAAAGGTTTTCTTCCATTTGGAATTGAAACATTCCTTGAGACAGCCACCCTGGAAATTTCGGGATTCTTTTGGGTTCCCCCAAGGTTATCCTGTAAAGCAGTGGAAACCATGGTCGTCTTGGCCAAAATGAAAACCACCACTATTGCATCTGCCCTCTCTCGTTCTATCTTCTTTAGAACTTTCCATATTGGTGGGAAGACATAGATTAAATCTTTCGACCAATCCTGCCTTAGACCGTCTGTGGCTACAGCCTCTTGTGTTTTCCACAGATGCCATGGGGCAAATTCACTAAAGAGCGAAGTGTCTAACCGGGGGGAAAATTCGCCAGCGTGACGTCATTTTGCGACTTTGCTGATTTACCATAGGTACCTGGCGTAAATTCGCTAGCAAAGTAGATAGTATGTAGCGGTACTTCACTCCCAAACACCAGGCGAAGTTGCACTCTGGCGAAGGTACATAACTACGCTAATTCACTTAGATGCAGATTTTTCTGAACGTTACCTCTTGTGCCAGAGTTTACTTCGCCAGCTCAGACCAGGCAAAGTGCAATCGAGTAGATGGGAGTTTGTTCAAAAATAGTTGATAATTTTTCTAAGTGCCAAAAAACACTGGCGTCTTACTTTTTATAGGGTGATAGGCTGAAAAAGATCGTAATTTTTTTGGGGGTACCCTCCTTCCCCCCTACATTTCCTTACATATGGCACCTAAACTATATAGCGGGCACATGTGTAGGGCAATATAACACCTCTATTTTCTTTTAGTAAGGTTCCCTGGCCTTGTGTAGTGTAATGTATTTGCTGCAACATATACATCCATGGTACTTTAACTTCAAGCCGTTTACTAATTAGGCATCGCTAGCGTAACTTCAAACTGCTTATCATATTATCCCTAGCGCAACTTCGCAAGCATTTGGTACCCTGGACGCAACTTCAGATTTTCATGAATTAGCGTTGTCCTGGCGAATCTGCGCCTGGCGAAGTGTTGCGATGTCAGTAAAGCCGTCGCTGGCGCAATTTCGGAGGTAAGTAAATTTGGCCCATGGTGTCTATCTCTGGAACTCCCCATGTATCCACTATATTTTTAAATAAATATTCGTGTAGACTCCATTCGCCTGAGTCTATTACACTTCAACTCAAAAAGTCTGCCTCTTTGTTTTCTATACCAGGTAGATGCACTGCTGACAAGTTTTTTAGCCAACGCTCCGCCCACTGAAAGATGGGCTCTGTTTCCTCCTGCAATCTCATACTTCTTGTATCTCCTTGCTTTTGCGGGTAAGCCGCTACTATGGTATTGTTGGAAAATACTTTTACATTCTTTCCTTTTTAAATGTTCTGCGAGAGCTAACAGGGCTTCTCTTATCACTCTAAATCCTAGGATATTTCCCAGGAACCTTGTACAAATACTTCTCCTAGATGGGCGCCCCAGCCTACACCTGATGTGTCTGTCGTCATGACTGTCCATTCTGGTTCCTTTATTTGAGTACCTCTCCCTAAATTGTCTTTAACGCACCACCAGCTTAGTTAGTTCTTTTGATTTTGAGGCAGAACCAATTTTTTTCCTCTTCTGCAGGAAGTTGTTCAGACTCATCATATCAAATACTGGCCTCATCTTCCCTGAGGCCTTTTTTTACCAGGAACAGTCTTGAGTAGAACCCCTCCCTCTTTTGTGAGGAGGAACTGTTTCTATTGCTTCTGATATGACCAACTGATCCATATACTCCTGGACCAGGCTTCTGATCGCTTCTGATTTTCTGAAAACTGAAATTAAAAAAATGGTCCGCTCTTGGAACTTTTGCAAACTCTAAACGAAAACCTCTTTCCACTGTGTCGCAGACCCAGCGATCTACATTTCTGGCCCAGACTTGAGCAAACAGGGACAGCCTGCCCCCTACCCTCATCTGAGCAGGGACATCCTCATTGTTGCTGTGCTGCTGAGGTGGAAGAGAAACCACTAGACCTTTTGATTGCCTCTTGGGTTTTGACGCCCTGCTCTCCACGATGATTGCTTATTGTATTCCCTTCCGTGCCTATACGGTCTGGAAGATCTGAATGATGACTTAATGACTTATCCTTTTCCTTTGCAAATGGTGTGTCATATGATCTACCTCTTTATTCTTCTCTCTTGAGGAAGGAAGGCACTTTTCCCTCCAGAGACCTTTTTAATGATCGAATCTAATCTTTCTCCGAAAAGCATCTCTCCTTCAAACGGAAGCTGACAAATTAGTCTTGGAAGTTGCATCCACTGCCCATGGTTTAAAGGAGAAGGAAAGGCAGAATTACAAAACACTCACAAAGTAGTAGAGCCGGAGTCAGATTGTAAAAGGTTAAAAAGCTTACATTTTATTCTCCATAGTTAAGAACCAGGGCCTGACGCGTTTCGTGTCTACCAGGGACACTTAGTCATAGGCTGAACATTGAATAATCATACAGGATATTTAAAAGAGAAGTAGCCCGCTGATAACCAAAGTGAACTGGACCCGAGCGATGGAAAATATCAGAGATAAGTTCCTAGATAGGAACTATGAGGGGGAGCTGGAGTGGTACCCGTGGGCCCAATACCTGGAAAGAACCCAATCTGGGTCTGACCCCAATGAGTCTGGAACTGTTTGAGCGAAGGAACAGATGAGAAGTCATCTGGTAATGATATGCTAAAGTCAAAATAACTATTTCTCACTATATATGTTTTTCTTCATCTCTCTTCCCTCTTCCTTCCTTATCTAAATGTCAACTGCAAGATAAGTAATGAAACGGAATAACCCAAGAGGAAGTGGAAATGACCGGATGTATCGAATATTCCGCATGGAACGCCTCGTAATAATCAGGCATGGACAAACTTATGGCTAAACATATATTGTAATTTATTGCATTTATTCTTTGTTACAATGAAAACGAATAAAACATTTAAATATAAAAGTGAAGTAGCCAATGGGAAACAGTAGGCGGTGCTACCAGGCGTACCAATCAAGAGAAAACATTCAAAACCTAGGATTCATTAGACACACCCCCAAGGCAAAAACAATACATAGGCTAACTTAATTAGGGAGAACATAATACAAAATATAAAGTACACAGTCAATATGTCAAAAATAGTGAAAAAGAAAAAGGGAAAAACTAATGACTTTTATACATAACAGGAGAAGTCAAAATCAAAATGTAGACCTAGAGACTGCCTTGTACCTAAATAAAAAATCCATTTGGTCTCTATTTTCAATAACTCAGAATAAATGTTTCCACCCCTTATATTAGGAACTACTCTATCTATGTGTATAACTCTCAAAAAAGAGGAAGTCCAATTGTTACATTCAGCAAATTGTCTAGCAACTGGTGTTTGAGATTCCTTGTTGTTGATTTTAAAAATGTGTTCTCTAATTCTCTAATCTTTTAATTGTCGACTTTTAATTGTGGCCCACGTATTGTTTTTTTTACATTTTTCACAGGTAAGAAGATAAATTACATTTTTAGTATTACAGTTAATGTAATGTTTGAGATCATAGTTTTTTTGTGGTAGTAGTAGAAGTAAAAGACTTGGTTACAGAGATGTATTTGCATGTAATGCATTTCGTCGAACTGCATTTGTAGCTCCCTTTTGTATGCAACCAGGTTTTACTTGGAGTATTAGTTCTTATTAGACTGGGGGATAATATATTACCAAGAGTCTGTGTTCTTCTTGATACAAAATTATGTTCTTTATCTAAAACTGCTTTGAGAATTGGATCAGTTTCCAAAATTGATAGACTTGGATGGAAATGATTCTGTGATCATCCACCACTGTTGTCTTCCGTGGACGTCCAGGTCTTTTTGAGTTCACCAGTGCTTTCTTTCTTTCTTTCTTTCTTTCTTTCTTTCGATGTACCAAACTGCAGCTTTTGCGACTCCTAATATTGTAGCAATTTCTTGGATGGGTTTATTCTGTTTTTGAACCTTAAAGATGGCTTGTTTCACCTGCATTGAGAGCTCATTTGACCGCATGTTGCATACAAACACCCCCCCCCCCAATCAAATCAACTCCAGGGCTTTTATCTGCTTCATTGATAATGTCATTAACGAAGGAATTGCCCACACCTGCCCATGAAATAGCCATTGACTGAATTGTCCAATTACTAATGAGCCTCTGAAATAAAGTGATTGTGTTAAAAAAAAGGTTCCTCACATTTTTATGCAATCTTTTTGTTCAACCCACTGAATTAAAGCTGAAAGTCTGCAGTTCAACTACATCTGAGTTGTTTCATTTAAAATTCATTGTGGTAATGTACAGAACCAAAATTAGAAAAAAGTTGTCTCTATCCAAATATTTATAGACCTAACTGTATAGGATAAATGAAAAAACCCTAATTTTGTAATATATGTTGCTTTTATTTGGTGCTAAAAATGTATATTATCTTTAAAAATAGCCCCTTTATAAGAGCTCCCTATAGATGTTCACTGGTCCCATCTGTGTTTAAAAAGAGGGGTGGGCGTGTCCTAATGGTCCCTGCCAGAAGTACAGTAGGAGGGGGACAGCCAATCACAGCCCTGGAGTCACACAAGGAAAGACAGGCTTTAGTTACCCATTAAGGTCCTTCTAGCTGCTGATTGGTTCCTATCCAACAGTGCAGTGAGCACCACCGGATGCCCTGCACAGCCTGGGATTTCAGGGAGCAGGAAGTGGAAGAGATGGGAGGGATTTTTAGGGTTTTTTGCAGAAATATTCAATAAATCAGCCTGAAACACTACATTTTTAAAGAATTCTTCAATATCTTAATGAGTATAACGCACTTATCCATTTTTTTTTTTACACAGAATGTCTCCTTTAGATCTATTAATTTTATTAATAATAGCATTCACAGAGGGAAAAACAGCCATTTTTGGGAAACTTAGGACAACATTTTGGTGTAAAATACAGGAAAATGTCATGGAAAGCACCTATTGAAATGCATTATAAATTGGAAAAAATAATGAAAATTGGAAACATGTCCTGTGCTAACGCAACACTCATAAGATTATGTGCCAACGTGTGAAGCTCTGCTTGTAACTTGAGATGGGAGTTCCAAGGAAATGAAAGTGAAAGAATAAAGTATAAGCATTCCAGATCATTCTGGAATAATGTTTAAACAATTTCACTTTACAAAACATACCTATTTGAATTTGACCATTTTGGCCATACAAAGAACTTGAGAATTTGAATCTGAAAATTTAAATTTTCACTTCAAACCTTGATAAATCTGCTCCTTAATGTGTAGTTATTACTATTAACAATTTTAATGCCAGAGGTCATAGATTCTATGATCTACTGAACTAATGTTTGGGGATTGGAGAGGTGGCTTCAAAATTCAATTTGGCACCACATGGACACGAATGTCAGGGTGCAAAGTGCAAAAACTAACGGCAAACCACTGTTTTTCATGCTTTGAGACCTACATGTGCCCCATAAATCATATGTTGCCTCTGCAGTGGGGCACTAGGAGCCACATGGAAGCTACCCCTACCACCAGGTAACTTGGGTGTTATTCAGACATATAAGTTAGGGATCAACAGTAGGCACATGCTTTATACTTGATGCCTGCCCGATGGCAGTCGTAAAGACTGCTGGTGCTGAGCTCTGCACCTAATGCCTTTGTCAATCACTCTCGGAGCCTGGACACAAGAGTATTAGAAATTTACTCCTCGCATGTTTTGCACTTGCCTTTGTATCCTGCTGCCAGTGCCTCTCCCCAACATATTTTAACTCAGGGTGGCTTTCCTACATCAGACATCATCAAATAAGTTCCCCAAGAAGCGCTTTACATTTCTTTGACTAACATCTTTAAACCCCAAGTCAAAAATAAGCCAATGTAACATTGGAACACATATGTCCTTAAAGTGACAAGGCTCCGTACACTGCATTATTCAAACCAGTTGATGTATAAGGACAGTAACTGCAGTTAGGGTACTTCTTGATAGAGGGGAAATGGCATAATTTACCTCCCCCAAGGTCAATGTGGAACTGGTGTCCATAGCAGGAATTTGTCTCTAATTCTGCAATTTATGGTATGCCCCCCCCCTGCAAATTTTTGCAGCGACCGCATGGCAAGGGGAGGTCATTAAGAAGCAGGGCCCACCAGGTTTTTTCCCGTGTCCCACAGGCCCAGCCCGACCCACCATAAATTCCACAGAGATCCCTACCTGGTAGTTCTAGAATGTATGCAGCTTACAAGTACAGTAGTGATGAACAGTGCAATCGCTCACCCGTTTACAGATGCTGCAGTAGTATTGTATAATATCGAAAAACGACTATACAGTATTGGAATAACAGTAACAACTCCGCTCACCTTAGAGCCAAAATCAGCGTCACACCGAGTTCAATCCCGCGCTCCGGCTGTCCTTCAGCAGCAACAGCTACCACTGTCTTTCTCTCCACTTTTGAAATTCCCGCTACTATGTGTGCCTATAAAACGTATGGGCGGATCAATTCCGTTTACCGATGAGCTGGCAAAAGAGGCGTTTTCATAAGAGGCATTTTCATATTACTCCGTGTTGCAGTTTCAATTGCTGTCCGCAGTCTGCACCTGATCCAACGAAAACTTCGGCCAGTGGCACAAAATGGAAGAATGTGGTGACAAGTCTCAAAGCTGTAAAAATGAATGAACCGTGAATATATCCAAAAAGTTAAAAGCAATTAAAAGAATCCGAATAAGATGACTCAGCTCTAAAGAGACCCAGCGCTAATGGCAGCGTTCCGTTTAGTATAACGAGGTGAAATGCATTTATCGTGGTAGGTTGGTTCTCTGTAACAGCTACGTCCAACTAGTGGATAATACAGCTGTGGATATGTGATGCTCCTATACAGTCAGTTGGGGTCATTTATCAACACCGGGCAAATTTGCCATGGGCAGTAACCCATGGCAACCAAACATATTGCTACTTTCATTGTTCTACTTGCAGCTGGCTTTAAAAACCTATTATAACCAAATTTGCCCGGTGTTGATAAATGAAGTGCAATGCTAGCCGGAGTGCCCCAAGCATCCTGGCTGGCCACATCGCGGCTTTGCGGGGCTGTGGATCTGCGCAAACGAGCGCTGCTCTCTTTGACGTCAGAGAGTAGGTTACTTATAGGTACTTTTCTGCCTACCCCTAGTTCCAGCCCTGCTGCCTGCTTTATAAATGACAGGAAATTACAGGAATATTTTCAAATGTGTGTAACATTGCTATGGGGTGCTAGGTCTCAAAGAAGCTTTGAACAGAAACGGTCTGGAAACCAATTTGGCACATGGGGACTGGGTTGTGTTCTTATCCTGTTTTTTCCGTCTAAAACTTTCAGCAGGGAATCTAGACATTGACAGACTGTGTCATTTAAAATTGATGACAGGTTGTTCAGCAGGATTCTGGCACTTTGCTCTTGTCCACAAACTGAGAATACTACACCCCATGTGCAAAGAGCCAGCAGGGTTTCATATGAGTTTGCCTCCTTTTCTGGAGAAAAATTACCAATCTTCATATATGTATTGTAACAGTAATAACAATGGTATCGGGTATAATTTTATACTGTCCAGGCTTGGACAATATCAGCCAGGTGGCAGTGCTGTTTTCAGACAGGATCTGTGATCTTATCATGTTTAGGAAAGAGATTGCGTGGGAACTGCCAAAATAATTTTTGCCTTTCAAGTGTTTCACTACTAGCCTCACGCTGGCCCTCTTTTCAAACATTTCAGTCTTGCAAGATGACTCTGTGATATCACGACTGCAGAGTGTATAAAGACAGTGACATGGAAAATGGCCATCTGGGGAGTGAAAAGCATGGTCGGAGTGCATTGCACGGGAACAGCTGCCAACATTCTTATGACACAAGGGACCAGTAATGCAGTTGTCTGGGCAGGGCCCGGCAAGCAGGCATGCAATTTGAGGGACGGCATGCCACCCAGCTGCATCTTCTCTAGCATTGGGAACCGCTGGCACTCGTGCGCCCGCACGTTCCCTGGATAAGGATGTGAGCCCGTTCGCCAGCACGCACTAAGACCTGCCCAGCGCATGCGCTCAAAGGGGTTGGGCAGGCGGTAGGACCAAGGCAGCCTAGGGGCAGAAAAAGGGGAGATCCGGCCCTGCAGGCAAGCTGCAGGATAGAGTCCTAAAGTGGGTCAGGTACCAACTGAATCAGGGCCACTCCTGCCATGAGGCAAGGTGAGAGTTGGCACAGATCGGCCAGTTACCAGGGGACGGCCTCTGGTAACTTTAAGAGCCGAATTTCCATTTTTCAAAATAGCAATAGCGCTCACTGCAATAGCGATGCAGCGCCCCCTTGACCCGCTCCAACGGTAGCTGGGTGTGGGTGGTTATAGGTGGCCATTTAAGGGGGAAACATAAAAATCTTTTTACAATGTTAAAACAGTTGGTGTGTGATGTAACTACCAGTTTGTGTGACGTCAATTATTGCCAGCGAGGCACCTGCTGCTGGAAAAGGCTAGTTGGAACAACTTAGGGATAAAAAGAAGGTGCAGTTTGGACTTAAGGTAGAGGTGGCCATATACATTACAATTACAATCTTTCCTGCGAACATTGGTTGCAGGAAAGATGGTCAGATAAACAGGCAGAAACAATAGACATCTCCTGCTATCTGACAGTTCAATGGTATCCCTTTAAAGGCACCCAATCAAAATTTTCTGTTTTGGGCGACAACCGATTCGAGTTTTCTCTCGATTTTATAGTCTTTTCCTGACCTGACTTTTTCAAATTGTTTTATTGATAAATAAGATAAAATCGTGGATGGGAGTTTGGTCGAGCTTGGTTTGATAAAAATATGAGATACATTTGAGTTTTAGTAAATAATCCCCTAAAATTATAATGCAATTAATCTTTTTCTTTGTCTCACTAAAGTTTTTACATGTGTCAGGGAATGAAAAAAAAAACACTTTTCCTGGTGGTTTGCCAGCAATACATAAGCCAACCAGAGACTTCTCTTCCAATATTTGGCCAAAAGTACAATCATTAATTTTTTCTCTGTTCAGAACTCCAACCTGTGACAGGAAACAAAAAAAGACACTTTTTCCCCCTGGTTGATACATTTAGTTGATACATTTCTTATCTTTGTCCCTGCTGAGCAGAATCCCTGAATTTCATTAAAGGTGGTGACACTCTAAGATTCTGGGGATATTAGTTGCCCAGCGACAAATCTCCTCTTCTTCGGGCGACTAATCTTCCCAAAATGCCCTCCCGCCGGCTTGATGTTATTCGGATTACTTTGTTTTCCAAAGTCGCCCTAAGTTGCCTCACAAGGGAACTTCAGGCTACTTCGAAAACCGAAGCGTTCCGAGTGCCATCCCGCCGGCAATTTACATTATAGAGGACGGGAAGGCATTTTGGGAAGATTAGTCGCCCGAAAAAGAGGAATTTTGTTGCTGGGTGCACCTGGATCTTAGTCTAAATATGACTGAGAACTAGGTAAGCAAGGTAAGATGATGCCATTTTGCTGCATTTCCAACCTCACAAGCCTTCAAACAAACCTAGCTTTTCTATTGACGTAGGGCTTCCTAACATTTTTGCACACATCAGTGAATAGGGCTTTCCTTGTCCTATGCTTTTTTAGGCTTTTTTTTTTAAACTCTGCCATAAGTGAGTTCCAGTGTTTTAGGTAGGGATGCACCGAATCCAGGATTCGGTTCGGGATTCGGCCAGGATTCGGCCTTTTTCAGCAGGATTCGGATTCGGCCGAATCCTTCTGCCCGGCCGAACCGAATCCGAGTCCTAATTTGCATATGCAAATTAGGGGCAAGGAGGGAAATTGCGTGACTTTTTGTCAGAAAACAAGGAAGTAAAAAATGTTTTCCCCTTCCCACCCCTAATTTGCATATGCAAATTAGGGTTCGGATTCGGTTCGGTATTCGGCCAAATCCTTCGTGAAGGATTCGGGGATTCGGCCGAATCCAAAAAAGTGGATTCGGTGCATCCCTAGTTTTAGGTGAAAAATAAGGCCTTCTTTTTTACATCTAAGGAGGGTGTATTTGTTAATTGGTCATGGTATTTGGGTGCTACTAAGTGGGTGTGGCCTAAATGTTCACAAAACTATATATGGACTTGGCACTTGGCAGTTCCAGTGTAAGTAGTCCATCTAACTAATACATTAGTGGGTTAAGATGGCCCACTTAAGATCCAATCTTTGCCCACTTTATCTACCCATATGCTGGGCCTAATCTGGCTGTTTCAACAGCCCCATATGCAAGTATGGAGGTGCTTAGTCCACAGCTCTTATTTTACAGTTTTACAGTAAAATTTGTGCCCCCAAAAAACTCTTACACCCCTTTATTTGTATCCTAAGCACCTTACCTGAACACTGAAGATTTCTCTGTAGGCATGGGAAGAATAAAGGTGGCCATACACAGAGAGATCCGCTCCTTTGGCCATGTCGCCAAACAAGAGGATCTATCTGATATACCCACTGATCAGGCTGATCCAATCGTGGGCCCTAATCATAATGAAAGGTATACGGGTGGTCGGATTGCGGGACCGCATCAACAAGCAGATGTGGTCCGCGTTCCGACAGGGTTTGTACCCCTGCCCGATCGAAATCTGGACAACTCTTGGCCAGACATTGATCGGGGAAGCCCTCCCGAGGGCCCCATACGTGGGTCTACGTGGCGTGGGGGGGGGGTACAGGGTTTTTTTCTACAGGGTTTCCTTCTCCTTTAAGGACACAAAAATTGGGGGCAGGGCTTTGCAGGTATCAATTCCAAATGTCTCCCTTTGTCTTAATATAGTGATGGGCAAATCCAACCATAGAATACCATACCATAGATTCTACAATCTGTAGCACTTTCAACTGGGGAAAGCTGTCCTTTTGCTCCTCCTCCCAATCCCCCACACGTTGACATTGAGCAGAGGGGGTCTGAGTGGTCCTGACTCCTTTGGGTGGCATTGTGCCAGCGATAACAGCAGACATTTCTGCATCTACCCTCACTGCCTGCCAATCAAGGGCCACATAGCAGACTGCCAATGTCTCCTGTCTGCACCCAAGTAAATGGTACACAAAATCAGACACTTTATATTCAAACACATTTATAACACTGAACTTAGCAAACTTTGTTAGGAGTTCAGCTAGACTAAATTCAGCGATTAAATTCATTTAACTATAATACTTGACAACTGATTGGGACAATAATTTTTTTCAAGACTGATCCAAATATTCTATTCTTAAAATTTCTCAAATTTGAATATGCAACAGAGGATTCAGATTCAGCATTTTTCCTAAGCCTATTTTGTACTGAGTTTTTCTATAAAATGTTCAGAAACCTTGATTTGTTGTTATTTGCTCTTTTTAGAATACTTTCATAATTATCCCCCAAGAAAATTGTAAAAATTGTCATTTCCTTGACATGATAATCTGAAAAATGCTGGCTGTACATTTTATAGTTATATTGCCATTATCCTACAAATTTGCTCAGTGCCAAAGAAATGACTCCCCACATGAGCTGAGTACAGTCATCATTGGTCATGTCAATAACTGGATGTACCAGAATAAAATCTATTTGGCCATCTTAACTGACCTGAATATTATATATACTGCTTGTTAATATCAGAAATTTATTAAACAAACTATTTTAAAATAGCATGAAAAGGGAATATTATTTCCTGTGTACGTTTGATCAGTTAAAATCCTATCTACCTAATAACATTATTATTATTATATTAAACCTTATTTTCTTAATTTTAGAGTTTTAGTAGATAGAAAGTTTTGTTTTAACAGTGCTTTTTGTTTTATTGCAGCCAATAAGGCTTTTTGCAATCAGATACTTGCTTGTGAAAGGAGTTAAATGTAAACATGTTTGCGAGGTGGGATATGTAGAGGGGTAGATATAAGGGGTCATTTGTTATAACCACAGGCAATAGCTCTTAGTACTCATACAGCGAGCACTTCTGCCAGCGATCTGGCTTTATGCTTTTGTTGTACGGTTTTCACCAGACCCTCAGAGACAGAGACTTTGCTTTAAGAGAAAAGTTTATTGATGTGCTTGTTATACACTTCTGATTTAACCCTGGAGTGAGTAGAGTTTTATACCCTTTTCTAAACTCCAAGAATCCCGTCTCCTATAATACTCAATAAAAAATATGCCTTAATAATAATTCCAGCCCCAACCTTGGCTGCTATTTTACCACTGTATAAGCTAAGTGTCAACCCCATTTGTGTCAGACCTTCAACAATTCAAAAAAACAGTGAAAATCATGGTGTAGAGAATTGAGAATTATGTCCATTATTTGCACTCCATTTTGCACTCTCCCATCCACATTGTAAATGACCCCTATAATTTGGTAAGTGTGTTTTGCATTGGTTGGGAATTGTTGCAGGTTCCACTCACTAGATGACAGTGTGGTCCAGGTCCCAGGCATATTGGATAATAGGTTCTATACCTGTATGACAGGGTTGTCCAAACTGTTTGCAATGAGGGCCAGATTTGGTGAGGTGAAAATGTGTGGGGGCCGACCATTTAGCCCGACATTCTTTGAACCATTAATACCATTTAACTAATATAAATAAGGAATCACGTAGCCGTAGCGGTAATATTTGGGCACATTAGTCAAATGATCTGCCAATTGGTCTATACCGCTGCCTGTGTGCTGAAGGTGTTAGCAATAGACACATACTGGAACGTAGTGACGTGCCGCTCTCGCATACTTCTTTAGCGCTGAAAGTACCAGTACAGTAAAGCAAAGAAGTATGTGAGATTGGCGCGTCACTATGTGCCCATACGTGTCTATTGCTAACACCTCCAGCACACAGGCAGCAGTATAGACCAAGTGGAAGATCATTTCACTAATGTGCCCAAATATTACTGCTACATCTACATGATTCCTGACCGAACTATGCTGGTGGGCCACATTATTATTAATTTCATGATGGAGGCTGAGGGACAGTGTAAATTTGATAAAGGGCCGCAATTGGCCTGCGGTCCGCACTTTGGACATGCCTGCTGTATGTGGTAATACAGCATCTGCTGTAATTAATAAGGATATTTGATGTCACCAGGTTTTTGTGGCCACAGGCCAAGTGCTTTTATAAAATTAACAGAATTCCAATGTAGCCTGTAAATCATTTTATTATTTACAGTGTTACATGTTAGTGGTGCTGTTGGCACTAACATGGAAATTTCCATAATCTACCTGTAATTTCATTGTTTTGCATCAATTTAACCCAGACATTCAAAATATTAAACCAACCCAGTTTAATCACAAAGACAAAAAAAACATTTATGTCCATGGAAAAAAGTTTTACATTTCATCGCTGTGTTTTTCATACCATGTACTTCTTAATAATTTTTCCAGTGCATACACAATTGGACAACCACAAATGTAAATGAAAGGGAATGCAAATGATCCATTGCACAAGACAGAGGCCATGATAACAGTCACTGTTCATCATTCACGAAACAGTCTTGATGAAACCATAATCCAGACATTTAACTAGGGCTTCCCTGGCCACATTAATAATGTGCTGCTTTTTGGGAACATCTGCCTGCTTTCCAATGACTGTTAAGATCTCCAGCATCTCAGATTCCACCAATTTCTTAGCCAATTCTTTGTCTGCATTTATAAGGTTATTTGTAATCACAACTCCACGATGCTGAACTTGCAGATCCTCATTTAGACAGAGTCTCTGCAGAATCTCCAACCACTGATTTGTCTAAAGAAAAAGGAAGCATGCAAATGTGTTATTTCAGTACTATTGCTCAGGAGGTTAGAATATGAACACAGCTCAACAGTGGACATGTTACATACTGTATGCTGTATATTTTCAAACAGTTAATTGCAAATTTAATAATAGCAAAAATTATACTATTTGGCACTCAGAACAGTGTCAGTCTTATTGTGCTTTACTGATATATACCGGACTGGGCTTGGTTTACTGGCTCTTACAGGCTGTATAGGAGTGCATAAAGTAAAGCAATATTATTATGGAATAGCCCTTATTTATTAGGGCAAAGACACATCCGAAGATTTGGGGAGATTTAGTCGCCCAGCGACAAATCGCCTCTTCTTCGGGCGACTCCCCTGAAAAGCCTTCCCGCCAGCTAGAATCTAAATCGCTGGCAGGATTGCACTCGGGGCTGTTCGTTTTCTGAAGTCGCCCGAAGTTGCCTCATGGGGAAACTTCGGGCAACTTTGGGAAACGAAGAGTTCCGAGTGCCATCCCACCAGCGATTTGATTTTAGCTGACGGGAAGGCAGTTCGGGGAGATTAGTCGCCCGGTAGACTAAATCTCCCCAAATCTTCGCATGTGTCTCTGCCCTTAATAGGGTCATTTTAAGCCCCTGCACATCTATTCTCTTTCAAACTATTGTTAGCCAGATATGACATCCTATTGGGCACCTGAATAATTAACAGAGCAAATAATAGTAATTGGTTTCTTCTCCAATGAACAGACAGAGAATATAACCAGAACTAATGTGGGGCCCTGTGGCTAAATTCTGAGCAAACATATTACACTGGATCTACTATTTAAATATACTCACCACTTCTGGCATCTTGTGACAAATTTTCTTCTCAGCAGCAGTCAATATTGCCAATGTCCCAGCAGCTGCCCTTTGCAGCTTCACCTCATCATCTTCACCGCAAAGCAGCACTATCAGTTTTAGACGGTCATTGCCATCTGCCATAAACCTCTCCTTAACCTGTGTAAATTCAAGCCACAAGAAGTGTCATATAGAATGCTAACACCAAATAAAAAGTTGTGTCATTTCAATTAATATTTAAAATATAAGTACAGGTATATGTAATAATCTAACAACTAGAATAACTGTCCTAGACATTCTTTCCTTTATTCTCTCTGTGCTACTAGCTGTTGGAGAGAATAATTCTTCTGTTTCATTGCCACAAGATTTTTAGATTGAACAGGTGCACACATTTAAAATGATTATTATGTAGGTTAGTGTCTTCACTCACCTCTTTGTTGACAGCTAGATTACACATACATTCGGTGGCTGCTTGCCTGATCTGTTCGTGATTTTCAAACATGTAGTTTTCAATTTCTGGCAGAGCTTTCTCCTTAATAATTTTTTGCCTTTTGGAATAAGAGATATTAATAATAAATAGTATATATGTTACAAAATAAATTTAAATCACACAGAAAAATCCAGAAAATCTAATTTCTAAAAGGCAAGATACTGCCATTTGTAGCTACCACCAATAATTAAGGGCAAAATTCAATCAGATAATATTCACATATTCAGTAAGGTACTAGTGATACAGGAATCCCTGTCATTGCTAGGGCCCACTAAATAAATATTTTACATAGTTTTTAAATGTTCAATGAGAGAAAGTTGCTTACAATTGCATTTCTTTCATTATTCCAAAAATATTTTTTAGGTGGACCTCCTCTTGAGAATTCTTGGAAAGAAATGCAGAATTGAAAGGTGTCCTTACTTTCTAACATTCTCTTTTTGGCTCTCTAGAATATCTGTATAGACAGCCATTACACCCTCATTTATAAAGACATTTATTACTCTGTAAAGTCCATTACACAGTTTGCAAGTTTTGAATTTTCAAGACATTATGGGGCCGATTCACTAACTTCAAGTGAAGGATTCGAAGGTAAAAAACTTCGAATTTCGAAGTTTATTTTGGGCTACTTCGACCATTGAATGGGCTACTTCGACCTTCGACTACGACTTCGAATCGAAGGATTCGAAGTAAAAATCATTCGACTATTCAACCATTCGATAGTCGAAGTACTGTCTCTTGAAAAAAAACTTCCACCCCCTAGTTCGCCATCTAAAAGCTACCGAAGTCAATGTTAGCCTATGGGGAAGGTCCCCATAGGCTTGGCTAACTTTTTTTGATCGAAGGATATTCCTTCGATCGTTGGATTAAAATCCTTCGAATCGTTCGATTCGAAGGATTTAATCGTTCGATCGAAGGAATTATCCTTCGATCGTTCGATCGAACTATCTGCGCTAAATTCTTCGACTTCGAAGTCGAAGGATTTTAATTCCTAGTCGAATATCGAGGGTTAATTAACCCTCGATATTCGACCCTTAGTGAATCGGCCCCTTAGGCTTTTAGAAATAGGTTATCTAGTGTTTACTTCCACAGGACATTAGAAATGGAAAAAACAATATGGTGAATTTTTTTTGGTCATTTTGTTTGATGCTTTACTGGTTAAATTTACGTTACTGAAACATTGCTTCTGTAGATAAAAAAAATGCATGAACTAGTCAATCTGATCAGTAACAGGCACTAAAAATGTTGAAGTTATCATATTGTTTGAGCAATGGTGTATCTACAGGGCACCAGAACAGAGTAAACACTGGCACTCATGGCAGGTTCAAGCAGGGGTGTACCCTTGCGTTTTTATTTAGCAAAGTATATACAGGGCACCAGACCACCCCTCAAATCTTAGGAGGGCCCCAGTATGTACTGCAACTCCCTTCTGGCCACTCTCTTGCTCCCCTCACACCGACTTGCATCCCCTTCTCCTTGCTCTTATATAGGAGAGTGGCCAAGGGGGGGGTTCTTTGCAGCTATAGAGGAAGCAGACTCGGTGGTCCAGACCCCCTATCCCTGGACCCCCCTGTTACTGCTGGGTTTGCTCCCTCTATAGTTTTGCCACTGTGTTCTAGACCTAGAACTTAATTTTTTGTAATATTCATCTGTTTATAAAGTACAAGTCATGTAAGCAATTTTGATCTTTATTGTGGAAAGACAAACCTTAATTTGTCGCTCTTTCCGGCTAGATTAGTCAGAGCAAGGAGGGCTTCAAAGTTTTGAATTCCATCCCTTTCTGTATTTAATAGACTGACAAGGGGGCGCACCACTTCATACACCTGTAAGGAGACAAAATTGCCAGTTAATACAGTGTGCTATTACCTGGTACTTAGATTGTATTGCTGTTCCCAGAATAATAACATGGTCATGTCTTGAAACATTTAATCACATATTGTAAGTCAATAACCATAACTAGTTACCCTCTCTCCAGGGAATGCAATATCGGGATTTGCTACAGCTGCAATTTTAGCCAGCCCATGAGAAGCCTTTGTTTTGCCAACATCTGTTCCTTCCAGTGCCAGAGGAACCATAGCCTAGGCAAAAGACAAAAAAAAAAACTCTTTATAGGAATCTCCCGAGATATCATATTTCTTGATTTGATCTGATTCTGATACAAGATGTTTGGGGAAGTTCCAAGAAGTGCTGTTACAATTCTTAGCAGAATTATGATGCAGGAAGGCAGGCAGGCAAGCTATCCATGTGGTTGTAGCCCCCTTTGAGAGCTCTACCCTTTAAAAACTAGAGTGAGGGTGGATCAGCCTGTGAGTCACAAAACACTTTTTGCCAAAATTAATGACAGCAGTGAGGGAGGTGCCAGCCTATGAAAAATATCACTGCGGCAAATAGAACTATATGAGGTATGGTAGCTTAGCAAATGTTATGACAATAATTTTGTGACTGTATTTTAGAAAATGTGTGCACTTACAAAGAATTAACAAAACATGGGGAGAGGCAATGTGCATTGACGTGACCTGCTTCCACTTACTGATTAATCTACCGTGTAATTACATATATTGCTTCTGTATATTTTTGTACTGTTATCATGTAGTTCCCTGTCCTGTTAATGTATGCATTAATGTAAAGCACTGAGTATAAGTAACACAGAAATAAAAATGTAAATACTTTACTTAATATATTTTTAGTGTTTTTTATTAGTGTTTGAGTCTGTGATTTGGAAGTTAGAATTAGAATGCAAACGAAAGTTACCTTGCCTCCTCCTTGAGCAACAATGATACCTCTATCTTTAGGGTCTTCACAAAGTGCCAGGAAAACTCTGTGAAAACAGAATGAGTAATCAGCAAAGTATTATCAGTTTTCAGTGAGCTTCGTCAGAAAGCAAGACAAATATTGGCAAGCCAGTGTATTAAAATTGTGTATTTGTTTAAAAGTAAAGTTAGGGTTTTTCAATACAAATAAATAAATCAAGCATATAAAAGGACACATGCAATCAACCTACATAACGATTCAGTGCCAAACCTTTGACTGTACACATGAACTGAATACAGTCATCTATTGGCCAATTATCTTTAGCTTGATCCAGACAGGACAAACTGATGTGCATGCACAGATGATCACCCAATTGTTATGTAAGCACTGTAGGACAATAAAATCAGTCTGGCCAGCTTAACTGAACTAATAATAATAGTACTTGACAATATCAGGATTTTGTTACACTATAGGTTCATTTGTGGTATGGTAGAGGCTCTCTTGTAATCTTTCATCTACTGTACCTTGCTAATTGTTCTTTGGTTTGGTCTGTAAGGATAGAGTTATCAGCTTTCACCATGCAGGAAATAGCAGAAATCACATCTGCCTGTAGCAATCTCTTGACACGTTTCACCACAAAGTCCTTCTTATCCTAAAAGATAAATAATATTTTGGCAACTTAAACATATGTCAGTATGTGTATATGAAGAATGAATACAATGCTGCACTCATTCAGTTACTGTTCTCAAGCTTAAAGGAGAACCAAACCCTTGCTAATAAAAACTGCTACCCCCCTACCCTACACAGACCCCCTCCCTGGTCCCCCCAGCATAGATGGTACCTTTGGTAAATGCCCCTAACTCCTTACTTAACCCTTGGTGCTGATTCAGGGCATCGGAGTTCACGGGCGCCATCTTCTGCTCTTCGGTAATCTTCAGGAAGAGTGTGGCGTGCCGGTGCATGTGCAATTGGAGCAATTTTCTGTGTCGCTACAACTGCGCATGCACCGAAAGTCACAGAAATTGCCGAAGCGATGGAAGAAGACCCGAAGATTACCGAAGAGAAGAAGATGGTGCCTGTGAACTCTGCTGCCCTGAATCTGCACTGAGGGTTAAGTAAAGAATAAGGGGCATTTAAAAAAGGTACCGCCTACGCAGGGAGGGGGACTATGTAGGGTAGGGGGTAAGGGTTTTAATTAGCAAGGGTTTGGTCCTAGGGATGCACCGAATCCACTATTTTGGATTCGGCCAAACCTTGAAACGATTCAGCCAAATACTGAACCGTATCCTAATTTGCATATGCTAATTATCATATACATATGCAAATTAGGGGTGGGAAGGGGAAAACATTTTTACTTCCTTGTTTTGTGCCAAAAAGTCACGCAATTTCCCTCCTTGCCCCTAATTTTGCATATGCAAATTAGGATTCGGTTCCGCTGGGCAGAAGGATTCGGCTGAATCCGAATCCTGCTGAAAAAGGCTGAATCCTGGCCGAATCCCAAACCGAATCCTGGATTCGGTGCATCCCTATTTGGTTCTCCTTTAAAGGGGTAGTTCACCTTCTATGTTTACTTTAGTATGAATGTCCCATTCTTAACTTTTCAACAGGTGTCCTTTTTTTTAATAGTTTTTCATTGTTTGCTTTCGTCTTGTAACTCTTCATATAAGGAACGCCAGCCCCATCAGTCAAAAAAACTGTTGTGAGGTGCAAATTTTGCCTCAGTCGTTGAACATGTATTTATCAGTATGGAGACCTCTGTCTTACCAATAGACATCTCAGATCTTATCACATACACATACGTGCAGAGAGCTAACCCTGAAAAGTAGCCAATAAGGCCCGGAAATAAGGGTAGGCAGAGTAGGCACATGCCTAGGGCGCAAAGCTGGGGGGGGGCGCCAGGCACATACCTGCTCTGTCGCCTACCCTATGTCTGGTCTCGTCTCTCCCCGGGTGCTGCCGGAATTTCTGTGCCAAAATGCGCTTCTGCGCATGCGCGTACGATCGCAGTTTTGCGCATGTGTGCTTCCAGTGTAGTTTCACGTGTGGCCGGCCAGGTTGTCTAGGGCGCCTGCCCGTGTTGGACCGGCTCTGAAGCCAATTATGTCTAACCGGGCAAAATCAGAATAGATGATTTTGTCTCCATTAAATTGGTTGTTCACCTTCCAAACACTTTTCAGTTCAGTTGTTTTCAGATTGTTCCCCAGAAATAAAGACTTTCTTCAATTACTTTTATTTTTTACAGTTTTTCCTGTCAGGTGGAGACTCTGTTACAATTTTGCAATATGTAGTTGATACATTTCTCAACAGCATCTCTGGAATATTAGCAACTATTGTATCAATTCTAACTGCTGCCTTTAATGAAATTCTGCTCAGCAGAACGATAAGAACAGAGACGTAACTAAAGGGGGACGGCCCTGGCGCGGGACGTGCAGCCGGGCCCCGCCCCCTCCATACGGCCGGCAACGGCCGCATTTACGGCTGCATTTCCTTAGAAGAGAGTGGCGTGCGAGCTGCCGGGGGGGCCCTGAGGGGGTGCGGGCCCTGGCCCAATCGCACCCCCTGCTCCCCCCGGTAGTTACGCCACTGGATAAGAAATCAACTAAATGTATCAATTTAGTACAGTTTACACTGGTTCGGCAACCCCCCTCCCAGAGCTGCTTTAGAAAGTGAAAAATGAAACTTTCCACTTCAATATAAGAAAAACAGTGACACATAGAAAATAGAAAGTAATTGGAAGAAGTCTTTATTTCTAGTGTACAAACTGAACTGAAAAAAGTGTTGGAAGGCGAACAAACCCTTTAACAAAATCAGAAACCATTCTTCAGCTAAAGTTTTGTTTCTCTTTTATTTGATGATGTAATAAGGTTCAGTGTTTTTCTGCTGTGCACTTAATTCCCCAGATATGTCCTTACCTTAGGATGTTGCTCTGGAACATGCTGCTTGGAGAATTTTGCCAGTTGCACCATTTCAGGTATAACTTCCTTAACATCATAGCTGTTTGTACAGTTTACCAGTGTAGTAGCCACAGAGTAAAGGATGGTCTTATCACTTGTCTGAAAGGAACCCATGTGAAGTTCATTAGTATGTTAAACAATAATTTTAACTGTAGATTTATAAGGCAAGAAAAGGTCACTATTGGGTGATTACAGTTGATTAGTTACATCATCCTATTCCCTTTTAACACAACATTAATGTAGGGGTGTTTTTTGACTTAACTTTTACTGTAATACAGGGGATAAGTGAATGACAATGTAAGAAGAGACGGGGTGCCTACATGCCACCCCTCCTGCCCCTCATGAATATAACGCTGCCAAATGGAGGCCTGGGGCGACTTTAGGACTATGTGCTGGCACAGAAACCTGAGACATTTCAAATGGAGTGGAAGGCATTGTGCAAATTGCAAAGAAAAAGAATGTGGATCACTCAAATGTTTTGTAGTGTTTTGTATTGATTTAGTGAAATTGCAGATTCAGGTCTCTAGATGGAAACGTGGGCTTGGAAGTGCACTCTAGAAGGTTCTGGTTGACAGGTCAGGTGGGAGGGTTCAACGAAATTGGTAGGAGTGGGCCTCTGAGTTTTGGGTGGTTGGGCCTTCAGACATGCTCCAGTCATCCCACCTCAACACTGGTTAATCTGGAAGGTCTGTATGTCTCTCTAGTTTATTTATTGCTAATTTGCCCAGCCGAAGAGTCCCTTGTAACAGTGGTATATACTAAAAAGGGTTAATCCAGACATTCTAGAAGATAAAGTATTTGCATCTCCTGTATAACACTTTAAATGCTGAGCATGGTGAAACATACCTTGGATAACTCAAACATGGCCTTCAGTGATTGCTCATCTTCTACAAATTCATCTTTTACATCGGCATCAAGTGTCAGATAAGCCAAACCTTCCACTGCCCATTTCCTGGTCTGTATGTCGAGACCGGTGTTACACAACCACCTGTTAGAAGAGATTTAACAATTCCCTCTTAGACATGACCAGCTTTTGAAGTACTGACCAGTGCAGAATGTCAAACTGAATACCAGGTATGGTGCGTCCCTAGTCCACGGACATAAAGATAGTCAGGTAGGAGTGGGTGATCCCAAAAGAGCAAGCAATACAAATAAAAATGGAGCACACGTTGTGCATATTTCTAAAACTATTTTGTACCAAATATTTCTCTGTATGACGAAAAAATTAAATACAATTTCAATTCAAATATATTGTTCAGTATTATTGGTCTTCTTTTTTCTCCAATAGCACTGCTTCTTCCCCTGAGGGAATTGCAAAAATCTTCAGTAATAAACATGTATTGCTTAATTTGCTGTTATTGTTTTCTAATCCGTGGGTTTTTATAAGTGTTCTGCCTAACTGTATCTAAATTCTACATCCAAATACACTAGATAGCATTTGAAACTTTGCTAATCATAATGGCAAGGTTCATGTTATCATGTGCGTATATTTCTGCTTTACATTCAATTTTACTGTATTCATTAATACTTACTTTCTGCATTGCTTGGCTAGTTTATCAGTAGATCCCTCTGCAAATTGCCTTAAAGCATAGTCTGTGCCACCAGCAGATCCTAGTTTACAAAGACCCTGTAATGCAAAAAAAATAGGTTATAACCCTGTTAGGAGCCTCCTTTATTCTCAGAGCCTCCTTTATTCTTCTATGATTTGACTGCCTGTCATTTGGACTTGTGTTTGTTTGTGCCTCAATCCTTTATGAGAGGACAGAATAGAACATTCATTTTATAGCATAAATTCACCTTAAAGTATAAAAAATAAAAAAATGTTTCATAATTAAAAAAAAAAAATGTAATGTATAAAGGCTGGAGTGACTGGATGTCTAACATAATAGCCAGAACACTACTTCCTGCTTTGCGCCTCTCTTGGTTTCCGCTGATTGGTTACCAGGAAGTAACCAATCAGTGACTTGAGAGGGGGGCACATGGGTTATAACTGTTGCTTTTGAATCTGAGAGGCATGCTGAAGATCCATTGCAAACTCACTGAACAGTTATGTCCCATGTGGCCCTCCTCAAGTCCCCGACTAACTCAGAGTTAGAGAGCTGAAAAGCAGGAGCTTGTGTTATGTTAGACATCTGGTCAATCCAACCTTTATAGATTACATTTTTGGCTAACTATATTAGAAACATGTTTTATTTTGCACAGCCTATTTATGTTCCCTGTTTTTATTTTTAAACTGAACTGTTCCTTTAAGTTTTAGTTAGAAGTAGACAAAAGAATACTTGGGCAATTTGCAGCTGGTCTTCAGTTCTGTTTATTGTGGTTTTTAATGATTTATATTTGTTCTAGAGCTCTCAGGCTTGAAATAAGAGCATATCTGATTGCCTGGTGTTAGTTACCCTAACATCCAGGAAGCAGTTTTAAACTTAACACGGAAGATGAATAGTATTTCAACTGGCCTTCAAAGTCAATCTGTTTTTACTTGCTGGGATCATTGACAACCAGACATAATTTAGCTGCAGGTTGGAAAGAGCCAGCAAAAGCAATAAAAAATGAAGATGAAATAAAAATTTGCTTAAAATAGGTTCACATACATTGGCGGAACTAACGGGGGAGCAGGGGGGGGCGATTGGACCAGGGTCTGCACCCCCTCAGTGGCCCCCAGCAGCTTGCTTGAAGCCGCAGTGAAAATCATGTACAGAGGGGGGTGGTGCAAGTCCCGCACCAGGGCCTGACCCCCGCTAGTTACATTACTGTCCACATATAATATGGTAAAAAACATATAAAAGCGAACTTCCACATTAAAACAAGATACTAGTTAAAGTGATATGTATTTATTATGTAAACTTTGTCATAAAAACTAAGAAAAAAAATGGATAAATATATAAGAATGTTTTTTTTTTGCTGTAAAATACATGCCTAAAGAAGGTACCTCATAGGCCAGAAAGATTTCTTTGTAACATTCCAATATACAGGTATGGGACCTGTTATCCAGGATACATGGGACCTGGGGTTTTCCGGATAATGGATCTTTCTGTAATTTGGTTCTTCATACCTCTAGTCTACTAGAAAATAATTTATCAATAAATAAACCCAATAGGCTATTTTTGCTTCCAATAAGGATTCATTTTATCTTAGTTTGGATCAAGTACAAGGTACTGTTTTATTATTACAGAAAAAAAGGAAATCATTTTTACAAATCTGGATTATTTGGATAAAATGGAGTCATAAATTACAAATTTTCAACAGATGAGGATTAACCGTACCCCTCAGGTATAATAATAAAACATTTCTTTCTTTATTTCATCCATTTAACATTAGCTGTCAGCACAGTTTAGATGATTTTATGGCACTAAACTGTGCTGACAGCTAATGTTAAATGGATGAAATAAAGAAAGAAATGTTATTATAATTGAGGGGTGCGGTTGATCCTGAGCTGTGGAAAGTTTATATGATTCTGGAAACTATTGCCTAGTAAAAGTGGCTTGGAAACCGTGTGAGACTTGATTTGCAGTGAGCTCCGCTATCACTTTTTGTAGTGGATAAAATGGAGTCTATGGGAGACGGCCTTTTAATAATACACATCTCTCTGGATAATGTGTTAACGAATAACGGATCCCATACCTGAAGTTACCCATTTAATATGAATACCACTCTTAGACATTGGTACATGTAGTCATATATGTGAGTGTATAGAGTGTATATAAGTATTTTAATATATCTGCACTGGGGTTCAGTTGGAAGGAATGAACTTGATGGGCTTTGTTCTTTTTAACTATGAAATTATTAAAGGGGTAATTAACTACAAAATACTAAAATTTGACTTAAAACTATCAAATACGGTTTATTTTGACTGAAATTCTGACGTAATATAATGTTTTTCATACTTATTGAAAAGAAACTTTAACTATGCTCACCACAAGTGCACGGATCTTTATTTTCTCGTTCTTGGTTTTCTTGTATATATCTTTCAATAAGGACACTCCATTTGTAATAATAAAGGATGCCCGGCTAAGCTTTGTGGAGGCATGAATCAAAGCTTCCACAGCCACCAGCTGATCGACCTCATTCTCTGATCCTGTCAAGGCAACCATCATTTCCATCACTCCCTGCATGCCAAGGAGTCTGTTGCCAAGGTCAAAGGGCCCTTGCAAGATGCCTGATACTGTCTGAATAGCATGCAGATTCTTCTCCATATCCTTAGGGTCAAAACTGCCACTGGTAAAAAAAAGAAGAATTTCAAATGTAAAATGATAAATAAAACCATCTAACTATGCCTTTGTCCCCAAGAAATGTTTAGGTGGCCAAAGCGCTCTTTAAAGAATCAATTGTGCCTGGTTGTAACTAGAAACTATAGGGCATATACTCCAGGATCCTTGTTCATAGCCCTTCCTGTCCCTTTTTTTAGTAGGTTTGTATTAAATGTACAGGCTACTTTTGTACATGAGCATTAACTACCCTGCACATAAGTAAGGTATATGTTCTGCACCCCATAAGGAGGAAGAGGATCACTCCAAAGAAATCTAGAAGTTAAAGGGTGTGGAAAGGTGTTTTTCAGTGTAAGAGGCATATGGCTGCAGGCCATGGGAAGTGCCACAGGATCCCTATGCTGCCATAATATTTATTAAAGAAGTCCATGTTTATATGGCCTTTTACTTGCTGTTAAGAATATTTACAGTAATTTTATGCCAATATGCACTTCCATTACAATTAGAAGATTAGCAATGTTGCACGTCAATGTACAAATGGTGGATCTTTGCTGGTGGTATTTTTCATGTTTTGCAAGAAACTGTTTTGGAATAGGCAAGACTGCAGTCATGTAGAATGGATGTAATGTACATTTTATACAAAGTGCAATGCTTAATAAAAATAACAATGGCTATCCAGCACTAATATGACAGTTTATTCATGATAGCAAGGTGGGTGAAAGCAAAGGTTTCTTGCAAATATATAAAAAGCAACAATGAAAATGGAACTTACGTTATATAGTCTTCACAGATGAGCCTGAAAGTGTCCCTTTCTGGGTCGCATCGCAAATCATCGTAAAGTTTATTAATCAGAACCGAGGCATTTAAACGTGTGTTTGGTGTCAAGGGTAGGCAATTTGGCAGCTCTGGGACCTGCCCCAAAACTTTTAGAATTTTTTTCAGTCCTGGTTGAAAGATGATACGCTATTGTTAAACAACAAATCATGTTCTTCTGACATAGGAGAGGAAATTTAGAAACACAGCTTGTATTTAAAACGCAAGAACTTAAAATAAATGAGAGAAAGGTGTGCTTATCTGTAAAAAAGAGGTTCAAATGGATGCAAGGGAGCCCTGTTTTTACCATTTGCTAAAGGCAAGGAACTGAACACAGTCTGCAGGGTTCTGGTACAAATGATCTGTATGTGATTCTCAATGATGGTAAATGAGCCGTTATGTGTACTAGTGTTAATTGTGAGTGAGTACATGTATGAATGTCTCCTTCTGGGCTGACTGATGTTACATAGTTACATAGTTACATAGTTACATAGTTAAATTGGGTTGAAAAAAGACAAAGTCCATCAAGTTCAACCCCTCCAAATGAAAACCCAGCATCCATACATACACCCCTCTACTTTTAATTAAATTCTATATACCCATACTAACTATAGAGCTTAGTATCACAATAGCCTTTGATATTATGTCTGTCCAAAAAATCATCCAAACCATTCTTAAAGGCATTAACTGAATCAGCCATCACAACATCACCCGGCAGTGCATTCCACAACCTCACTGTCCTGACTGTGAAGAACCCCCTACGTTGCTTCAAATGAAAGTTCTTTTCTTCTAGTCTAAACGGGTGGCCTCTGGTACGGTGATCCACTTTATGGGTAAAAAGGTCCCCTGCCATTTGTCTATAATGTCCTCTAATGTACTTGTAAAGTGTAATCATGTCCCCTCGCAAGCGCCTTTTTTCCAGAGAAAACAACCCCAACCTTGACAGTCTCCCCTCATAATTTAAGTCTTCCGTCCCTCTAACCAATTTAGTTGCACGTCTCTGCACTCTCTCCAGCTCATTTATATCCCTCTTAAGGACTGGATTCCAAAACTGCACTGCATACTCCAGATGAGGCCTTACCAGGGACCTATAAAGAGGCATAATTATGTTTTCATCCCTTGAGTTAATGCCCTTTTTTATGCAAGACAGAACTTTATTTGCTTTAGTAGCCACAGAATGACACTGCCCAGAATTAGACAACGTGTTATCTACAAAGACCCCTAGATCCTTCTCATTTAAGGAAACTCCCAATACACTGCCATTTAGTGTATAACTTGCATTTATATTATTTTTGCCAAAGTGCATAACCTTGCATTTATCAACATTGAACCTCATTTTCCAGTTTTCTGCCCAGTTTTCCAGTTTAGACAAATCACTCTGCAAAGTGGCAGCATCCTGCATGGAACCTATAGTTCTGCACAATTTAGTATCATCTGCAAAAATAGAAACAGTACTTTCAATGCCCACCTCCAGGTCATTAATAAACAAGTTGAAAAGCAAGGGACCTAGTACAGAGCCCTGCGGTACTCCACTAACAACATTGGTCCAATTAGAAAATGTTCCATTTACCACCACTCTTTGTAGTCTATCTTTTAGCCAGTTCTCTATCCAAGTACAAATACTATGTTCCAGGCCAACATTCCTTAATTTAACCAGTAACCTTTTGTGTGGCACTGTATCAAATGCTTTAGCAAAATCTAAGTAAATCACATCCACTGCCATCCCAGAATCGAGGTGTCTACTTACATTCTCATAAAAAGAAATTAAGTTAGTCTGGCAAGATCTATTACGCATAAAACCATGCTGGCACAAACTCATAGTATTATGATTTGCTATGAAGTCCCGTATCTTATCCTTTATTAACCCTTCGAAAAGCTTTCCTACCACTGACGTCAGACTAACTGGCCTATAGTTTTGAGGCTGAGAACGGGATCCTTTTTTGAATAGAGGCACCACATTAGCAATTCGCCAGTCTCTCGGCACTATGCCAGATCTCAATGAATCCTGAAAAATTAAGTAAAGAGGTTTGGCAATCACAGAGCTAAGCTCGCTAATTACCCTGGGATGAATACCATCTGGCCCTGGACCTTTGTTAATCTTAACATGTTCTAGTCTCTTTTGAATTTCATCATGTGTGAACCATGCATCATTAGTTGTATTACTAGAATTGGGACTGTTAAGAAGGAAACCTTCACTTACTGATTCCTCATTTGTGTAGACAGATGAAAAATATGAATTCAGAATCTGCGCTTTTAATTTGTTTTCATCAACCAGCTGACCCCCCTCTGATAGTAAGGGACCCACCCCTTCCTGCTTCATTTTTTTACTATTAACATATTTAAAAAATAATTTTGGATTTTTTTTACTGCTTACTGCAATATCCTTTTCTATAGCAATTTTAGCTTGCCTTATAGCTTCTTTGCATGATTTATTGACCTCCTTGTACCTTATAAATGATTCGGCTGTACCAGCTAACTTGAAAGTTTTAAAAGCACGTCTTTTCTTACCCACCTCAACACCAACGCTTCTATTGAACCAAAAAGGTTTTGCTTTGCAACAACGTTCCTTGCTTACAAGTGGAATATACTGACAAGTATATTTATTAAGCAGCATTTTAAAGACTTCCCATTTTTGTTCTGTGTTTAACCCTGTGAAAAGCATTTCCCACTTAATATGTTGCAGAGATGCCCTTATACTGTCAAAGTTTGCACGTCTGAAATTTAGTGTTTTAGTTACTCCCTTATAGAATTGCTTCTGCAACAGAATCTCAAAGGAGACCATGTTATGATCACTATTCCCTAAATGCTCACCCACACAAATGTTAGAGATGAGTTCAGTATTGTTAGTTATTACAAGGTCCAAAAGAGAGTTATTCCTAGTAGGTTCTTGAACGAGCTGGAATAAAAAGTTGTCATTCAGCATATTTACAAACCTACTAGCTTTTTCTGTCTTAGCAACCCCATTACCCCAGTCAATGTCTGGATAATTGAAGTCACCCATAGCAACAACTTGACCCAGCTGTGAAGCCGCTTGTATCTGCAAGAGTAGCTGGGCTTCATACTCGACACTTATACGAGGTGGTTTATAGCATACACCAATGATAATTCTTTTTGATACCTTTTGCCCAGTCGAAATCTCTACCCAGAGTGATTCTACACCCTCACCAGTGCCAGCTATTTTTATTTCTTTAGCGCATGGCTTTAAATCAGGCTTTACATACAAACACACTCCTCCACCCTTTTTAATCCCTCTATCCCTCCTAAAAAGGGTGTAACCATTTAAATTCACAATCCAGTCACATGTTTCATCCCACCAGGTCTCAGTGATACCAATTATATCATAATTTTTAGAGCATGCAATTAATTCTAGGTCTCCCATTTTACCTGACAAACTCCGTGCATTTGCCAGCATACAGCGGAGGTTATTACTTATACTTTTGAAATGTGCATTACTTGGTAAAGAATTATACGTTAAGTTAGTATTATTCTGTTTTCCTTGTAACAGAGGGACCTCCTTAGCTGGTAAACTGTATGCCCCCCTCACTCCTCCCCCATGACCCCTTACTAACCCCACTGCCCCGTCTACACTAGCTTCCCCATAATCCTTTCTCTCACCCACCCCCCCCTTGCCTAGTTTAAACACTCCTCCAACCTCTTAGCCATTCTTTCCCCTAGCACCGCGGACCCCCTTCCATTGAGGTGCAAACCGTCACGGCTGTATAAGTTGTACCCCAACGAAAAGTCAGCCCAGTGCTCTATGAACCCAAACCCTTCCTTCCTGCACCAAGACTTTAGCCACGCATTAAGCTCCCTAAGCTCCCGCTGTTTTCCTAAACTTGCACGTGGCACAGGCAAAATTTCAGAAAAGATTACATTGGAAGACCTTTCCTTGATCTTAGAGCCTAGATCCCTGAAATCATTCTTTAAGGTCTTCCATCTACCATTTATTTTGTCATTAGTACCGATATGTACTAAGACAGCTGGGTCGTGCCCAGCCCCACCCAATAATTTGTCTATCCGATCAACCACATGCCGAACCCTGGCACCAGGTAGACAGCAAACTGTTCGGTTGTAGCGATCCGGACGACAAATTACCCTATCCACTTTCCTAATAATTGAGTCCCCTACAACCACAATCTGCTTAGGCCTGACTCTACTCTCCCCCCCACCACTACTAGAGAAACTGGTCTCCCGGCTGTTAGAGAGATCAGCCCCATCTAGAATTGCCAATCCAGAGTTCATACTCCCATCATCTTCACACAATCTGGCAAATTTGTTGCGATGTATAATCTCCGGATCAGCCTCCATTTTCCTTTTGCCCACCTTAGATTTTCTAACTGTCACCCAGCTAGCTGCCTCAACATCCTGCTGCTGTTCTGTTCCCCCCAAACTATCTGACCCCGCTAGGTCCTGCTCAGTGAGCAAAAGACTCCTTTCAAGATTGTCAATTGACCGCAGTGTTGCAATTTGTTGCTCTAGTGCTCTAACTTGAGCCTCCAAAGTGGCAATTTGCTCACAACCACCACAGAGGTAAGCATTTTGGATCTCTTGTTCCAAATCTGCATACATATGGCAGACTGTGCACTGAGTCAGACCTTCAATCTTGCTAGCACTCATTATCCCAGTTACAGATCAAAACAGGAAAAAATATAAATAAATATATAAAATAAAAATGAGGGTTTAGAACAAAACTTTTGACCTAGTTTGAACCTCCTTTAGTTTTAAACTCCGGTGTTTGTAACTCCACTTACAGAACCCCCACTTAAAGAGCAAACACTTAAGAGAAGCTAACACTAGAGCAAGCTCCACTGGAGTCCCAGGGGTTCTATTTATACAGTCTGTTCAGGTGCAACTAATCAAACCCCACCCCCTCAAACGGAGGGAAAACTGCAAAGTAAAGCAGGTTGTGACAAACTTGCTGTAAGCACACTAGCACACCAAACTTTGTTGTTTAGCACCCAAGACAGAAAAAAAAAAAACCTTTTAAAAAAAAATTAAACCACAGTAGTTAAATATAAACCTTAATATAAAAAAGCAGTTAAGAAATACTTATCCTTTTCAGATGATTTGTTTGCTTTAAGTTGCTTTAAACCTGTCAGCAGCCTGATTCAAACAGTTAACACTGTGGATTCTCTGCCCTGCTGCTCCCCTTGCCTTTTTTAACTGTGGGCGGATTTTGGTGCAAAATGTCACGAAATCCGTCACGTCTGCCTGCACCTGAGCAGAAATGATGCTTCCGGGTGGAGGCAGAGCAGAAGGAGAAAAGCAGTGGGGTAGCAGCGGATCATCAGTTTCTCTGACATCATGTGGCCCTGGCCTAACAAGATAACAGTCTTTAATTATTCAGATACACTCAAAGTTCTTGCACTCACCTGCATCCACCACAAAGAGGGTCTTGGAATTATCTTTATTCTTAAGATCATAACGTGGGATGTTTTTATTTAGGAGATTAAGTGCTTGGTCCCTGCCATGGCCAGATATCTTCTTACTAACCAGCATATCCAACAAATGGGTAGTGATTACCTTCAGATCCTTCTTAGTGTCTGTAAATAGGTGGCGGAAAAAATGTTAGAAACACTGCCTCTAATTCAATACCTGACTTGATAAATACACAAAACCCACAGGTACAACATTTTTTGTCACAACGGCCAGGGGTCTACAAATGTAGCAGTTGTGTCATGTGCAGCAGCCTAATCCTAGGCAATCATATTTTACATCTTCGCACTGGCAAAAGATATAACATTAAGCACAGAATGACATGCACGACAACTTTAGTTGTATATATTATTAAATACCCATGCGAGCTGATTTATTGTTGCAAGACTGTTTAATGAAAGCATTGGGATGCACAGGGCAAGCATCAGAGCTGCCCTGGACCTGGAGAGAGAGAGGCAAAAAGTAAAAATAGGACATTGCTCAGCAGCTAGTGGCTAATCATTGGGCAGAGGCTAAACATAGCCCTGTAGCATTCAGATATATGCCTATTGAACATGTACCTGCCAGAGCGAGAGGTGGAGACTTTGATAATGCTCTATTGAGGAGAGAGGCCTATTGGATCCATGAGCTGGACTGTGTGGCCCCCAAAGTGTTAAATGGGCAGCTAGTACTGATCTGCTTTCAAACCGGATATGATCTACACACGCAATAATGTGCTTAGACAGATCTTAAAGAAATTTAGAAATTGGTTAACGACAACCTAATAAAGTTGTTAATGTATATCTGTCATTTTGGTAACAAAGTATCTTATCTGTATAAATTTGCATTTTTTTATGAATAGACTTTCTTTAAATGGACACTATTGTTTCACTTAATTGGACACTTCATCCACTACCACAGCAGTGGCACCCAGTGGTAAAAAGTATGTACTGCATTTTTTAAACATATGAATGAAGTATTTTCCAGTAAAGCTTTCACTGCCTATGACGTCACACTTGGCGCCAATTTTTGAAGGGTATTTAAGTATGTACTTTTACAACAGATGGAATTCTGCTTCCTGTTATGTATAAGACCTACATAACTCATAGGGGGGAATTCACAAAGGTGGAGAGAGACCATTTTTGAAGTAAAAAAGTGGTTTCTTTATACTTTCTCCATACTCACAAACAGAAATCCACCTAAATTCTGATTAAACCGACACTTTTCATTTTTTAGTGAAAGAAAGACACTTTTTATGAATTTGTCTTTCAAACAACATAAAAATGGTGCAAAAATTACATTTTAAACATTTTCTTTCTGCATTTTAAAAATGGATTAAAGCTCAGTATAACTCTTCCCCATGTTGTCAGATCAATTCTTAGATAACTTGCTCTACTTTGGTTCACCCAATCTTCACTTCACACCTCTTGTGTGCCCCATTGGGGATTTATTATCATATTAATAGGGATTAGCATTTTATAGTCAGGGCACACATTTCAGTCTAACCATATAGGTGTAAAAGCCTCATTTTATGCAATTTTAAATGTAAAACATTTTTAACTCACACTTGCGTTATATTACTATATTACTATAGTTATATTACTATTTTTAGTTAAATGTATAAGGCAATATTAGCAGTTTGAGTGAATATATTTTCTAAAAGGAAAGTAAAGCCTCCCAGCCAATTTTTTCATTTTAGCAGCACTGAGACACTTAACCTGATGTAATAAAATATATGTCCAGATCCAGATCCCTATAGCTGTAGTATGCAAAACAGCATTTTTTGTATTTAGACCCTTATATCTTGTTACAGAAGTGAGATTCCACAAACAAAAAATTATGTATAATATTCCTATGTAAAATAAAACCCTCCCCCGGAAATTCCAATTTGAAAACTGTCTGTTTAAAAGACAAGTGGAGATAGAGGTTTGTGAATCTAGTGGGAAATCCTTCATTTTTATCTCCACTTTTATTTTATCTCAATATCACCACTTTTGTGAATTCCGCCCATAGACTTGTAAAATATTCAGTATAGCACACATATTACATCTCTGTAAGCAATTCTTACCCAATACAAGAGCTTCCTCCTTTCCATGTACTTTCTTATCCTCTCCTGTTAAAGAATCCACAATGTTTTGCAACAGGTTACATGTTGCTAGAGCAATTTCTTCATGGTCTACTGCCATGATACTGCAGATCTTATTGATGCCCACAAGATGTACAATTGCGGTTGCCTATAACAGAGAAACAAAAGCATTTGGTTAGACTCCATTATCTTTTTGGCAACTGACAATACTCTTACTATTCTTTGACATTCTTTTATATCTGTGTTTAATTATAAAAATATATTGGGTGTGGTAATTACTAAAGATAGTGATGTGATAATGTAATTCTGGATTGCATGTATAGTTAAAATACTACAAATCATGTACATTTTAATATGTGTTATCATTGTAAAGAAGTTTAAAATAAATCATGTAACTGGCAAGGGAAAACATATCCTTCGTATAAGCTTTATGTTCCGATTTTTTTGAATCAGTAAGTGATTATGATTCATTTTATGAATATTTTTGTATGTATACAGTTATGTTGATTTGAAATGTTTGTCTTGACAGATACATTCTGCATTATAATCTGTAATAGTTTCAATTAAAGTTACTTATAACGTTTTCCTGACTTTCTGCAGGCCTATGAAATCAATACAGTTTAAATACACATATACCTATATGATGCTTACAGTTTCAGCCTGCAGACATCACATCAGCATTAATATATCATACATTTCCCTGTTACCAATTAGCACTTTAATATTATTTATTGATTCAAACTAGATTTTAACAAGAAGTAGATGGACTAGGCTTTCCTCTTTCCTCTAGGTGCCTAAATAGGTGGGGATACCTATAAGGAGGAGTTATTCCAAGCTCAAGTAGTCTTAGCTCTAATGGTCTATAGTTGCATTAGGATCCAGACTTATTTCAAGGCCCTCTTGGAGATCCAACATTTTAAGGACCCCCTAACTTCATAACTAACTGTAAGTGGTAGTGACTTCAGCTCTCAGAGTTGTAGGGATTAGTTGGGCAGCTAAGGCACTTTTAAGGACCTTGGCAAATGTGGTGCTAAACATAAAATGCTTACCCGTGCTCTGTGCCCAGTGCACATGCCAGAGAGTGTTCTGACTGCAGAGAGGATTAGTTCTGGATTCTTGGTTTCAATCAGCTGCATAAGAAGGTTTACACCATTGTTCTGAAAAATCCGTTCAGCTCCTGCATCTTCTCGGCCCAAAACGATCATGTTGTTAGCTGCCTACATGCAGAATATTAAAAGAAATGAATCCTTTACCAAGTGATCTCTTCTTATTAAAAGCATAGTATCCATGCATTCTTCCAATTAATTTGGTGGCTTAAATGAGAGTCATGTGTCTCTACCTCCAGGGATACACCCCAAAATTACCCAAGTGAAATTACCGTAATAAAGTTTCGACCAAAAGACCAGATGTTTTTGTTTCCAATAAAAGACAAAAAGAAGTTAGCACTTTTAGATTTAAAAGTAATGAATACCATAGCAGTAAAAAAGGAGAGGGTATTTAAAAATGATATGTAAAATTTAGTGTGCATAAACACAGTATAGAATGTTAATAAATAAAATCATCCCACTTGTACTACAGTAGTGGTTACATCTGTTTGTGTATTTAGCAGGAATTTCAGGGGGCTACCTGCCACCACTGTGATTGTTCCATTTGCTGTTTGTATACTAACAGCTGCAGAATTTTGGCTTGTATTAGACTGATGGACATGATCTGTTACCTACAACAGCACTCTCACACATATGGAGGCCTATTTATTAGAGGCCACATTTTAGGTCTTTGAAACCACGACTCTATTTCTATAAAATCAGGAATGCCATTAAAGTAATTTAAAGACCCGAATACAAAAAGCATGAACGAAAATAGCCGTTTTGTGGTTTGCGAAATGAAAAATTCATACAACAATTAACATTTTGATCTATGAAAACCTCCAAGACCACAAATCAAAAGTTGATCTTTGCAAGAAAAGAAAGGGAACTTTGGCCCCTTTGTGTTGATATGGGTGATTCCTGACAAAAATATGAAAAATATGATCAACAAAAATATGAAAAATGCCTGAAAATATCTCATGATGTTTGTTGGTAGCAACATTACTGTTACTTGTGTTCAGATATGGAAAGGAAAACGGAGGTATAGGGGGCCCCATAAGGCCCTAATAAATTAGCAATTTCAACATATATTAGTAAAACAGGACAAGCTCTGGATACAGTATGTTGGGAGCCCTAAAATGAATTTGCTGTGGGGCCCAGTATCATCTAATTATGCCACTGTTAAGAATATTTTATTAGCCTCCTAATTGTTATGATATAAAGAGTTCATACAAGCTTCCCCCCACATATTCAGGGTCGGACTGGCCCGGTGGGACACCGGGAAAATACCCGGTGGGCCCCAGCCGGGCCAGACCGCACTCTCCAATCTCTGTGCGCATGCACGCTGTGTGATTCCTCTGCGGGCTGTTCGACTCATATGCGCACTGTGCAGCTCCTATGCGCACATGCGACAGCAGTCCCGGTGGGCCCTGGACCCCCCAGTCCAACCCTGAACATATTCACTCCCTGTATCAGATAAGTGGTACTCTGGTGTGGTCAGCAAATAATTGGTGAATTCAATTGTACGTCTTAATAGTTGATTTCTGAATGTTTTTGACCAGTACATTTTTATTTTACCTTCTCCCTCTTTTCTTTATCACTGTTCTCATCTAACAGGATTTCGAACATTTTTTGAACCCTGGAGTCCGTGGAGAACTGAACATGTAGCTGTTGGAGAATAAGCAGAGTAGGAAACAAAAAAAAATCAGGCTCGTAAATGTTTTTATTTTGCTTCAGTTTAGACCAGCAATGTTTAAAATGAGACCTGCTGTAGCAACAAAAACCAAGTGGATATCTCTAATTTTGAGTTTCTAGATTTTTTTTTCTACACAATCCCCCACTCTTCATGTGCTATTGCTTAAAAGCAATAAGAAATAATGTAATAGCTCTGAGTAATAAATGAGAGTGCAGGGTGGCATAGCGTTTCAGTGGTTAGTATTGCTGTTTTACTGTGTTGTGGTCCTGAATTCAAGTCTAACTTGGGCACAAGGTTAATGTAACAGGGGACTTAGACAGCTCCACTGTGAGAGCAACTGATTAATAATCTCTGTAAACCACTGCATAACATGTGGCATTATATATATAGGATCATAATAATGTATAATGTAACGTATTATTGGTGTAATATAAAACCAACCATATTCTCAGGAAACAAACCTTTTCTTGGATATCTGAACCTAGCCGATGTAACGTCTCCAAGAATGTTCGATTTTTGGGCTCAAGTGTTGCACATCTCTGAACGTCTTTATAGGCCTGGTCCAGCTTGCCCAGTTTCTCCAGAGCCTGGCAGCGCCTGAAAAGAGCTTTAATGTCTGATGCATCCACATCGATAGCTACATTAAAAAAATAATGTCATAAAAAAGGTATGTTGACTTTGTTATCTAAAACATGAAATACCTGCTTTAAAATTGCAGCTAATAATGAACATATCAATTATTTAAGCTTGAAATAAAGCAACTAAACTTTACAGAATGTATATCTTTTCTTTGTGGTCTCTCTACAACAGTGGTTCCAAAATGTGTGTAAGAGTTTTCTGGGGAGACTAAAGGCTGTGGATAAGGAGGCTTAGTCCAAGGATTATATTTGGGGGTGCTACAGTTTGGTGGGAGTATCTATAGTGACTACTGTCAGGGCCTGAAGGCTCCGGTTGTGATATACGGACCAAGGAGAAGTAGCAGGCATGAAAAACACTGTGGGGGCTGGTGCCGACTTGTTAAGCATCTGGACAGATTACTCATGACTTTCACAGAACAGCTAATTATTTTTGTGAACTAACCTTTTGATGCATCTGCTGCTGCTTGTATGTAGTTTTCCTGTTAGAACAAACAAGAGATGTGTAAAAAAGAAGAATCCTTGGGTTTCAAAGCTAAATCGCTATAAAAATATCAATTGGGTTTATGCAGAAAGGAGTAATTTTTCTATTTTTTCTATTTAATGCAGTAGAGCTTTGTGGGCGATTAATTGTATATTACATGTACATGCTTCACTGTGAAGATACAATCAGCTCCATTTTTACACTTATAACACATCACACTGCAGTGATGTTTGTCAAGTTATTTTTATGAAAAAATAATTAAAATATGCAAACAGTACATAAAGATGAATATGGTACAGTAGGTAGCTGGACTGCTCTCTGCCAGAATCAGGGGCAATTCTTGCCTTAAAGCCACCATCCACACTTATCTAAACATAGCCAGCAGGGGTCCAGGGGGGGCTGCATCGCTAAAAAAAAGGAATTTCCGATATAATTACCAGAAATTTAGCTCCTAAAGTTACCAGGAGTGTTTTTTTTGCCGCCAGAGGCAAGGTTCTCACCTTGCCTCATGGCAGAAACTCCCCTGGCTGGAATGCTGTGTGCTAACCTTTAGGGCAAACCAATGCTGCATAAAGGTGCTGATTTTCTGCTATTGTTAAATCGTGTAGAACCAGCCAGTTACTCCTCCAGGGTGTTTTGAATGAATTACCTGCTTTAAGTAACAAGCAGACCTGTTCCGATAGAGTACAGCCTGCATCTTTTTCTCACTTATAAGCTTCAACGCTTTGCTGTAACACTCAATAGCTTGGCCATAGTCATTGGATTGGAAATATTTATTACCCTCTTCCTTTAGCTGCACTGGGTCTTCCATCTGCAGATAAAATAAGTCACGTATTTATATAAGCGTACTGTATGTAACATTGTTTAGAGGGAAATCTGTCCAACAGAAGTTCCTAAAATTACAACACAACATTAGGATAAAAATGTACATAAATATATCAGTATTGTTATGTTAGGTTTACATAAATGAAAGATCACTACCATGGGCGTCCACAGAAAATGTTCTGGATAATAAACCACAATCACGATGTGGCTCCACCTCCCAGACCCACTTGACACGACAAAGTTAAGAGCGATGGGGAGAGGGGAGTGGCATCTCAGCGGCCAACTCAGGGCGGCTTAAGCTGGCCATAGAGGAGCAGATTTTATCCTTATGTCTGATGAACGATGCAAACTCCCAACCCCCAACTAACCATTCCGATTAAATAAAGTAGTAAAAATAACAAATCAGATGATGTTCTGGCCATTAACTGACAGACAGCGATCACACAAAAGTTATGTCCGACAAATAGTAGTGACAGTTGCCCATTGATATCATCAGATAGGCAATACATGCAGAGATATTATTGTTAGCCAACAGAAATCTAACCTGTCCGATCGACTAAATGACTCACCATGCCATGGCCATCACCATGGCAAGAAAAATGCCAGGACAATCCACACATGGCCCAAAAATCATACGAACAACTTTGCATCTATAGCCAGCCCCTGCCTGCATGTTCTTAGGGCTAGGCCACACGGGCTGGCGACTAATCGATGCGTCTAATCTCCCTGAATGGCTCGCTGGTATCTCGCACCCACTAGTCACCTGCGCCTATTCACACGCGGCGCCACGTTTTTCTCGCGAGGCGACTTTATCACTAGCGGGTGCGAGATACCAGCGAGCCATTCAGGGAGATTAGTCGCCTCAAAGACGTGGCGATTAGTCGGCAGGCGACCAATCTCCCTGAATCTTCTCGTGTGGCCCTAGCCTTAGCTCAGCTAATCCTCTGCAAATTCTACAGATAAACAGCTGCCTACCAATTCATTTTATCACTGGCACTGCAGGCTTCCAATATCACTATATGAGTAAAAGATGATTAAGGCTTGCCTTGGGGTGGGAAGAATGAAAAATGTTTTGTATTTTTCTTGGAATTAGCTGAAGAAGTCAGGGTGGAGCAACTGCCCCCTTTTACCCCCTTCTGCAGACAATCAAGATCACTACTAATAATGGAAAGTGTAATGTCTTAAAGGGAAAACCTGTTATCTGTGTCACCCACCATGCAACCCATAGGGTAAGGTCACACTGAGCGTTTCTCGGAGATTAAGTTGCCTGGCGACTAATCGCCTCGTCTTTGCGGCGTCCAATCTCCCTGAATGCCTTCCCTCAATGAAAAACCACGAGGAAACTTTGGGCGACTTCGGAAAAATAATCGCCGCGTGTGATTAGCACCGGTGATTTATCATTTCAGCCAGAGCAAGAGTGAGGGAAGGCGTTCGGGAAGATTGGTCGCTGCAAAGACGAGGCGATTTGTCGCCAGGCGACTAAATCCCCACGAAATGCTCAGTGTGACCTTACCCTTAGTTGTTGCAGTATAGCTGAAGCATGTCAAAGGGTGCTGGGAGTTATAAATAGGTCATAAATAACTGGTAAGCGATTCTCATTTTTTGAATGAAATGCTTAATATCAGAGTTGAGTTTTTCTGGTCCGTCTATTTGGGCCAAAAACTCAAATTTTTCATTGGAAAAAACCTAAATATTTTCAAGATTTATTATATCCTATATAGCCCAAATATGAAAATCATGTATAAGTCAAGTCAGTGGTAGATGTCCCTATCCAAATTTGAAGATTTGGTGGCCTGCGCTGGGTTTAGCCCAATAATCCGATAAATTTAGGATTTTCGGGCAAAAACCTGAAAAAATCAGCCAGCTCAGGAGAAAAGTCCGAAAAAATCTTACAATTTGGGTTTTCGCAATTTTATTGAGTGTTTTACAGATCTGACTATATTGATATATTTTATTAATATATATAAGGCAAAATCAGGGAGTTTGGTTGTGCAGATTTTTGTAAATAAGCCCCATAAAGTCATGTGAATTTATAGTACAAGGAAACTGAAATTCACTGGAGATGTCAAAGGAACAGCTGAGATGAAACAGAAGATGTTTGAGCTCCTATACCCCATGCTAGTGAGTTTTTTAGTGAAGTAAATCCCCGGTCAGGGCTCCAAGTATTTACCTCCGCTAAATTACATCAACAGGCAGCGCTTAATATAATAAAATACTAAATTCTAATTGTGTATACAGTCTGAGATTAATTTCTACCAGAACACCCCATGTAGAAGCCACAGTGAAAGCCAAGAATATATTTGCTATATTTTATACAAATGTAGCCACTGGAATAATTGAGACGTTAGCACATGCAATTGGTTCAAATATTAAAACAAAGTCTATTCAAAGTTGTACTTATTTGATATTTCGCAGTTTCAGTGCTATTTACTAAATTGAAAAAGAGGGTGGAACAATGGGGTTGTGTGTATGTATATCTTTATTTTAGCACTGCAACAGGCAAAGATTGTCACTGACTAATGAAGAAGCAAGCTGTTCTTCAGATAAGCACCAGCAGAAAAAGTGCACAGAGATAAGAATATGAGATTGAAGTGATCTTGAAGTGTGTTTTTTGCCCCCTTGAAGTTCCCACGTGGCACTGAAACAGTTGTGTCTATCAGCCTGGGAGTCTCACGTCCATATATAGAATACAATCTGCTTATCCTGGGACATGTGTTACTGTCACCTGTTACAGAGTCATGGCACCGAAATTTTACTTTACACTCCCCTCCTCCATGCAAAGAGCAGAGACTAAACAATGCTGATGAACCTGCATTGCAAACAGATTCATTAGCTCTATTTTGTGAAGCAAACCTTCCATTTTTTAAAACGTTGGATAATGGTGAAAAAACATTTTACAATAATCATAAGTCAGTGTTTAGTATTACCTGTATGATGCAAGAGGAAATAAAAGTAAAACAAACTCGAAAAAAATAAAAATAAAAAAAAAGTCGAAAGAAATGGGAATAGGGGATTGTGTGTTTATGTGTATGTACAGTACGTCCATATGAACTTGCCCACACTTTTATTTTTACATTTTAAGTAATGCTGTAGTATTGAAGCATATACCTATGTGTATGATACATTATTTGAAGTGTAGTTCCTGCAGCTGCAGTGCTTTCAATGTTGTGCTTTCCAAATGGACCCAGAAACACTGTTCAACCCCTTATGGATCGTACCTAAGTTGCTGTTGATTCTGGATATTCCTCCTTGAAGTATGCCATAAAAATAAGTATAAGGCAAGCTATTTTCTGCTTCCGTCACAGGCACAGGCTATTAATATTTTTATATAGTGAATAAAGTACCCCATCTTGTAAATATAAGGATATTATAATTACAGAGGAGTTCCATGACCATATAAATACACAAGGCCGAGTGTTTTTATACAGGTCATTTAACTCCAAGGTGACTTCTAATTTCCTCATATTTTGCAACAGGGGGTACTTTATTTATTATAATACACAAGTTTCAGTGAGTAGGGATGTAGCGAACGTTGGAAAAAATGTTCGCGAACATATTCACGAACTTGCGTCAAAAATGCGAACGGTTCGCGAACGGTTCGCGAACGTTGCGAACCCCATAGACTTCAATGGGAAGGCGAATTTTAAAAGCTAGAAAAGACATTTCTGGCCAGAAAAATTATTTTAAAGTTGCTTAAAGGGTGCAACGACCTGGACAGTGGCATGCCAGAGGGGGATCAAGGGCAAAAATGTATCTGAAAAATACATTGTTGACACAGCGCTGCGTTTTGTGCTGTAAAGGGCAGAAATCACACTACGTCACTCAGGTGATGTTTCTGGACACGGAATGTGAAAAAGCTCACACAGCTAGGTGGCACTTGGTTAAAGACTGGGCAAACAATGCCTGCAAGGGCAACGTATACAGTAGTGGATACGGAATATAATATTGCTGCTGTAAAAACATCACTCAGGTGATGTTTACGGACACGGAATTATTATTGATATTTATGCAGAATGTGAAAAAGCTCACATAGCTAGGTGGCACTTGCATACCTCCCAACTGTCCCTCTTTTGACCACTCAACCCCCTGTCCCTCTTTTGTACTGGAAAGTCCCTCTTTTCTCTGCACTGAACAGCCAGAAAAAAAACAGTTTCTTACTTAATTGGCTTTTGGCAGAGAGCTCAGAACAGCTAACAGGTGCAAATAAGATACTTTGTAACAATTTTGACTCTGGTTGGTGCTGGTAGTGGTGAACTACTACTAGGAGGAGCAGCACACCAGTCCCACTCCCCAACACAGCTAGACTAATAGCACTGGGCTCTTACAGTAGCAAAGTAAAACAAAAACAAAAAAGAAAATAAAAGCAGTCCTTACAAGGACTATTGGGTTATTACAGCAGTCAGCACTCAGCAGATGAGATCAGAAGCAGTGCCCACAGCAGCTACATACAGAGCACTGCAGTAGAAGGTAGATTACTACTAGTCAGCAAAGCTAACGAACCTAAACTCACTGTCCCTCAAATCCCTGCAGAGTTCTGTCCCTACAATACAGAGCAGTATCAAGTAGATTACTAGCCAGCAAAGTTACTATCAACTGTCCCTCAAATCACTAAACAGCTCTCTCCCTACACTAGCTCTTCCAAGCACACACAGGCAGAATGAAAAAACGCTGCAGGGCTTCAGTTTATATATGGAAGGGGAGTGGTCCAGGGGGTGTGGGGGTGGTCCAGGAGGGAGAGCTTCCTGATTGGCTGCCATGTATCTGCTGGTCTGGGGTGAGAGGTAAAAAATAAGCGCCAGCTAAGGCGAACCCAAATTGGCGAACGTTGCGCGACGTTCGCGAACATTCGGCGGACGCGAACGGCCGATGTTCGCGCGAACTCGTTCGCGGGCGAACAGTCCGCGACATCCCTATCAGTGAGTCATGTGACAGAAATGACATCAGTAAACTCAGATTATAACGAATGATATCATTAAGCACTATTTATAAGAATATCATTTGTGGAAAATGTATGGCTCTTGTGTCAATAATATATTTCACAGCTCTATACAGAGATTATACACATCAGTCCCTGTCCCATTGGAGTTTACAATCTTCGGTACCTATCCCATAAACAATGATCACTTTTATCAGGAACCAGTTAATCTGCCTGTATGTTTTTGGACTGGAAGGAAACCAAAGAATCCTGAGGAAACCCATGCAAGCCTAAGATCATCTATAGAGTTATACAGTATATGTATATAAGTTCAATTCTTCCATATAAAACCCAGCACCCATACATTCAGACAGTCAAACAACCCCTCCATACACTCACATAAACTATATATACCAATATCTATATTAATTGTAGATTTTAATCTCACTATAGCCTTTAAATATTATGCTTGTCCAAAAATCATACAAGCCCCTCTTAACTATGCCCACCATGTACCCACCTAAACCAGTGGCATAACTACAGTCTCATGAGCCCTGGGGCAAAATTTGCAACTGTCCGCTCCAGGCTGCAAGCACAGGAAAACTTGTACAGCAACCTGATTTTGTAGACTAGGGGTGTCCAAAAGTTAGGTAGAATTGCAGCAATATATTCTCATTTTTTTTTTTTTTTTTTTTTTACATTTTATTAGATTTCATACCATGTATGGGGGGCAACATTTAAAATGGAAAAAACATGTGCAAAGCGCCATGGGCCACAAGGTACTGGTCAGTCCTGTACTTAATGCTTGCCTTGCTGCAGATTATTAATTCAGTACAATTCAGCATACATAAAATAGTTGCTCCAGGGGCAACTGCAAAGGGCATGGGCTGTAAGGGCAATTTTGCATCCCTTACTGTTCTTGCCTGATGCTATGGCAAATTAGCTCTGTTAACATCTTTATGAACTGGCTTCCCTGTTGTGCATATAATGGTAGAAGAGTAAACTTCCACAAATGTGTTATTGCAAATTAAATCCATTTAACCGATTAAATAAAAAGTAAAAACAAGTTAGTGCGAGTGCATATATTTTTTCTAGCCCTCCGGTTATCGTATCACAAACTCATTACCAAATAGAAGGAAAAAAGAGAAAATCCTTTCCTCATTCTATTACTGCTTCATATCACTACAACATACCTTTTATATAGCAGTTTAAATTCCTTCTCTTCTTCTTTGTTCCCTCTGCTTCTGATTCTTAGTAGTTTTTTGGCATGAAGCCTCCCTCTCAGTTATATATAGGTGTCAATGAAATGGTCCAGTCCTCTGGAATGTCACACAAGCAGAGATGAACAGGGGTTTAACTTGAGCAAACACTAATGCCTAAACCTGCTTTGATAAGAATTATCTATGCCAAGCTTTGGTATATAACTGGAAAATATACAAGCTCTTCCCTCTTCACATGAGTTGCCATTAAGCACAAAGTGAACAGTTGTAGTTGCAATTAAAGTATTAGCAGACACCCCTCGTCCAATGGACAACCCCATCTGTCCTGCATTTTTTTGGTTCTTAATGACAGCTGCCTGGTGGCAAATCAGTGGGAATAGACTAGTGATAGTAGGAGACGTTCCAGAGCAGCTGTCATTGCTGGAAGTGCCTAGTAACTTCTGGAATACACATATCCATGTTACTAGGCTGGGATTGCTTCACTCCTCATTTTCATTCTCCTTCTAGCCACCATCATCATCATCATTTATTTATATAGCGCTGTCAAGATACGAATGGCTGTACTGGAGTTATAGCTAATAGGGAATAAATGGTGGATAATAAACAAGGATTACAGAGTACAATAGGGTTAGAAGGACCTAGAGATTAGAGTTTACAAACTAAAGGTTAGGGTACAATTGAGACATTAGGATTATATAAACACTTTGTCATTTTTGATACAGCAATGATTAATTAAGGTACATTGAATAAGCCTCTTTAAACAAGTGGGTCTTTAAAGGAGCGCTTGAAAGTTTGGAATGAAGGAGAAAGTCTGACAGCTTGTGGCAGAGAGTTCCAGAGAAAAGCAGAAGCCCGAGAGAAGTCTTGTAGACGAGAATGGGCAGAAGTGATCAGAGGAGAAGTGAGGCGAAGATCAGAAGCAGAGCGAAGGTTTCGTGAAGGAGTGTATTTGGAGATTAGAGATGAAGTATAGGGAGGGGTTTCATTATTAAAGGCCTTGAATGTGAGTGTAAGTAATTGGAATTTGATTCTAGAAGAGATTGGGAGCCAGTGAAGGGACATACATATGGGAGCAGCTGAAGTTGAGCGGCAAGCTAGATGAATGAGTCTAGCGGCCGCGTTTAGAACAGATTGGAGTTGTTAAAGGTGACTTGTTGGAATACCTGTGAAGAGTAAGTTGCAGTAATCAAGGTGGGACATGATGAGAGACTGAATCAGTGTTTTAGTTGATTCTGAACTGAGATATGGTCGTATTCGAGCAATGTTGCGCAGTTGAATATGGCAAGATTTTGCAAGTGTTTGAATGTGTGGTGAAAAGGACAGATGTGAGTCTAAGATAACTCCTAGGCAGTGTGCCTGTTTGGTGGAATGAAAGGTGGTGTTGTTTATGGTGAGTGATATCTGAGGGACAGGGGAAGATCTTGGAGGAAATATAATGAGTTCTGTTTTTGAAAGGTTCAGTTTCAGGTGGCGCTGTGACATCCAGGAGGAGACAGCAGAGAGACAGTCTGTGACTTGGGAAAGGACAGAATTAGAAAGATCAGGAGTAGACAAGTAGAGGTGGGTGTCATCAGCATAAAGGTGATACTGAAGTCCAAATGGCTGAATAAGTTATCCTAGTGAAGTTGTATAGAGCGAGAACAGCAGGGGGCCAAGAACAGAGCCTTGAGGAACTCCAACAGAGAGTGGGAAAGTAGAGTAAAGTTCCCCATAGACGCGAAAATTCTTCTTGCTGAACGACCGATTTTAGGGAAGCCCGACCAATCCTTCGAAATTATCGTACGGTTAGTGGTATTCATACGATCGTTCTGAGAAGATCATGGTCTCAAGATCAGGATCTGATCTTTTAAATATCTCAACATCTATGGCCAGCTTTAGAGAAGGAAACTTTAAAGGAACGGTCAGACAGATAAGATGTAAACCATGAAAGAGCAGTGTCCCGAATGCCAGATGAGTGTAGAATGTCAAGGAGGAGTGTGTGGTCAACTGTATCAAAGGCTGCAGAGAGATCTAGAAGGATTAGAATGTTATAGTGACCTTTAGACTTTGCCCATAGAAGATCATTGGTTACTTTGGTGAGTGCAGTTTCAGTCGAGTGTGATGGGCGGAAGCCAGATTGCAAGGGGTCGCGGAGGGAGTTGTGAGTGAGCTGCTGGATCAGGCATTTGTAAACAAACCTTTCTAGTTATTTGGATGTGAATGGAAGAAGGGAGACTGGTCGATAGTTACTGGGAGAGCTGGGATCAAGGGAAGGTTTTTTGAGGATAGGAGTGATTAGTGCTTGTTTGTATAATTATGGAAAGGTACCAGTAGAGAGTGAAAGATTAAATAGGTGGGTAAGTGCAGGAGAGAGTGTATCAGAAATTGGGTGGAGAAGGTGAGAGGGTATGGGGTCAAGGGAACAGGTTGAAGGTTTTGAGCAGGCTAGCAGTTTGCTAACTTCATCTAGAGTTGCAGGGGTGAAGGAGTGCAAAGTAGATGTGAGTGGACTGCACGTTGGTCTGAGATTGTTGTCGGATGGTATGCTCAGCCTAATGAGATCGATTTTTTCATTAAAGAAATGAGCCAGGTCTTGGGCGGTAACATTAATAGGTGAAGGGGGTGGAGGGGGGAGTGAGTTAAATGTGGCAAACAGCTGCTGTGGTTTGGAGGACATAGTAGATATTAGAGAAGAGAAGTATTGTTCCACCATAACACAGCTAACCTATATTACGAAAGCTTTTACATCTGGTGAACACACATACTTATTCAAGCTTATATCATTATAAATGATGGCTGAAAAACTATGCATACTGGGAATGGTTATACATACTGCCCAAACAGACTGCATCAAGGGGGGACATACTACTGGTCAAGTCTGGACTGGGATCCCAAAAATGCCTGGTCATTTCCAGTATACAAAGGCCCAAAGAGCCCCCCACCAGCCAGATAAATATATTGACCGTCTATGGCATCTTACAGAAGCCTCTATGGCATTTGCCAGAACCCACAGATTGCTAGTCAGGGCCTGCTACTGCTAGGCATCCTATAAAGGTAATGTATATTAATGTTATATGAAATATAATGTCCGAAGCATCAACCTCACTTAATCTCAGGATGTAGTCTATTCTGCTGGATTGGGCCCCACTTGGGAGCTGCCCCTAAATTTGGCAATCCTAAAAAAACTGTCCTGACTGTGAGGTATCCCAAATGGATTGTGCTGATTCCAACACTGCTATTTATTGTGTCAGCCACATTATTTTTTCCCTGTGTGATAAATATAGATGATGTTGTAGGGTGCGTTATGGTATGTTCTGAATTAAATGAAATGATTGTTTAAGGCCTTTTATTTGTTAAATGTTTTAAAAGTTTAATGTTACATACATTAGAATGTATTATAAACAACATAAGTTATGCTGGACTCGGGTCTGATAGGATCTCTAAGTTGTTTCCTTCTTCCTGCACAGCTTGTAGATTTTTAAAGCATTGAACAGAAACCATCTCCTTTCTCTTTTCTGACTTTTAGATAACGTGGTTCATCCTAGAGGAAATAAAATAGCTTTATAAAGATACATGGTGATACATGGTGATACATGGTGACCATTCTGTGGATAGATTGCATTTGGGATAGCCTTACAAATATACCTGCCCCGGTGGTCCAGAGCAGGTTGTAATCATAAGTATCACTGCCTGATGTTGGTTTGCACTCAGATCACAAATTATTTGCAATGTGACAGTTTAAAATGAAATCAAACAGGCATTAGGTTCAAGAAAATTCACAGTGGCTTTGGCGAGGTTGATACAGTGGCGTAACTAGGGGACCATGGGTCTTGGTAAAAAAATGCACCCAGCCCCCAAGTCTGCTGTACACCTGGGACCCATATGCATGCTCTTATCATTGGATCTTCTTGTAGCATGCTTGATGACTTTGGTGGGCCCTACTGGAATGGGGGGGCTGTTATTTATCTAATCACAGTTGGTCTGAATTTCCCATCAGTTTCTCTATATATCATAAAGACCCAGGGGATTAAAGGTGGCCATAAAAGGGCAGATTTTGTTGGTGCTTTGAGAACAATATTATTGGTCACAATCTTAATGATAATTTGCCACCCATTTGAAACTCAAATCTAAAGTTTATACTGGTCTATATGTGCTTTGCATCTATGGGGATTATTTCTCATTCTGATAAGGCTCTGTTCCAGCAACAACAACAAAAAACGTTCAGGCTGAATCATTGAGTTGTAATAAATATCACACAAAATTAGGATATTATTATTATCATATGTTAATATGCAATTCTTGTACTTACATTTTATACAGGTTGGCTGTTATGACAAGCCAATTTTTTGGCATGTGCAAGCTTCTCCTGTAAAAGAACATACGTTTGATGGTGAGATAAACTGTTTTCAGAGGTATAACTACAGAGAATGCAGAGCCTGCGACTGCAGGGGGCCCAGGGATATACGAGGCCCTATGAGGCCCTAATAAATGACAAATTTCAACATATGTTTGTAAAAAAGGACAGCCTCTGGATTTGTTGAGGGCCCTAAAATTTATTTGCTGGTGGTGTTTTTGGCAAAAGGGAGCACCAGCCCAATATCTTAGATAAGTGATTATAACCATTGCAGCGCACATAATTTGCAACCCCCAGTTGTTATGCATTTTCCTCCTTCTTTCACACAGTTGTTGTTGGCACACAGCACAATAGTTATCTGGTTAGGACTGCTCATTACATTGAAGTGACATTTTGCTGTGTGATCTACATGTATGTATCATGCTGGGCTTGACCTTATGATAATGTTGATGTTTTTCAAACCTCCCTAGACCTGCAAGTGAATCTCTACAAGGAAGTTGGCCTTACAGTTTCAGAAACATGGAAATATCCTCCTCCTATCTATATATATAATAAATTGTAATATATTTAAATTATATTTTGAATTATTACAAGCTTTTTTTAGCAGAGCCTTCTTTATCTCTTTTATCAGAATTAGCTATTTTTGTACAGAATTCTGTATGTGCCCATTTAATGGGGAATATACTGGCACTTTATAAATATGTGTTAATAATAATAATTAATAGCTATGTATACCCAAATAGTCTGTGATATTTACTCTTGTGACTCCACAGAGGATTATGCAAAACATTTTCTGCACACAAGTCATTGGATATGGTACACTACTGGACAAGCAGTGTTTTCCACATTACTGCCCTTCCAATTACCTAGAGCTTTCTACTGAATGAGTCAAATGTACTCAGATCTTTCCCGTCATCCAGGATCTCTAAAAAACCAATATATTTATTTAAAATCGCACTTAAAATCACCCGCGTAGTTCTACCCTTATGCCCTACTTATTTCTAAAACTACTACTCTGCTACTACTATGTCAGGTGCAATAAATTGAGTAAATGTGAAGGCCAGAGCTTATGAAAAATTGACTGCAGTCATTGAATACACGCAATCACTAAATACTAAATGTTTTACATTCTTGTGTTTTTTTGTTGGATAAAATATCTGACAAAAGTTTACTTTCTATAATTGTTTTGTATCAAATAAACTATTATATGATTGTTGTAATTAAATTATTTATACATACCAAGAGAACACAGCAAAACCTATATTAGATTCTTACCTTAATTTGCCTGATTTCTTCTCTAATCTCAGAGAGATGCATTTCTTCTGTTTGCTCTAAAATAATATTTACCTGTTAAAACAAAGAAATACGGCTTTTAAAAAGGGTAACAATTAAGTAAGGAGAGACAGGAAATACCTGCCACTGCTCCCATGAATACATTGTGTTATTCAGCTCTTGCACAATACCTTTCCCCTTACTTGCATGCCTTTGAGGTACTTTGAGGCTTACCACCTGCACTTTGTCCTGTGTTCCCTCAGTACAGTACAGGCTGCATGCATGCTGGGATTGCATTGGTGAGGGGTATTTATAAAAAAATCATATTTAAAAGGCTTTTGTCATGTTAATATTAAACATCTTCTTTTTATGACTTACTGCCTCCTTTTTTGTTAACCTTCCAACACTTTTTACAGTTCATTTGGTTTCAGATAGTTTCAATTACTTTCTATTTTCTGTTTTTGATCAATTTTCTACTATTGAATTTAAAATTTTCATTTTTCACCTTCTTTTGTCTTTCTAAAGCAGCTCTGGGAAGGGGGGTTGTTGACTCTGTAAACCAGGGATCCCCAGCCTTTAGAATTTGTGAGCAACATTCTGAAGTAAATGGAGTTGGATCACTGAGCTGCCTGACTGAAACACCAGAGACAGAAAGATTTACCTTTAAACTGCAATTTTGGAAAAACGGTAAAAAAAAACAGAAAGCGATTGAAAAAAGTCCAGTGAACAATCTGAAAACAACTGAACTGAACAAAGTGTTTGAAAGGTGAACAACCCCTTTAAGTATCATATTTCTTTTAATAAATATTGTTCACTACTCAGTGGCAGGGTTTTGGTGATTTGCCTACTTGTATCTTCTCTTTATGTTCAACCTTCATTTAGTTATTTACTTTTTGGCAGTAAAATACTGCAACTTGGGCACCTATATAGAAAATGATACATCAGGCTGACTAGTATGTGTGTGTCCACTGCAGAGATGACCAGGGCCATTTTGCCCCTCTTATGTTGTCCACCCCCTTCTCTTATCTCTTTGCATGGTCAAGCTGGTGTACTATTCAAGAATGTTCTATTACACATTTTGTTCTCCAACAGTAGGAACAGCCTTGCAGTTCCCACAATGCCTCACATGTTCTGTGAATTACTTACCAGTAAAAAAAGATGAATCACAGAAGTTTACAAGGCATTGTGGGAAATAGTGTATTGGCTGCAAGAGATCTCACTCTGGTTACTACTTTCAATGGTATTTGTAGTCATGCTTAGTAGTACAGTATGGCAAAGACAGATACTGCTTTGAATAGCAATTACATTTACAATTAAAATCATTGAATGTATAAAAGTTGATTAGAATTTAATTTGCCTTTATTATGCAAAGTGTTATTTTTTAATTTATACCCCATTTATGTGTTCTATAATGAGTTCTGAAAGTGTGCCAAAAAATTTTAGTCCATAAATATATACAGCCAATAAGTAGGTTTATGGCACCTGTGTACATAACCTCTCTCTGTATTCTTCAAGTGAATTGGATACTTGAGAAGCTCTCTTATTCTGTAAATGGGAAAAAAATATTTTAGTATGTATTGGTGTATATATATATAGAAAGATTAGAGGAAATAAGAAATGTGCAACTGCAGCAGATCTCCCTACCAGGAAAGTGTTGTTTTTAACTAGTCTTTCTTTGGTGTCTTGTGAAGATTCCAGGCCCCTAAGGATTCTCAATATCTGGACTGCAACTTCAAGCGGCAGATCGTGTCCCTCCTCCCACCTGCTTAGTTTGTTCCGAAAGTAAGCCATAAATTGGATGTAAGATGGAGAGGGTGATCTTAAAACAGAAAAGATCCGTTAAATGACTATAAGTAAAGTGTTTTTATAGCATATTAGAAATATTATACAAATTAGTAATACTCTACAAGAGTGTATTGCTTCTCAGAGTCCCTTTATGAGTACATCATACCTCTCTAACGCTATAGACTTGCCTTCTCTTCTACTTAACCATTCCATCCTGTATTTTTATAATCCCTTCTCATGAAACACACAGATGTTTTTTTTTCTCTCCATCCACTGATCTGTCATGGATCTTTCTTTTTCTGTCTGAAAATTCATCCTAGCTTAAGCCACAATACTGACAGGTTAGTGTTGGTTGCCCTACATTTAGGGGCATATTTATTAATATTGGAGACAAACTTAGTGGTGATGTTGTCCATAGCAACCAATCAGCTTTTGTTGGAACTTGAAGGCGACTATTCAAATCAAATTGCTGGTCGGTCGCTATGGATAACATCACCGATGATTTTTGACTCCAATGTTAATAAATATGCCCCTTAGCCAATCATTTTTCTCCCATTCTGCACCCACCCTCTAAACTGTGTCTCCAATGACACATCAGACAGTCTCCAACAAGCTGCAGGATTTAAATGCTATAGCTCAATAAGTAGAAACAAGTTATACATAGAGATGAGACTAAATTATATTCCCAAACCTTGAATTCACAGTGCCAATAAATAGTCCTTTCAGATTTAAACAAATGAAGCAGGTAACTGCTAGACTAATAAAGCGCAATGTTATAGTTGCCAATCACTGACTAAAGGTGCCCTTATACATAGAGATCCGCTATACATCGAGATCCGCGAGTGGATTTCTCCATGATATGCCTACCTTCAAGGTGGTCGATATCAGGATGATCCGATCGTGGGCCCTAGTGCCCAATGATTGGATCATAATGAAAGCAATACGGGCGGTCGGATCGTGGGACCACATCAACGAACAGATGTGGTCCGCAATCCGACGGGATTTTTACCCCTGCCCGATCGATATCTGGCAGACTTTCGGGCAGATATCAATCGGTGAATCCCGTCGGAGGCCGACTTGGTTTGTCAGCAGCTTTTATCTGCCCATATATGGCCAGATACCTAAAAGACAACACTTATATGAGCCCTGTAGTCTAGACACAAAAATCTGAATCTTTTATATGTTACTCCTTCTAAAAGTCCAAATGTTTGGCTTACTTGCAGTCATTTTCAGACTCTTCTTTGTCTTCATCCTCACTGTCATTTTCTCCAATGTAGAAACACACTAAGACAGGAAAACAGAATATTTAACAGCAAATATGCCCAATAATCATTATTACCACTGATGTCCAGCTTTGTGCTTGAGATAAACTCCCATGCATAAAAGCAGGGTATATAGAGGCTTGTGTTTTATTCAACAATTCTTTGGTGCCTTGTGAAGATTTCAAGGACCTATAGATTCTCAGTATCTGGTCTGCAACTTCAAGAGCCAGATCATACTTATCCTCCCACCTACTTAGTTTCTTCCAAAAGTATGCCATAAATTGAAATAGTAAAATCACATAAAACATGTAGTCATATAGAGGCTTGTCCATTTCAGTATATCTTGAATGTAATTTATATTACATATTTTGTATATTTTATAGTATAGCCACTATTCCCACATAATCACAATTCCAATATTAATCAGGGCTGCTCCTGCCATGAGGCAAGGTGAGAACTTTGCCTCAGGCGGCACAGAGCAGCCAGGTACCAGGGATGGCTAAAAGCCGCATCTGGTAACTTTAAGAGCCAAATTTCGGTTTTTTAAAATGGAAATTTGGCTCTGCTTATGCAGCGAGCACAATAACCCTCACTGCAGCCCCTCAGCAGCCTCTGAAATGCCCCTGGTAATAAGGGTTAAATTTCACCTGTTTTAATACTTGATTTTGTAATGGAGGTAAATCTAGCTGAGGCCCAATGCACTCAATTACACCTTAAGGGGAATACTGGGAATTTTATCATAACAAGCAGTAGATCACATAGTATACGGACAAGGATAAGGTGCATATGGAGCAGGCCTCAAAGTCCAATATATGTCACTCATTGTCACAATATTAGCATTCCTTCTTAGAGACACCCTGAAAGCTTAGCAGAATGTGAGCATAAAGAAGGGCAAATCTGGAAATCTGTAAGGTAGATCCGTGTGAAGTAAAAATGCAGCAGTGGAGAAACTAAACAATTAGAGTAACTGGTAAAATATAAGTTGCCAAATTGTAAAACTGCATTACCCTAGGTTCAGGACAAAGCTGTGAATGGAGGCCGCCCCCAAGGTCAGTTAGGGTGAAATATAGGGGAGCATGATTATTTGCTGTCCTAGATTTCTTAATAAACCCCACTGGAAGACAAAAGGGCTAGTTAGTCTCCTCTGATACAAGAGTTAAAAATACAGCACCATGAATGTACAGTAGCTAATTTTATTATAATTTTGCTACATATGGGGCCCCACAAAGCACAGCTCCAAGAAGCAGTTCATGGATGGTGGGATGAGAAAATGTATTATACAATTTGAGGAAAAATTTATTTGCTATTCTAGATATCTTTGTAAGTATAGTCTTTTGATGTATTCAACATTTTTTAAATATATCATTAGCTTTAAAAAAAAACAGGAACTCCAAAAGTGACTGAAGTGACTGTGAACCACTGTGATAAACAGCCCTGAATCAACACAGTAATCAGAATTCAGAACTCTTAGCAAGTGATGGCATGGTGAGAACACAAACAGTTAACATCAATGGCTGCCTACTGCTCACTCAATTAACACCACACAAAGCACCACACTCAAAATCACATCTATATGCAAATAAGTAGACCTCATTTTAGACATGAGGGCTTATTTAGTATACAAGTGCAATAAAAGTTTCAATGTTACTCACAATGCATGCAGACAGTGTGTACAGAACCAGGGCAGGAAGTAGGGGTAGGCAGAGTAGGCAGATGCCTCTGGTGCAAAGCTAGGGAGGCTCCAGGCACATTACCTTCTCTATCTCCTACCCCTAGTCCGGTCCCCTCACGCCGCTTTGGCAGATTTGTGCGTCCTTCCTTTTCACGCATGCATGCCCACTTGCTTGCATCCTATTCGCAAGTGTGCACACCTATTGAGCATTGCGACCGGCCAGGTTGCCTAGGGCACCTGGCCGGTCTGGCCCTACACAGAACTATAACTCTCTGTACCATAAATAGCTTTTAACACAAATTTATGAAGTATGCTTTAATTATGATAGAATGAATTTATATATAAATATATATATATATATATATATATATATATATATATATATATATATTTTAGTTGTCCTCAGTTATCATTAGTAACACACTATATGGTGTGCAGACTAGTAGCTCAGTGGCTTTAAAGGTTTAATTCAATTGACCATTCCTGCACATTCACAACAATCTCCTGCTCTCTACTTCCTTGCCCCCCCCCCCAAAATGCACATGAAAAGTCAGCAGCACCTTAGTGAAGTAAGTGCAATAGCTCTATTCTCCGTTCCCTAAACAATGCACAGATAACTGCTCTTACTCCTCCCTCTCCCCATAGAAAAGCAAAATCAGTGGGGCTCATTTATTAACGCAGCGCAGTGCTAAAAAGAGCACAGTGGCCTGACATTTGCCCAGCGCATGCGAGTATTTAATAATGTAGCGCACGATACCTTAACAGTGCAATTTTGTGCGCTAATGTAGACACAGACAGGTGCGACGTGTGAAACTGCGTATCAGCTGTCGCAGTGCTTATAATAAATTGTGCGCACAGGAAGATACCGCAAAGGTAAGGATTAGTTGTGCTCATGTATGAATGCGCTGCTTTAATTAGTTGCGTCACATATTGCGCATATTGCGTTCACTTAGACGCATCTGGTTGCAAAGGTGTTTAGCCTACCTGATACCCTTAAAGGAACCTTGGTCAATATAAACATGTTGGGTGGAAGGCGTGGTTAATATGCACTTTACAGGGGTTGTTCATCTTTGAGTAAACTTTGAGTTAACAAACATCCCCACCAACAGCAGCACCATTGTATTTGCCAGAACCCAGTTTAGCAGTGTGGCTCTGCTAGCGCAGCTGGGCAGGAATGCGCATTTTGAAGAGCGTTACTATTACGCCACAAACAGGCAGTCGTAAAAATTGTGGTGCTGTTGACCTGGTGCAGTTTTGCACATATACAGACGCAAATCTGCGACGGCCGCAGTGCAAGCGCATTGTAGCCACGCCCACAGCCACGCCCCTAACAACCACGGCATCGTTTGCGACATAAATGCCCAATCTTTTGCGCAATGCGCATAAACAAAACCATCGCAAAAGCTCTGTGTTATGCGCAATATCACGCAAATATATTAGCGATCACACTCGTGATGTCGCAGACAATCTTTTGCGTCCACTTATGCGCTGCGTTAATAAATGAGCCCCAGTATCTCATCCCTTACTTTATCATTCTTCACTCACAAGTTTAGATGTGCAGGGGGAGGAAAGGGGATTTGATAAGGAAAGAGCAGAGCTTTAACATTCCCACATGCTTTTCTGGGGGGGGGGGAGAACAGGAGATTTGTCTGTGTCTCAGCGAACAAAGAAGGAAGCCTGCACAGTGCCTTTCTGTCTGAGTAGGATTGGAAAACAGTTTAGGATTGACAGCAGTAACAGCCCATGAGCATGAAGTCAGACCTGTCAATCAAATTTATAAGACTCCAACGCAGAGCCTGCCAGAGGCCAGGTAGGAGAGCAGCAGCTGGTAGGACCAGTTAATACATTATATTTAAAGGATTGAATAACGACATGCAATGATTCATTTTGATCATTTTTAATTTCACAATAGTTCCCCTTTAAGCAGTTCTTCTATCATGTCTGACCGGCTGACAAAAAACATTTTCCAGCATATCCTACTTAGGTGAAAAATGTTATGTACTGAAATAAGGCTTAAGCAATATACTGTAGTACAAGTATGGCATATGTTATCTGGAAACCCATTATCCAGAAAGCTTAGAATTATGGGAAGACCATCTACCATAGACTCCATTTTTATCAAATAGTTAAATTTTTTTAAAAATCCTTTCCTTTTTCCCTGTAATAAGAAAACAGTACCTTGTACGTTATCCAAACTAACATTTAATTAATCCTTATTGGAGGCAAAATAATCCCACTGGGTTTAATTAATGTTTAAATGATTTTTAGTAGACAATGCATGGAGATCCAAATTATGGAAAGACCCATTATCTGGAAACCCCAGGTCCTATGCATTCTGGATAACTGGTCCAATACCTGTACATTTATAGAGCTGTAAAACTAAACTGTACACATGGTCTTTGTTACCTTTATTTGTACAGTCTGAATCATCTGTAGACATATTGAACTATAATAAAGACAAGAAATAAGATTTATTTATAAAAAACCCACAATATCTTACATTAAAATGAAAACAACTTGTTACACTCGAAAGGAACCTACATGACCTGGTGCACCACAACAGTGATGTAAGTTGCCCATAAGACGCCAAAAGACTGGACATTATTTGTGTCAGTACTTAAAATATATTTTAAAAAAAAACCACTTGGTATAAAAGCCAGTTATCTACAGTTATCTAAGGTTAAGAACATTTCATAGGTTGTTAAATAATACAATAATTTTTTAATTTTATTTTAGAAACTTAACAAATGAGTGTGATAAAACATTTGTATTCAACAACACTACAATACCGTATATACTCGAGTATAAGCCGAGTTTTTCAGCATCCAAAATGTGCTGAAAAAGTCTACCTCCGCTTATACTCAGGTCAGCGGGCAGTAGCTGAGATTCCAGTCACTTTTAATCATTCCTATACCAACAGTTCACTTGGGGAGAGACTGCAATATCACACAGCGCCCTCTGTTGGTTATATGAAAGAATAACAGTGCGCCCTCTGTTGGTTATATGAAAGAATAACAGTGACTGCAATATCACACAGCACCCTCTGTTGGTTATATGAAAGAATAACAGTGCGCCCTCTGTCGTTTATATGAAAGAATAACAGTGACTGCAAAATCACACATCGCCATCTGTTGGTTATATGAAAGAATAACAGTGACTGCAATAACACACAGCACCCTCTGTTGGTTATATGAAAGAATAACAGTGTGCCCTCTGTTGGTTATATGAAAGAATAACAGTGACTGCAATATCAGACAGCACCCTCTGTTGGTTATATGAAAGAATAACAGTGCGCCCTCTGTCGTTTATATGAAAGAATAACAGTGACTGCAAAATCACACAGCGCCATGTGTTGGTTATATGAAAGAATAACAGTGACTGCAATATCACACAGCACCCTCTGTTGGTTAAATGAAAGAATAACAGTGCGCCCTCTGTTGGTTATATGAAAGAATAACAGTGCGCCCTCTGTTGGTTATATGAAAGAATAACAGTGACTGCAATATCACACAGCGCCACCTGTTGGTTATATGAAAGAATAAGAGGGCACTGTGTGATATTGCAGTCACTGTTATTCTTTCATATAACCAACAGATGACGCTGTGTGATATTGCAGTCACTGTTATTCTTTCATATAACCAACAGGTGGCGCTGTGTGATATTGCAGTCACTGTTATTCTTTCATATAACCAACAGAGGGCGCACTGTTATTCTTTCATATAACCAACAGAGGGCGCACTGTTATTCTTTCATTTAACCAACAGAGGGTGCTGTGTGATATTTTTTTGTTCAGCAGTTTTCCAGTTTGAAATGTTAGCATGTATCTGGTTGCTATGTTCCAAATCATCCTAGCTACCAGGCAGTGGTTTGATTGAGAGACTTGAATATGAATTGGAGAGGGTCTAAATGAAACAATAAATAATACAAAGTAACAACAACAATGAAACTGTAATCTCAAGGAGCAATGGTTTTTTGTCCCACTGTCCCACTACCATGTGCAGAGGGTGCTGTGTGATATTGCCATCACTGTTAATCTTTCGTATAACCAACAGAGGGTGCTGTGTGATATTGCCATCACTGTTAATCCTTCATATAACCAACAGAGGGCACTGTGTGATATTGCAGTGCCCAATTGCAAATTGTCTCAGAAAAACACTCGTTATTTTGAAGACAGACTTCCCCTTTAAGGTAAATTTCTTAAATAATATGCTGCAGGGGCCATTAACTTCTATGCTACTGCTATCCGACCATCTTTATCCATTAAGAAACAGTTTCTATAACAGAACTGTAGAACCAGTGACCCTGCCAGGGATTGTTATGAACTACACACTGACCAATTTTCCATAGATTTCTTGCCTGGTATTAGGTTAAAAAAACATTTGGCAAATGAAACTTTGGCTCACTCTATGGAATAAGTCTTCCAGCACTGATATATAGCATTTATATATTTAGCTGCTACACTGAGAATCCAAGGACCCCCCCCCCCCACACACACACACACACACGCATCATTAGTGCAAAAACTGCTTGTTCCTTGTCTATCAACATATATTTTATATTTTAACATACATTCAATATTGCAAAGAAAAGCAATTATGATGGATATGATATTCATATAATGGATATGATAATCATTACCTTTTTATGATGTGCAGGCAGGAAGGAAACCAACAAAGAGAGGCTTTAGAAATCAGACATGAGAAAAAGCAGTGCAGGGTTGTGATGGCATACTGTTCTTTTTTCCTATCAGTTCTTGGCCAGTCAGAACCTCTCAACCAAGAGTTGCAGTCCTGTTACCCAATAAGATCCCTCCTTATATTCCAGGTGAACTTTAAATTGAAACTATGTCTCACTTTAATACCTTTGAGAAGGAGGAGGCAATGTTGTTAGACTTTGGCCTTAGTTGGTCTGGTCAATAAACAGGGAGGCAGTTAGTTATTACACCCTTATTTGTCTTTCTGTTTCAGAAGTGATTTACACAGGTCAATCTTCTCAGATATCGTTTGAAAGGAAATATGCATAATATGTTCTATTGAACAAATCTGCAAATTATTATTTTTTTATGTTTTAAGAAATAGAGGCTTCAACTCTATCCCTACTTATGTTGGTACACATAACTAACAGGTCAAACAACCCAGGAATTAACTCCCTATGAAAGAGGTCTCTCCAGTTAGAAACCTTCCTTATCTCCCACTGTTATATCACTGTGATGGGCCCTGTAGGGACACAGCAGATACCTCAGGCTCAGTGCAGTGATATTATAGAAATACTAGGACCTATTAATGGAATGATGTCCCAGTCAATGATATGACACAGGGATGCAATATTGATAGGGACTTCAGAGTTGTTGCTCCATGCATCCATAGTAACATAACAGCGCTTTTGATAGCCAATCATTTTCGCTTTCAGGATCTTATATTATTCGAATCAGTCCTATACTCTTTTCTGTTGAGATACTGGATTGCATCTCTAAAATATAGGAGCAGGATTGTCTCTACCACAGGGACTAGAGTTTCATTTTATTATGGGTATTTTACCAAGCACTAGCATCCTTGAAAAAGGATTGTGATGCACCCATTATGGCATCTACCTTTCATAAGTGAGTCATTCCCTCAAAACTTTATGTCAGCATCATTTTAACAACTGTTTCTTAACAGACAGCTGAGCTGTCATTTTCACTGTAGCTAACATTAACATGTACCCTAAAATAACATACCATTAACATGTACACTAAAATAATACAATTCAGTGGACTTGGAGGAGTAAGTTAGAGTCAGTTTACATTTCAGTTAAGTTTACTAACTAGAGTAGATTTACATTTACTAGACGTGTATGATTATGGCATATTTTTTCAACCACATATAATACATGGTTTTATGTATTGATCAAAACACGCCCTTCAGTATCAGCAAACTGTAGTGTGTTAAGGGTGAGTGTAGCTGTGCAACAGTGCAAGACTTGGATAAGGTTTCCAAGTACAAAGGTTTGAGCATTTAGAGAGATGCATGTGAGCAGCATCGGACTGGGTGCCTGAGAACCCTTCAGGGGTCCCCGCTGCCCACTTGCTCCCTCACTCACCCCCCCCAGCCCCTTACTGCTCACTCCCCCCATGCGCACCTAGACTTTTCCAATTGGGGGATGGAGTACCTACAGGCAGCGATTGGGTCTAAGCTAGAGTTTTCCCAGTGCCCCACTGGCCCAGTCGGACCCTGCAGGTGAATGCTGAACTGAACTTGACTTCTGTGCATTAGTGCAGAAGTACATTTTTGCTTATTACTAGCACAAGGGCATTATGCAATGTACAATTTTGGGCACTACCATATTTTTTACCCACTTTTCCCCTCAACTGCAGTATAATTGTGGTGATACGTGTCCAATGGAGCACAAATCAAACTCAATTGAACTGAAAATCTTCAGTGTTCAGATGACATAATTTCTAATGTCAATTTGACACCTGTGCTGAATACTTAAGGCACTAGTTCACTGTGTAAATTGATGCAGGCCACTGTGGGAACCCGGGAATTACCACCTGGTAAGAACTGGAAATAAAGATAGTCTGAAGAGGCATGTGCCTAGGGCGCAATGGTGGGGGTGCAATGCATGTACTTCTTCTGTCTGCCTTCCCCAAGTCCCATATGTGATTGGGGCTGTATCAGTAAGTGGGGGATATTTGTGCAACTACAGTATATAATGTGTTCTCATGAGCGAGATGCTGAACGAGGAATGGTGATTGGGTCCTGCCCTGGTTGCATTTACCCTTGGCTCAGCACTGATAGAATGGCATCAGTTGTTTTAACAATTGTGGCAAACTTTGCATAGTTAAGTTTCTTTATGTTTCTCTATATTCATTGTAGCAATATCCCAAAATGTATTCCCCTGCATATAAGTAGCTTTATTTAAGCTTAATATTATATTTTATACTGTGAGAAAAAGGCATTGTAAAAAAAAAAAAAAAGCATTGACTCACATATTTTTCCTTTAATACGGATTAATTATATCTTAGTTAGGATCAAGTGCAAGGTACTGTTTTATTATTATTATTAAAATTATAAAATCGTAGTTTTTTAATTAAAATGGAGTCTATGGGAGATGGCCTTCCCGTAATTTGGAGCTTTCTGGATAATGGGTTTCCAGATAACGAATCCCATACCTGTATTTGTAGAAAACTTTTGTCAGCCACGGACTGAGTGGCGAAAGATAAGCAGGATATAAATACAATGTTTTTGATGTTAGTTAAATAGACTGTCTGAAATTAAATATCCAATATTATTATATTTTGTTTAATTCTATTTTAGAATGGCCTATAAGCATAAAGCCGTTTTCTATTTTCTTTACTAAATGCATGTTCTCTTCTTCTCTTATTTTTTTGTCTTCTTGAATTATTTTTTGGGTGGTGGTATGGTAAAAAAAATGCAATGGTAAAAAATGTTTTATGTACAACACTATTTGGTATTCCAATTACATGTAAGCATATTCTAATTACATTTAATAACATGACAAATCCTCAATCATCATAACAGGCTGGTTTAGTGAATTGGCTACTTTTGCTAGTTTTCTCTTGATCTCCTATGAGTAAAGATGCCATTTTCTTATCTAGTACTAATTCTGAACTCAGCAAATTACCCATAAATGTTTTTTTTAAGTGTATCGTAAATTATTTTAAAAAAGTTGTTTCACTATCATAAACTGAATGGATTCAAAATTAATTGTAAACGAGCCTATTAAATATAATACTTAATACATTTAAAAAAAATCATGAAAAAATGAGAGAATGAGAGTGCACATTCAGCACAAATGAGCTCACAATTTCTTGAAGGAATTAGACTCATAAAGAGGCTAAAAATTCTGTTCATTTGTATGCAAAGTGAATGGCAAAACAGGTTGTATCACAAATGTAAAAATGCAGCCTTACATTTACTTACTGCCAACACAGTATTCCATTTGGCCACTACACTACTCCATTTCTATCTATGAACTTGTCTTACATGTTCATTCTATAAGGATTTACTGGATTTTAGCTGGAACAGATTGTGACGGACCATACTCCTACCATGCCAAGGGGCTGCAATCTTGGGTGCTGTAACTTCATTTCAGTATGGATTCATCAGTTGATTCTTAACAATGTTTCAGAGCTGAAAATCCTAGTTAGCATTTCGGGACCTCTGGTAAGCCACTGGCAAATTAATATGTCTTTAAAGTGTTGTCCTAATGCTCTGTAAATGGTGTAGTCTTTATTTTATTTAATTCCACTATACATAGGATATACACAACTTGTATATATATATATATATATATATATATATATATACACACATGCAATTATTAGAAGTGAACATTGCTTATATAAAGGTTGGGGAACTCAATAGTGGTATCTATTAGCATTTTTAATATGAGTATGTAGTATATTTGTCATACCAGGTGTTTTCTGGATAACATATATTTCTATAATTTAGATCTTCTACTAGAACAAAGGATTAATTATATCTTAGTTTGGATTAAGTACAAGGTACTGAATTATTTGGATACAATTGAGTCTATTGGAGATGGTCTTACCTTAATTTTGAGCTTTTTGAGGGTTTTCAGATAACAAATCCCATACCTGTACTATATATGAGAGAAGGGCTCATAAAGTGCTAACAAGCAGTGCTATTAGCTGGACTTGCAGGCTCTGAGATCAGATCCCATAACAGTGTCTTTCAGAGCTGTTCACACTTTCATAAACAGCAGATTTTGACATCATATCACATTCTTTATAAAGATCGGTGTACTATGATATGCTTATTTTACAGATTTTATATAAATGGCCCTTGTTAACAGCTGTCACATGCTTAGCTATGCAAGTTTATTTTAAAAGACAAAATAAGTACACTGTTGTTAACAAAAGTCATGTGGCAACCTATTTTAGCTTTGCCTTGAGCACAAATAACTAGTCTGTTTTCCATTTTAATATGTTTGTACTTTCTATGTTTGCTGGTGCTAAAATAAAGGCAATGGATGCACGGTGATGTTGCAATAAAATATTGGTGATTGAATAAATTGGTGTGCTGGTTCATCCCGAACTGTTATACATAATTAATTGTCCAAGCACCCACAAAACGGATGACGTGGACAGAGTGCAGGTACCTCTGGAATCATTGAGTGTGTGTGTATATATATATATATATATATATATATATATATATATATATATATATATATATATACACATGCAGATTATTATTGTATAGTATAGTGTATATTATTTAAATTAAATTAACAAAAACCTGGTCCTATATGCAATTTATTTTTAAAAAAAATTATTTCTAGAATTGATCCTGATTTTCTGCATGAAAATGTACTTGCATATGTTTTTGGTGATAGGTGCAAGTAACAGCAGATTTCTTTCTAGCCTTTGTATTGTTCCCTGTGTTTCCAGTAAATCTCCTTCAAAAGTCTGGACTTCTAAATGTTGTTTGTGTGCTTTACTTGTTTTCATTGTGGTAGGTAAATCTTTGAAATCCTATTATCAATTGTCATTCATGGCTATAGGAATTGCTCTGTATTTCAGGTTACTCCAGCTTTCCTACTGGAGTAACACAACAGACAACAGGAATTTTACAGATTTTATATAAATGGCCCTTGTTAACAGCTGTCACATGCTTAGCTATGCAAGTTTATTTTAAAAGACAAAATAAGTACACTGTTGTTAACAAAAGTCATGTGGCAACCTATTTTAGCTTTGCCTTGAGCACAAATAACTAGTCTGTTTTCCATTTTAATATGTTTGTACTTTCTATGTTTGCTGGTGCTAAAATAAAGGCAATGGATGCACGGTGATGTTGCAATAAAATATTGGTGATTGAATAAATTGGTGTGCTGGTTCATCCCGAACTGTTATACATAATTAATTGTCCAAGCACCCACAAAACGGATGACGTGGACAGAGTGCAGGTACCTCTGGAATCATTGAGTGTGTGTGTATATATATATATATATATATATATATATATATATATATATATATATATATATACACATGCAGATTATTATTGTATAGTATAGTGTATATTATTTAAATTAAATTAACAAAAACCTGGTCCTATATGCAATTTATTTTTAAAAAAAATTATTTCTAGAATTGATCCTGATTTTCTGCATGAAAATGTACTTGCATATGTTTTTGGTGATAGGTGCAAGTAACAGCAGATTTCTTTCTAGCCTTTGTATTGTTCCCTGTGTTTCCAGTAAATCTCCTTCAAAAGTCTGGACTTCTAAATGTTGTTTGTGTGCTTTACTTGTTTTCATTGTGGTAGGTAAATCTTTGAAATCCTATTATCAATTGTCATTCATGGCTATAGGAATTGCTCTGTATTTCAGGTTACTCCAGCTTTCCTACTGGAGTAACACAACAGACAACAGGAATTCACCCCCCCCCCACACACACACACACACACACACACACACACACACAAATAATGGCCATCTTTTGCTTTTACATGGAAAAGCGTTGGAGTTCACAGGCACCATCTTCTGCATCTTTGGATTTTCTTTTTATTGTTTCACTGATGTAGAGCTTTCTGGTGCATGCATGGTTGGAGCCAGTTGGCAATTAGGTTCAACTGCATGTGTTCCTTCCAGTATCAATGTGAAAGACGAGAATTCGAATATACTGAGGCATAAAGGTGGGGCAGTCAAAATAAGATTAACAGCTCAGATTTTTAAATACATTAAAAAACAGGTATGGATGCTTTAACGAAAAAGACTTTGAGTTTCATGTTTAATTTGCAAAGGACTTTTATTATACAGCTTTTTATGTCTAGGGGATAGGTCCCCTGTAAGAACTTTATGTTTTATGGTGATAAAGAGATAAAGTGCTATTTCATGTTGACCACTTTACCCACGGTAAAGTTACTATTGGAATGTTTTTGTTACTATTTGGAATGGTGGTGTTAGTCTCTTTTCTAAAACTTTAGCTAATGGCACAATTGTGAAAAAAACTAGTGATTTCACAAATATGTGTGTCCTGCATCGGATCTGCAATATTCCTGGTTTGCATCCCATTCACCTTGCCTTGTTTTGCACACGTGTGAGGAAAACTGGAATTGAGAAATATTTGTAAGGTGAAAAAATTTAGGCTGCAAATAAAATAATTTGTTGTTTGTGGAAAAGCAAGAAATTTCAGAGACATGACAGGGCTGGCACCATGCAAGGGGATTACTATTCTGGCTTTGGTAAATTTCTTTTACTATGGATGCACCAATTGATTCTTGACCATGTTGAAGATACAAATTAATATTTCTGGACCTCTGGTAAGTGACAAACACAGTATTTCATTAGAGGATGTTTAAAGGCTGATTCCATGTAACATATTCAATTCTAGCACTTGGTCTTTGTAAATTAGTAAAGTCAAAAATGCCTACAGTTTTTTCAGCTTCTTTATATAGTAATAGATATAAATGTACCAGTATTTGTAAACAAGCTGAAAGGAGGTGCAGAAGGGCATAGATTCAGGTGCAAATTAGAATGAATGATATGTAGCAATAATCAATTATAATTAAACATGCTTGAACTATTCACTTTTCAACCACACAGCTATTGTGGCACTTTTCAGTTTCAAGGACTCATTCAGGTTAGTGAATGGGATGCTTTTGGATTTAAGTAGTGAACATAATATAAGGAACTGTAAAGACTCTCCTTATATTTTTAATGAGTTGCAGGGCTCATTGGGAATAGCTGTCCTATAAAAATGGACAGTTCTATAAAAATAAGGCTTCTTACGCAAAGAGAGAAAAAAATATGAAATAAATGTAAATTAATAGTATTTAAAATTATAATATAATTACACAACTTGGTACTAGCCAAAATCAGATATGGCACTGCTGCTGAGGCCTGAAGGCAGAATTAGAAACCCATGATTTGGTGAGCTTTCACTAAAATAGTAGGAGAAAGGTTCTTAAGAGAGACATAAACATTCTGTCACGTATGGCTCCCTAAATTCAGATACTAGAACGATGAAGCAGAGCCCTCACTTAACCCACCCTCTGCTGGATAACATGGTGCTCAGTGTAGGAGGATACAGCAACCTCCAATGGGTCAACGACAAAGGAAACACTGGCACTCAAGGCAATGAAATGCAGGGTTACCCCTTGTTGTTTATTAGTGCAGAAGTGCAACGTCTCAGGACAAGCCCCCTTATGAACCATACAATAGCCGTTGTGCAGACAGTATGTAAGGGGAGTAAAGGGTTAACACCAAATTATGCAAGGGTAGGAAGGGGTTAACACTGTCACCATGGAAACCCAACTTGATCCAAGGATTGAAGTCCACACTCTTGATGATAAAACAAACTTGAACTGTTTATTTGGATACACTTTTTTTCATCAGATGACTCTTCCACACATCAGGGCATACAGATATATAATCCACGACAATGATACACTTCTCCTATGCTGGCTAAGCCGACACTCCAAACACATAAAGGTTTTTCCCCGAAACCTTCCGAAGGACATCCCTTTCCAGGGTTACTCACCACCTCCCTGCTTCAGCCGGGCTGACACCACGCCAGTGCACCACTGACCTTTCAGGGTAGGAATTTTCTTGTGACACCTTCCGGTCCTACCAGTCCGGCATACGACCTATGCCCCTCTGGCCTACTCCGGATAGGACTTTTCTTTTCCCCCTCCTTCAGGATGTCCTTTTTCCTATAACTTCCACTTGCACCCTCACTGGCTCACCCTTGGCACATATGCCACTACCTCCTCGTTGGGGTCTTAACTACCCATACTAAATAGTCCTGACTATCTGAAATACCTAGTATTTCACACTTGTGCCCTCTCTCTATCTTAATCCAAATGCATGTGAACAACCCTTTGGGTGTGTCTCCCCTTTAAATACCTTCTTCAATTAAACACTGCCCTAACACTTACTGTTCATGTGCTGTTCTCAATACTGTGCATGTGCTTTCCCATGTTATCCAGCATGGACCCTCTATCATTCATTTACATGACAACACTGCCATCTTGTGGTACATTTTACACATTACAGTCTTCCAACACATTTAACACTTTCAATTACTTTAACATTACTTTAACATTTTTACAGCACCCACATTCACTTTACACATTCAATACATTTTCTCATGCACATGATCCAATCACCTTCTTACACTCGACACCTTTTAAATCAAGCACGTACTCGTGCACACAACCAATCACACATGAATAATGAAACAGGCACAAAAATTTGCAATTGCTGAAATAACTTAGCTTTAGTAACAAAATTTGTAAAACCTTATTACCTTCATAAGGTTAGTAAAATGTTGATTAAAAGAATAACTTTATAGAAAAAACACACAGGTAACCATAACTGGAAATGTCCAAGCGATTACCCCGACTGGGTAATCTTTTCCATATCCTCTTCCTTAGGCCAATAACAAAACTCCAACCCACTATGGAACAGTCACAATAATGGGTCCATCAAATAAGGAAAAGAACCAGTCCAGACCCTGGAAAACTCAAATCATGCGAGTAAACCAGTCTTTGGTATGCTCAAAGGAAATATAATAGCGTGGATGCGGCTTCTCCACGCTACCGCCATCCTCCAGGGGAACATCAACACTTAGATGCTGCTCAGGGGCCCGTTTGGTCACACTGCGCACATGGTGTCGCATTACTGTACGGCCCTGCCACCACAAGGGTCCAGCTTTCTCCAGCCTCTGTTTGGCATCCTGCCTGGTGGTGCTGTCTGGATGCACCAGGCTATACTCATCCAGCTTAAGAGACGCCAAAATGTCTTGACGGACCCCCTTTTCCAGGTTGTTTTCCACCTCGTTATACACATACTCAGGCGCATAGGGCATGTAAAAGCCCCACCGCTTACTGACCTCGAGGTTAATCTTCTTTTGCACGCGCGAAACCGCGCGGAACTCCTTCTGCAGGGCCTTCCCGGGCAACACCCAGAAGGTACTCTCATCATTCACCATTATAGAATGGGGTGAACGATATATGCTCTCCTTTGGGCTGGCACTAAAAGTTAGCACGCTGACCGGAGGCGAGTGACACCTCCCTGATTCCGGCACCACTTCTGTGGATTCTACTACTGGGGGCACAACGGCAGCAGCCGCACTGGGTTCCCGCTCTGACCCGGAATAGTCCTCCTCCCAGTCTTCCTCCCAAGGGGCCCCCTCTGACACTTCCGTGCTTTGCGGTTCCAACCACGAATCCACCCGGGCAATTACCTCTGGTTCCACCGGAGGGGCAGGGACACTTGTCGCAGGACCGGGATCGGTAGTGCGCCACGGCTTGTGACTGGTTCTCAGCGCCTTATGCCTCAAGGTTCCTGACAGCGTCAACGGGGATACTCCAGCCTCCAGACCGGCGTCTGTCACGGAGTACGGTGGTGGGACCTCTGTACCTGGATCCACCGCCTCTTTGCCACTGGTTCTGGCGGTAAGGCCTTGTCGGGTGCAGGGGTCGAGCACCGGGCTACCCATGCAGATATGCGCTGGTCCACCTCCTTCACAGCATCACACAACTGCGCCTTCACATAGACGGGACCCGTAAAGTAGTCCCGAGAGCACACGGGGCAATGTCCGGCAGCCTGTAGTTCAGCCCAAATGGCCTCGTCGCCACAGTTGCTGCACATCGGCACCATCTTGGTAAGTCCTTGCCGATCCAACTGTTGGGCAAATATTCCGGTCCACATAAAGTGACGGCCAGTATCTGTAAAGCCACTCTTTGCCATAGCTGCAGCCGTTGCTTCTCGCACAAGTCGCTGCACACTGCGCCACACTTTACAGTCTTTTGGGTTGTAAGATGGCTCCTGCTTCCTGTCTGAAGGGTGTGAACTGAATCTCACTCCTCTGCCCACTTCCTGCCTGGCAAGTAACGTCACTTGACATACGCCCTTCCTGTCACATCAATTGTAGGCAGCCAAATCAGGAAACAGCGCTGTACACAGTCTCATAACATAAATCCAGGTCTTCACAGGCGTTTCCCAAAGCACATACTCTTCCTCACCCTGCTCGCAGCGCCAAATTATGTAAGGGGAGTAAAGGGTTAACACCAAATTATGCAAGGGTAGGAAGGGGTTAACACTGTCACCATGGAAACCCAACTTGATCCAAGGATTGAAGTCCACACTCTTGATGATAAAACAAACTTGAACTGTATTTGGATACACTTTCTTTCATCAGATGACTCTTCCACACATCAGGGCATACAGATATATAATCCACGACAATGATACACTTCTCCTATGCTGGCTAAGCCGACACTCCAAACACATAAAGGTTTTTCCCCGAAACCTTCCGAAGGACATCCCTTTCCAGGGTTACTCACCACCTCCCTGCTTCAGCTGGGCTGACACCACGCCAGTGCACCACTGACCTTTCAGGGTAGGAATTTTCTTGTGACAGTCTTCCAACACATTTAACAGTTTCAATTACTTAAACATTACTTTAACATTTTTATAGCACCCACATTCACTTTACACATTCAATACATTTTCTCATGCACACAATCCAATCACCTTCTTACAAGTATAAAAAGAGTTACCAATAAAAACAGTTTGCATACATAATTGATTGGTGTGACTACCCACCCACATGATTACACTGTGCATAGTCCAACATAAAAATAGATTGCTGTCGAACCAGTAAAGCTGGTTTTAAAAGGGAAACATGAAATGAATTAGAGATCTTAAAATTATCAGGAAGATTGAGGCAGACAGAGGAATGTCGCTGACGCCCATTATAGTCTATGGGTGTCATTTCTGCTGCGAAACAAGGTGAATAAAGGTGAAAAAATTCGACCATCCCTACTCAGGAGGCCACATACTGGGATCAGCACCCTTCTTTGTTAGATCCGTAATAGGAGCCACAACAATAGAAAAATCTTAATGAACTGTCTATAGTAGTTTGCAAAACCCAAAAACCTCTGAAATGCACGTAGAGAGAGAGAGAGGTTGAGCCCAGTCCAAAACTGCTTTTACTTTCCTGGGATCCATCTCATACCTCTTAACAAGATGCTGAACCACAAATTTTGTACCGAAGGGACCTCAAAGGTACATTTCCCTAGCTTGGCAAACAAGTTATTTTTTCCTTTAACCAGGCTAACCCCAGAATTAGAGGAGAAGAAGAAGAACCATAAATAATGTGAAAAGATAATTCCATAGGAGGTATAAGGGGAATAGTATACCTTACTGCGAAGGCAGCATCCAAGAAATTCCTCCCTGCCCCAGAATCCACAAAAGCAGAGATTTTAACTGAACCTCCAGGCCAGGACAGAATGACTGGTACCAAGATCCTAGAGGTAAATTGGGTAGAGGAAACTTCTCGACTCAAATAGAGCTCCCCTTTTCCATTTAGGTTTTGAATTTTCCCAGCCTCTTAGGACAATGGTTAAGGAAATGATAATACAAACACAGACGCTGGGATCGCCTGTGAGCCTTTTCCTCAGGGGATAGATGAGTGATCCCCAATTGCATGGGTTCCTCCTGAGGAATAGGTAATGATGGAATTGGCTATTTGTCAGTACTAAATAATGTGGGAAAATATGTACCCCTTTCAGCCCACCTTTCTCTTTGTCTCCTATCAATCTGGATGGCTAACCTCATGCAGTCATCTAGAGCGGATGGAGGCAGATAGTAAACCAGGCTGTCTTTGACAGAGTCAGAAATCCTCACCCGAAATTGGCTATGAAGAGCAGTATCGTTCCACCCAGTCTCAACTGACCAGTGGTGGAATTCTGTACAATACTCCTCAATTACCCTTTTCCCCTGGTGGAGTTTACTAATAGCAGTATCAGCAGAGGTAGCACGATCTTGATCATCGTATAATATCGCCATAGTACTAAAAAATACCTCTAGGGAAAAACAAGCAGGGTCAGAAGGGGGTCACCTTGTAGTAAGGTCATAACGAACTGTACTTTCTCCTCACCAGTAGAAAAGGAGTTAGGGAAAAAACTGAGGTTTAAATGAAAAACTTACTCCTATTCCCACAAAACTTGTCAGGGAAGGAGATCTTAGGCAGAGGCGGGTCAGGCCAGTCAGGCATGCTAGGTGACTCAGGCAACCAGCTCGCTCCCACTTCCCCCGTTGCATGTGAGGTGACATCACGCGTCTACGTGCATGAACGGTGATGGGGTGTGGTGATGCACGTGCAAATTTAGTCTGGTGACCAGGTGTGTCTGGTCTAGTGGTAGGCAGAAGAGGTAGCTGCCCAGCGCCCCCAATTGTTGCACCCCAGGCAGCTGCCTCTTCTGCCTACCCCTAGTTCCGGCCCTGATCTTAGGTTCATGAGGACTACTTCTATTACCCAGGGTAGATGAACAAGAAGACCCCACAGGAACTTCAGCAGGTGGTTGCACCACAGGAATAGGTAGTTGCTGAACTAGATCTAGCCTGGCAGAAAGAGAAAGCCCATTTAAATATTTGAATTTCATGCCACAAGACGCGATGACGTCACGTGTACGGCACGTAAGTGTCCGCCAATTATTAGGGGTGGCATGCCACCGGCCACTTGACCAGTGCTCCAGCATGTGCGCTTGCAGCCTAGGGGCGCCTGCAATCCGAATCTGGCCCTGAGGGTGAGTCTTTACACATTCTCTAAAACTCCCGCATTGCCACTTTCTACCTAAACCTAATTAGAGATGCAATGGATTCTCAAATCACAAGCAGCCCTATACTATGAGGCAGATTTTTTAACTATGATTAAGTGTTTGGAACACGAAACGTGTCAGGCTGTTTGACATAATAAATTCTTGCCTTTTTGAGTGCCTGCTCCATTGTTCGTCGGTTTGTCCACCCCCCCTGTGCTGAGGGCTCAGGGCGGTGCACCTGGGCCACTTCCTTGATGTGGTGAGTGACTATTATACATACAAGAGACCCTAAAATCATAGAAGCTTCTGCAGATTTTTTAACATTCTAATTTGACATCAAAATTAAAATTTACCTGAGGAAAAAATCATGAATTCCAATTTGACTCTGTTTAAAATCTATAACACTTGAATATAAAAAGTTATCAAGTCTCAAGTTTCTTACTAAATAAGCGCATATTTGAGTTTGGCACATATTAAAATGTTTGATCAAAAAGAAAAACACCTGCACACATCAGGACATGCATGATGATGCAAGTGCTCCAGCTAATGGTGCAAAACGTTTAAAAGCCCTACTAATGCCAACATAAAGCTGCCTGTTGTTAGGGTCACCTTGCTAGTGATAGGTCCTCCTTTTAAGTTTCTTTAAAAAAAAAAGTTATTTTCTTTTAGGTCACGTGCACAACACGAACAACACAAAAACATCTGTGGGGTTGATTTACTAATATAAATGTTAAGTATTTTTGTTGCCAATTACAACCAATAAGATCTGTGCTTTCATTCTCTAACTTATAAACTGATCAAATATAGTTGCTGATTGCCTGCTATGGGCAACTGCATTTGTGATCAATGTACGAAGTACCTAAATGCCATTGTTTTTTATGTTTCTTGGTTCCTGTCTATTCTATTGATGAAAAATGTGCCCTGTCAGAGACTGCGGAGTTCAACAATGACTTTTTCTGTCTTAGGTTTTAACATATATTTTAGATGTGGCACCTATACTAATAACAACTGTGTTTTGTGGACGCCTGGGAAAGTCAGAGCTAGATGCATTTGCGCTTGGAAATTCTGTAAGTCCAACTGGATCCTTCTTTTTTCAATTTCAAAATTAAAGAAAAACAGAACAAAAGACTATTGATTGGGGGGGAAAATGCAACCATTGCATTATATCAGTGTTTTAACCTATAGAAGCCATATACATGTAGGACTGGTTTTGAAGGGGCCTAGATTGTTCTAGTAAGAGGGTATTTTTGGATGCTTTGCCATAAGCCTTTCCATGTCCTTTAAGGGCAAATCCAATTTGTTAGGCAACCTCCCCCTGTGAACAAAAATGCTTACTTTTTGCCTCTTCCATATAAAAAGTGTGATGGCCCATGGTATTTGGTTAGTGAGCACTGCATCGCCATCTCTTTATTTCGCAGTTCACATATGATATGATTGTAGTGGGTGCATGTGCAGTACATGGTAGAGGGGGAATTCACAACAGTTCAATAAACTGAAGCTGGAGTAAAAAATGTAATTGCGCAAACCTGGAGGTAAAATAAGGACAAATTTACAAAAGCCTTAAACCATTTTGTGAATACTGTGGTTTTGTGCAGTTAAATTGTCATTTCAGAACATCACTTTATTGAACTTGGAGTATCAAATTTCTTCATACAATTCCATAGTATAGTTTACACCAATCTGAAGTTGGTGTACATTTTTTTGGAATCATTAATGTCATTTTGCTGGAGTAAATAATGGCAAATTCAGAAAGATGGAGTTAAATTGCCTAATTCCAACTTTTTTTTAAATAAAAACTATTACATTTGGAGAGAGTGGAGTAAAAACTTGGAATTTAGAAGATTGGTGTAAACAAATCATCTTAACACCACTTATGTGAATTCCCCCATTGACTTGCTAAAATTGTTATACTGCACATGCATTCAGCTCGATCCTATACAAGGAATAGCTGGAAAATTAAGAAAGATGGCAGCACAGATCTACTCAGTCATGAACCCACGGCAAGTATGTTTTTTTAATAAAGAAGTGCCCCAGTATTGGGAACAAGGTTAGCCTAATTTGATCAATGGAGCGTGCCTGTTGATTTAAGCCCCAAATTATTTTCACCAGTCCTTAATACACAATACATTTCTCTTTTTGTAGGATCAAAATTAATGGCATTAGTTTTGGCCAAATAGGCGGACATACAATGGGTTACACTAAACTGAAAGAATAGACTAATTGTGTTAAACAATTGTTTGTATAAAATTTTCTTCAATTTCATGTTCTTTTTTTTAGATTGTAATATTGGCTGGTCAGTCTATAGGACTGGGTATATGCTCTGCTTGTGACACTTTCTTCTCCCAGGTAAAAAAATGAAAAAATATGTTATCTCTACCAAATTTTTCAGGAAAATTCCCAAGTAATGCATTTTTATGATGAACGATTAAGAAAGGAATCATAGCCAGGAAGTAGAAAGCAATAAGATAAAGAAGCAAAATTATGCACCATGAGCAGACAGATCTCTGTTATGCAGTTCACACTTTGGGAGTAGTTGATAAATTGTAGCATATTATTCAATACCATTATGGCTCTGTTTTACATGTACTGGCAGGTGTTTGTACTGGGGTTTTTTTGGTACTACAGGTGAAATGCAACAAGCATTGTTCTATAAAGAGCATAACAATATATGCCAACAGCATATCTATTATTTTAACATGTATTTTTAGAGCGCCAACATATTGCGCATCACTGTAAAATAAATGTGTTTATACATAGAAATCATATAAATTACATACATAGAACATATAGAGTACATACATAATGACCGGTACCGGTACAAAAGGTGAGAAAAGTCCTGTGCAAAATAGCTTACTTTATAAGGGGAAGGGAATGAGACACAAGGTGGGGGAGTTGGCAAGATCAGAAATAAACAGGTGAGAGATGTCATTTGGGAGTTAAACAGAGTGAGTATAGTATAAGGGGCATATTTATCAAGGGACGAATTTCGAATAGAAAAAAATTAGAAATTCAAATTCAAAAAGACCAACTGAAAATAATTTTTTTTTGGTCAAATAGGTCCATATTCGGCCGAATTCGAATCATACGAATCAAAGGAATAACGCATTTGATCGAATTTGATTTGAAGGTTTTTCCCTAAAAAAAACTTCGATTTTTCAATGTCCACCAATTGACTCCAATTGCTGGTCCCCCATAGGCTAAAACAACAATTCGGCAGGTTTTAGATGGCGAATGCTCAAAGTCAAATTTTTAAAGAGACGGTACAATTTTTTTTCAAATTTGAATCGAATTTGGACGATTCCCTAGTCGAAGTACACAAAAAATAGTTCGAAATTCTAATTTTTTTCATTCAGAAATTCACCTCAACCTTTGATAAATCTACCCCTAAGTGTGTTTTAAGAGATCTTTTGAAAGCAGAAAGGTTGGGAGAAAGTTGGATAGACTGTGGGAGAGAATTCCGGATGAGGGGGTGCAGTCCTTGCCAGTGTAGGAATTGGCAGAGTGGCATAGCAGAGGAGGAGCGGTTGCTGAGGTGTATAAGCCTGGCGGCAGTGTTCATTATGGACTGGAGAGATGACAGTCTCTGGTTGGGGAAGGCCAATTGAGTTAATTACAGTAGTCTAGACGTGATATGATGAGAGCGTGAATAAGAATTTTGGCAGCATCTTGGGTGATAAATGATCACATTTTGGATATGTTCCTTAGGTGACAGTCATATGATTTAATAAGTGACTAGATATGAGGATTGAAAGACAGGGCAGAATCTAGGATAACTCCAAGGCACCTGGCCTGGGGAGACGGGGGTGATAGTGGAATTGTTAACTAGATACTGATGGGTTTTTTTGGTGTTAGTTATTGGTGTTAGTTATTGGTGTTAGTTAATTTAAGGTAGCATTTTGACATCCTATTCGAGATAGTGGACAGGCAGGAGGAGACCTGAGTTAAGACCTCTGGGTTGAGATCAGGAGAGGAGAGATAGATCTGAGTATCGCCGCCATAGAGGTGCCATACCATGCAAGTTGATTAGTTTGCAGAGAGAGGAAGTATAGAGAGAAAATAGAAGGGGCCCAGAACAGAGAAGATGATACTCCATTGTGGAAGACACTGAATGAACAATTAGTGAGATAAGAAGAGAACCAGTACAGGGCCATGCAAATTGAGGGATTGGAGGAGAAGAGGATGATCCACAGTGTCAAATGCAGCAGAGAGATCAAGAAGTAATAGTATTGAGAAGTGGTTGTTGGCTGTTCTGTTTGAAGGTCATTAGTTAGTCGGGTTAGGACAGTTCACTGCAGTGTTGTTACCTAAAACCAGATTGTAGGGTGTCCAGTAGTTTATTGTCAGAAAAGAGTGGCGTTAGTTGGTTGTAAACTAGGCGCTCAATTAGTTTAGAGATGACAGGTAGCAGAGAGATAGGTAGGTGGTTATCAAGATTGGAGGGATGTAAGAGAGAGGTTTTTTTCAGAAAGGGGGTGACAAGAGCATGTTTTGGTTGAGAAGGAAAGATTCCAGTTGAGATCTATAACAATAACTTCTATATAACAATGTAAGTATATATTGATAATGATAAAGCACGTTCAAACTGAGTTGCTTACTTGCCCATACATGGGACCTTAAATAGGCCTGCCCAACTGATAACTAGCCAGATATCAATCAATAAATTTAGGTGCAAATTATGGGTAGTGGCAGAATGGGCTTTTAATGCAGTTGATCGGTAAGAGGGCCAAAATAAAATTCCCACAAAAGTTGACATGTCTGCAGCTGGGTATGCTAAGAGTAGTTCAGCAATGAATTAGAATACAATTCTGCAGAAATGTAATTCTTATGTATTAATTATAATTGTGTTTCGGTAATTTCTGTTTATGCATAGTAACTATGTAATTTTGTAGTTATGTATTATATCTAAAGTAGACACATAGTGGCATATTTATCAAAGGTCGAAGGTCAAAGTAAAAAAAACTTTGAACTTCGAATTCAAAAAGACAAATCGAATGGTGGTCGAAGTTTTTTGGGGTCGAAGTGGGCCGAATTCAGCCTACTTCGAATCGTACGATCGTTTTTTTAACTTCGACCTTCGATCTCCCAAACGCCCCCATTTGCCTCCATACGGGTTCTAGGAGGTCCCCCATAGGCTAAGACAGCACTTCGGCAGCTTTTAGGTGGCGAATGGTCAAAGTCGAAGTTTTAAAGAGACAGTACTTCAAAAATGTTTTTTTCAACTTCGAATCGAAGTATGACTATTCCCTAGTCAAAGTACACAAAAAATAGCTCGAAATTCAAAGTTTTTGACTTCGAAACGTCACCTCGACCTTTGATAAATCTGCTCCATAGAGTGATTACTGAAATAACAATGAAAGTGCATTGGCATTGATATGGTAAATTCAGAATAACATGTAAAACCAGTTAAAGGTCCATTCAGAACACAATTATAACATTCTAATACATACCTGTGAGCTTCCCTGCTTTACAGGAATTACCAGATTTTGGAGCCCCTCATCTGGACTCCTGCCACCCGATTCTGCTGTTTCAGGTAGAATTATATAATTACAGTGCACTATTGAGTGGTTGACAAAAACTCACCAACATAGATTAGACCTAACAAAAGAGCCTCATTTAGTACATATATATGGTTTCTGACCACAGAGCCACTTTAATAAACTAGCAAAAGGGTAATTTGCCTAGGGTCCAACAGGACAGGGGGCAACCATTTCATCTGCATCTACCTGAATTGTTAGGCTCTAATATTTTTTTTGACACCAGCGGGCGTTTTTGACGCCGGTGGCGAAAATTTTATTTGATGCTGGTGATTTTTTTCAGGAGAATTTTCGCGGGCGTTTCGCAAATTTATTTGCTGGCGGCAAATCGCACAAATACGCCGCAAATTCGCGCCTGGCGAATAAATTTGCCCATCACTAGTCAGGGAATGATTTGGATCTCAGCTCCTCCTTATATGACCATGACTAAGAACGATAGCTAAGATAAAATGTGAATAAATATAAATAAATAAAATAAATTAATTTTATATTGAAAACAGTATCACGCTAGATGATATTGAATGATGCTGCCATCTAGCGTGACTTCAGAATAATTCTACATATATTGAGTTTTTATTTCATTGCATAGTTTTTAGATAGATGGCAGTAGAGTTGTTTATTTATTTTATTTTATTATTGGCTTGATGAGAACAGATTGCTACATCTGGGCAAACCTTGTACCTTAGAAGTGGAGTGCTACGCGCACTGCATTATGTGTCACAACTAGTTGCACAGTACCCGCATCTATTAGGGTTGGAGCATTAACATCTGCAAAATTGAGAAAGAGACAAAAAGTGCACGCTCTTTAGCGCTCACTTAGGAAGCATTTGTATCCCGTGGTTCCTGCTCCTCGTAGCTACCTGTCCATATTGCCTGTCTCCACTGCCTGGCGTGTAATGCAGCCAATGCCTCTTCACTGGTGTCTGACATACCTCCCAACATTTGAAAAGGGTAACACAACAAAATGTGTTCAGAGTGGTACCAGACCATTTTAATAATATAACACCTTTTTTTCTCTGTGGGGCTTTTCCTATTGTTATATTCAAGTTTGTTTCCACCTTTATCTTATTTTCCTGCCTCCGTTATGTCTTTATCCACTTCTTGCGCTATGCTTATTTCTTCTTCCATGTCTTACCCTGAGCCCCATTTATATTTATGCCTGTTATATGCTGCTCCAGGGCTGATGTAAAATTTGGGACATTGATAAGGGACAGTTGGGAAGCTTAGCTTGGTAGGATTTTTAGGACATCTGACTGATCAGCCCACTGACACTAAGCAGGATGTAGTCTACTTGCAGGCCAGATTAAAATAGGGCAATGGGCAAATTGGGGTCAAAACAAAGGTAGATTACATATTTACTACAAAGTACATTGCCACTACATTTTTAATGCCAACCCTAGCTTCAGCTGGTGATTTACCCGGGGCTGTAACAAAGAAAGAGGACATTTTCTTTTTCACAAATGAGGTGAGTCAAATGTACTGAAATGCACTGGCAATGAAGCAAGAGCTGGTCACTTGGACTCCAGTGGCAGAAAAATTTAACTCTGATATAACAATAATATAATGTGTTTTGCTTTCTTCTAAGATTTATGGAGGGAAAAATCTCAAATTGATCGGTGTGGTCTTACAACGAGGGATCCTTATCCTGTCTCTTTCCTGCTTTCCCTGCTGGGCATTATTTGTCAACACGAAAAGCATCCTTTTGCTTCTTGGCCAAGATCCAACAGTGGCAGGGTACAGAGATAAATATTTTTGTTTCTAATGGAATGGGTTAGTTAGGTGATGGTGGGAGGAGGTGGTTTTCCGTGCAGTTAGTCTTGTCTTAATAAAACAATGATTTTTGTAAGCCATAATAGTTAAAGTGAGGCAGAAATTCCTTTTAGGCTTCTTCTAGGACTCTCCCTACCCCCAAATGTAATGAACAAAGTTTGCCCAGGTGCAGTAACCAATACCAGGAGTGCAAAAATGTTAAGTCAGAGACAATTACAGTAATTTACAAATAACTTTAAAACCATTGAACATCTATAATTAATACATATAAGAAAGTTGCTTTGAATTAAATTTGCTTTCTTTGTAGACAAATTGTGGGTTGAGGAACCCTTTTTGGAAGAACTGTGGAATGAATCAATATCTAGGCGTGGATAGTACTCCCTACATGCTTACCACAGCTAGCACCTATACCTTTTAAGTTATGGCACCAGCTGCTGTTTATCGCCCCCACCCCCTCCCTTTTATTCGCTCAATTTTTCATCATTGGGACCAGAGCAATGGGGATTGGCTCACAGGAAATGTAAAACACTATTGTATCTCCTATTCATCCCCACTGTTTCTGAACCAATGGGGTGCGGCTGGGCAGCATACCACCCCCTAAAATTCTGCCGCCCTAGGCCTGGGCTTTGGTGGCCTTTCCACAAATCTGGGCCTGGGCACCAGCTTTTAAAGGAAGTATATTACATGTTCCTCTTTTCTAGGCCATGGAAGAGGATAAGAGTCACATGAAAGAAAAACTGAGAACCATACAGATCTGTTTTAGAATGTGTTGATCAAATCTGATTGGTAGAATAAGGAACTGTTTGCTATTTATTATAGATGCAATACCAAGTAGATGTTTAATAAGCAAAATTAACAAATATCTGTTAAATACATTACATTGATGTTATAACAGATAGTATATAACAATTCAGAAGAAAGCACAAAGGTTGATGGCATAACACTCAGTTCAATGTCTCCTTGAAATTCCCTGATGAAATAACAAGTTTAATAATATGCACTAACTTTACAATAATCTTGTGTTTTGGACAGATTGGCTGAAATATATGTTTTGATATGTATCCCAGCTCTTGCAGTAAGTAGCACTGATTATATCTTACATAAAAAAGCAAAGCGAACTCTACCAAAAAAAGCACTGATTTAAGAAGCAGCATCTGCTGTTATGCATGGTACTTGCTGGACAGCTAAAGTAGAAAATATGTTGCATACAGTTTTAATTTATGGTGATAAATGATTCATAGATTATTTGTAATGCATTTGTATTTAATGTATTAAGCAATTATACACAAAAATTCTATTGCATAAGTATAGACATGTATTTACCTATTGCAGCTGTTACATAATGTTTTTTGTTTCTACAGGGAATTAATTTGTTTAATCTTGAAATTCGGTACTTGCAGAACCAGGTACAGTACAGTTATAGACTATGTGTTCTTTTAAAATTAAATATGAATTTCCTAAGGCATATTGTTATGTCATAGTCCCTTATTAAGGCCTATGACATGACACATGACAGTTTTGCTCATGTGGTGTTCTCAGCAAGAACAGAGGTGGTTTAAAGCACTCTTAAAGCATAAGTAATCCTTTGAAAAAAGATGTAAAATTGCTAAGGGTGGGGTGTGGCGTGGCTAACAGCTCAATGTGAAGAGACGCACTTGTGTGGAGCTCCGGTGCCTGAACTTCCATTAATCCTGATTTAGCCCATTAAAAACGGCTAAGAAGTGGCCAAAGTGGAGCAGAGTGTGGAACAAGAGCCGCAAAGACTACTGATGGGGCAAAACCGAGCGCAAAAACAGGCATCTGAGGTTGCTGCAAAGCTGGGAAAATATGCCTGCAAGGGTAGAGCAGCGCAAGATGGCACTTACTATTCCAGGCCTACCTCTCCGACAGCAGGCCAACCTGAGTCCCACTCCGAAACGGCTGAGCCTTCACTGTTGGACATGCTGGCGGAAATTTGAGCCACCAGGGATACGTGTACGACGCTAATTACCGCCAAAACGGATGAGATTAAGGTGGATTTATCCATCATCCGGCATGATATGCAAAAGTACAGCAACTGCAAAGAGACTTATTGCAAGACCAAAACAAAGCGAACGATATGGAAAACCGCTTACGCAGAAACAACTTGCGCTTTGTGGGCTTTCCTGAGCAAGCTGAGGGGGATGAGCTGGAGCAATTTCTGGAAAGATGGCTGAGAGAAATCTTTAGGGACTTGTCCCTATCTGCTTCTTTTACGATTGAAAGGGCCTACCGGATCCCCATGAGACGTGGGCCGCCAGGCACCCCTCCAAGGCCACTCATTGCTAGACTCCTCAACGCGAAGGACCGGGACGGGATCCTTAAACAAGCAAGGCAGAAGGAAGCCATTTCATTTCAAGCTCATCGGATTTTTCTGCAGAAGTCCAGAAGCTAAGGATGCAGTTTACGGAATGCAAGAAATGCATGCGGGACCTTCAGTACGCAATGCTGTACCCGGCAAAGATGCGTGTCACCCTGGATGGTAATACGCACTTCTTAAGGAACTTAACACCTAAGGAACTTAACGACTGGCTGGACGGAACGGAACCTGAGGGAGAACAACAACCCAGCACAGCGCCAATGAAGCAGAAATAACCTTTGCGGATCCCTTCTTCGCTCGCCGAACCAGTAAAGACCCTTAACATCATCTGGCCTCCTAACATTTTGCAATGTAAGTACTTTTATCCTTATACAACCCAGCGGGAGGGGTATTGCAGGACTTGGACTTTCTACCCTGAACTCCTGATTAGACCAGAATACTTCAGAATAATATTTCTTTATTTACAGTTGAACTCTAGCTGGGGATGTGTATGTCTTTGAAGGCCGCAAAAATTATCCTTGGGGCTACTACCGGCTGTTTCAGCGGGTCTCGAAGGGAGGGCACCTCACGGAGCATTCTACAGTTGTCGTTTCAGTTCACTGTGCATTTTAGCGCACTGCACTGGCTACCCCAGTTATGTTTACTAAACTTGTTTCTGGATTAATTTTACCTACAAGTTGGGAAGGAGGTAGAAGGGGAGGGGGGAACTACATGGGGATCAGGTATGTTAATACTATAATTGGTTCTTGTGAATTCATTGCTCAGGTCTTAGGTGATTTGACTGAGAGATGTATCATTTATGTCTGTTCATCCGAACGAGCCTACCCTTCCTATGACCCACCATGACCACCACACTTATAAGCTGGAATGTCAGGGGACTTAATTGTCCCATTAAACGTAGGCTAGTTATGGATTACCTCAAGCATAAGAATATAGGTATAGCACTACTTCAGGAAACCCACCTCACAGGCAGCAAAATCCTAGCCTTAAAAAAAACCCTGGGTGGGTCGGCATTTTCATGCCACTTATAGCACATACTCCTCAGGGGTAGCAATAATAGTACCTAAACGTGTGCCTTTTCAACTTCTAGATCTACAATCTGATTTTAAGGGCAGGTTCCTATTTTTGCATGCTAAGATTCATCACCAGTAGTATATTATTGCTAACCTGTATATCCCACCACCCTACAACTCCACCTGTATTTTACAGCTGCAGCAATTTATAGCTAACAAAAGGGACAGGCCTCACTGAAGTATGGAGACATTTCCACCCCCACTCCAAACAATACTTTTGCTTCTCGGCATCTCACTCTGTCCTATCTCGGATAGACCTGGCCTTCGCCAATAGCTCCGCTCTAATAGACCTGAGGGGTGCGGAGTATATGTCCAGAGGAATAACAGACCATGCCCCCCTTGAACTTGTGCCCATTGTTAATCATGTACAACACAATGACAGATGGGCCTTAAACCCTATTTGGCTCACGGTACTTGATAATAAGAAAGGGCAAGAATCTGATATAACCGAATTCTTTACTCATAACTCCCAGACTACTGACATTAATCTACTTTGGGACACCTTTAAGGCGTTTTTAAGGGGATACCTGAATAAAGAAATTATTGCTAATAAAAAGCAGGCCAGGCAGTTCCAGACTTCTGTGGAATTAGAGGTCTTGCAGGCAGAAACCCTTCTAACAGCAAACCCATCACCCCAGAATTGCGATCAGTTCAAACAGTTGTAAGATAAATATGCCAAGATTATGTGGGAAAGATCTCAATATAGTCACCTATTTACAAAAGCTAGGATACTGGAACAGGGTGAGAAGGCAGGCAGGATGCTGGCTTTGCTTACTAGAGATCAGTCTACTCCTCCCATGATCACACAACTTAAGGCGGGAGATAACACAACTTAAGGCGGGAGATAACACTCTTACTACGGACCCCAAAGAGATCAGGCAAAACATGGTAGCTTTTTATGCTGATTTGTATCAATCTAAATTAGACCAAGAGGGTACTACAACTGAGTCTTTCCTCAAAGACCTACAATTTCCAGTACTCCCAGCAAAACGTATGGATTACTTAGATCAACCCATATCGACGGAAGAAATACAGGAGGCTATAGGGTCATTCCCGGTAGGCAAGGCCCCGGGAGCAGATGGAATCCCTATTGAATTCTATAAACTTCACTCAGCAAAGCTAGCCCCCTATCTCCTAAAAACTTATAACTATGCTTCCCAACATAAAAGTCTCCCGGCCTCCATGTATGAAGCCTCCATAATCCTCCTCCCTAAACCAGGGAAGGACCCGACTTTACCTGAAGCTTATAGGCCCATTTCCCTTCTAACTGCAGATACAAAAATTCTGGCAAAAATTTTGGCCAGAAGGTTAGGGAAAGTGGTTACGCAACTGGTTACAGAGGATCAGACGGGATTCATTCCGGGAAAAACAACGGCGCATAACATAAGAAGGCTGATGCTCAATCTCACTATGGAACATTCCAATGTAGGGCAGAGGGCAATAGTAGCCTTCGATACTGTAGAGTGGAGTTATTTATGGAAGGTATTAACCGCATTTGGGATAGGACCTCACTTTATCTCACTTGTCCAGTTGCTATATGTAGCCCCTACAGCAGCGCTACGAATCAACTCATCGTTAACCCCTGCTTTTACTTTGACTAGAGGTACGAGGCAGGGGTGCCCCCTTTCCCCACTATTATTTGCCTTAGCCATTGAACCATTAGGCCTTGCAGTTAGGCAGAATCCTCGTATATCTGGCTTTCGGATACAGGGCAGGGAAGAGAAAATACAGATGTATGCAGACGACACACTGATATACTTGGGGGACACCTATGCCTCTCTCACTGCTCTCCTAGATACAACCAGGGTTTTTGGAGAAATCTCTGGCCTCAAGACTAACCCCTCGAAGTCCATTATATTTCCCTTAGATCCAGAGGCGGGGGATGGAATTGAGGCAGATATACCATTACTGAAAGTTCAGCAATTCACATGTCTATGGGTTAAAGTGGCCTTGCCGGTGTCATCTTATTATGATCTTAACATTATGATCTGCCAATAGATTTTGTAATTGTCAATAAAGATGTAAGTATACAGTGTTAGAAGTATCCATTTCCTAGCAAGAATTTTTACTTTTTTCAGTAAGTTGGGGATTCATAGATCCGAGGCATAATGCATATGACAGTCATGTATTTATCTTTTGCTGTCTGTGTGGTCAAACTTCTGAACTTGTAATGATGCCTAGACCCAATCTGCATATTGGGTAATATTCCTTTTCATTTGTATTAAGCTGTGACATCATCTGTACAACTATCTGTTTTCAATAAATCTTACTTGAACCAAAAAAAAAAAAATTGCTAAGGGTGCTTTTGTAAGTAATTTTGCAATTTACATGAATTATTTTTTTTGTTTCAGAACTATTTAAGTTTTTATTAAAGGAAAACTATACCTAAGCAACTGATAGTTTATATCATATTAAGTGACATATTAAAGAATCTTATCAAACTGGAATATATATTTAAGTAAATATTGCCCTTGAACCCCAATTTTGTGATGGTCTGTGTACTGTCTCAGAGATCACCTGACCAGAAATACTGCAGCTCTAACTGTAACAGGAAGAAGTGTTGAAGCAAAAGATATAACTCTGTCTGTTAATTGACTCATGTGACCTAAGAAGAATAGTTTGTTTAGTATGTTTGTGTGAACAGTGAATTATACAATCCCAGGGGGTGGCCCTTACTTTTTAAAATGGCAATTTTCTATTTATGATTACCCAATGGCATATACTACTAGAAAAGTATATTATAATGAAAATGGTTTGGTTACATGAAGCAGGGTTTTACATATGAGCTGCTTTATGCAAAATGTTTTTATAGAGACCTATATTGTTTGGGGGGGTATAGTTTTCCTTTAACTAGGAATATAATACATTTTGTAACAACATTGCCTCCTACTGGTCAGTTCTTCTGACTGTACAGTCAGTGAGATATCACTGCAGCCTTACTGTTAACCTTTTAACAACCAGAGTTGCAGTTATCTACAAATTTCTATGAGGTTGTTCACTGATTAAATTCTTGTGTATGTGGGGGGGGGTTACATGTCCTTTAAAAACCAATCCTCTGTATGGCTACAAATGTATTGCTGTTGCTAAATTTTATTACTCATCTTTCTATTCAGACCCTCCCCTATTATATTCCAGTTTCAATGCATGGCTGCTAGGGTAATTTGGATCCTAGCAACCACATTGCTGAAATTGCAAACTGGAGAGCTGCTGAATAAAAAGCTAAACCTACTACAGATTGTATCAGACTATCATTTTTTACATCATACTAAAAGTTAAATTAAAGGTGAACAACCCCTTTAAGTCTGCTTTTGCTCAACCCAAATCATGAAATACTGTATCTTCTCTGTATTATTACTTTCCTTACAGGAAATTATTTGGCCACAAGTCGTTGCAAGTTTGTTGTCGTGTATAATTAATGGGGTATTGAATTACGTCTTGCTGTTTGTACTGAAAATTGGAGTCATGTGAGTACACTGAGTTAAACTATTAAACTATTAAACTACCTACACACTTGTGCTGTCTCTTGCCATGGGTGACCTACATCGCTTGTTAGGATTTGTAACATATAAGGGATTATGTAATAAAAGGCACCACGTTTGCCCAGGAGCAGTAACCAGTAGCAACCAATCAAAAGTATGATTTACTGGTCACCCGGTTAAAAGCAAACATCTTATTGGTTGCTATGGGTTGCTGCTACTAGGCAAATTTAGTGTATTTTATTAGATATGGGGGATAAGGTATAATGTATTTGTATAATATACAATACCTTGTATAGAAAATCTTCAATTCAGTGACAGGCTCCATTCTTATGAAGACCAGACGGCATGCGATTAGTGGAGGGCTCCTCCCGAAGTGAAAAGTGGCTGCTACAGATGAAAGTGGAGCCGAGACTAGGGGGCCTAGCATTTGTTCTGGATTTAGGGTGCTGATTGTGACAGTGGGTGTGTTAGAGTGACACATACTAGTGATTAGAGAATACTTTGGAAATACTGCCTGCAAGTCAAGTCAAGGATTAGCAGCAAGTACCATTTAATATTCTATATTTGCCAGAATGCCTTAACAAGTTCTTATTTTTTTTTTTTTCTTTCAGTGGTGCCGCAATTTCTGTGACAGTTTCTATCATATTTAAAGTTATCCTTCTGTTTTTCTATATATGGATAAGAAAGATTCATGTGGATACTTGGCCAGGTACACCTGTTTATCACATGGTGTTAGCACATATACATGGAGAATATTATTTATTTATTACAATTAATAATTTCTTATTATAAAAAGTAAATAATTTGTGATAAGTCTTCTACCAATATATGCTGTTTTTTGTTCATTGTTCTTGTTATCTCTGTCTGAGAATCAGCACGCTCTGCTCTTCCCAGCTGCTTTAGGAGAGATCCTATGCATCCAGAGCTGTTTTCAAACACCATGAGGCCCTTACACTCAACTGACCAGAGACCATGCCACAAATGTGTCCCTTATCCACGAAAACCCAACCAAAAGTATTAGACACTTTATTAAAGCAGTTGGCAAACACAGGCCAATTATCATGGATATTTGTTTCCCTTGTGACTTCTTGATAATCTTGTTAGGAGATACCTTGAGCTTACAGTATATCTTCATTTCCAGTTAAATCTCTTTTAAAAAAATTGTGTTGGTAGCCTTTACGTCAGCCTGGAGGGTGTGTGAGATTCAAATGAACCTATCAAATGACAGATTCAGGTTCAAGAGAAAGTATCAATCCTGTATGAATATCAACAGTCCCACATGCTGCACATGCAATATGTCTGGTGCTTGTGCAGGTAAAGTTGCTGTACCATGTTAGCCAGTAAAAATGTTACAGGGCAACCTTTTGAAATAAAAAAAGAACAGCGTGGTATAAAGGTATAAAGCTAACTAATATAATCATAGCAAGCTTTCAGAACATTTTAGTTCCTTTTTCAAGTAATCATCTTGAAAAATTAACTAAAATGTTCTGAAAGCTTGCTATGATTATCTTAGTTAGCTAATAAAGGTATCACCTTTATTCCACGTTGTTATTTTTTATTTCAAAAGTTGTTGCCACTTCCAGCGCATGGTTTTTAAAAGTAATTTTGATGCTGCATGTTTTCAGTAAGGAAAAGGAAAACATATTTTTGAAAAGTAGTGGGTAGATTTTGACAGGATAGCCAATTTTTTATCACTTGTTTTTTGTTCCTGTAAACCATTCCAAATAGCCAGCTTATGGAGCATGGACATGCAAGCAGACATGTTAGACTTGCCCCCAGTGGTGTATCTAGATATTACTGGGCCCCACAGCAAATTATTTTTCAGGCCACCATATGTCTTGAGGTTCACATGTTTTACCAATATTTATTGAAATTATACATGAGTTAAGGACTCATTGGGCCCCTTTATCTCCTGGGCCCCCCTGAAGCCTCAGGGTCTGCTTCCTCTGTAGTTATGACCCTGCTTGCCCCAAACATGAACAGAATATAGAAGGTTTAAAAGTGAAGCTGGCAATGGAAACTGAGATGCTGAAATAACTTAAGAAACTAATCCCCATATGCAAAATGTTTGCCCAGTTGCAGTAAACTTAGCATGTACATGTACCTTTTTACATGTACCTTTTTACATAAGCCCTAGGTGACTCAATGACAAACAGTTCTATTAAAGTTTTGTATTAAATATGTATTCTTGTTTGCTCTTAGGCTGGACAAAAGAATGCCTGAAAGACTGGGGCAGTTACTTTGCTCTTGCACTCCCAACCATGATTATGTTAAGTCTGAAGTGGTGGACTTTTGAAATTGCAATCATTTTATCAGGTATTTAAAATAAACAGGCTTAATTAATTTTTAATTTGAAAAAAAAGTGCTCTATTAAATTTTCTTTCTCTATAGGCCTGATTAACTTAATAGAGCTTGGAGGACAATCAATTATGCACCAACTGATGAACCTTCTCAACAAGGTAGAGATACTCATTTAATTATCAACATAATTTAATCACATTAGTCAAAATAATTTAATCACATCTAATATTGCATTTACAGTATATGGATTAAATGTAGTTTTGGACAAGACTAGGTGGTTTCAATTTCTTCTTTCTCTGCTGGGGTGCTAAGTCTGTGGCACAAAACAGCTTATTGGGAAATATCTGATGCTAAAGGATTATGGGTGCCCATAATATTTATGTGCATAATATAGACTCTTATTTTTTATTTCATATAAGTTTAAATATAAATTAGTGAACCATATTGTTATGGGCTATATGGGTGTTTTGTACATTTTATGCCAAAGTAATTAATGTCATTCTCTTTCTAGTCACAAAATATTTTTCTTTAAATCTGGTTAATGTGTATTAGCCAACAGCTAAAGTATCTGTCTCATTCTTTGTTAAGGAAGAACAAAAGTCACTTTTAAATCATAGGGACACTGCACAGGCTCCTCATCTTTTTAATCAGCCCTTTCTCCTATACCTGTACACCAAATACAGAACTGAGCAGAAGGGTTGGCAGCTGAATGTTTGGGGCACACTTCGGGGCAGATTTCAGAAATCAGTGTCAGAAAATTAGAGGTCTGGGGCCCCGCATAGAGAATTAAATTCTCTGTAATCGATGCTGGAGAAACCATTCAAAACCTTCTACTTGATTTATTGCTTCTTCTACCCTCATGAGGGTAAATGGGGTATTTAAGGTGTCTCATTGCATGGAAGTAGTTTGAGGTAGGTCTAGTATCTTTAGGAATGTTTATATTTTTGTAGAGTCTGGTTTGACCATGTTTCAGATTATACAGCAATTTAGGAGTAAAGTGTTGTTAGTATCTAGGGGATGTGTAAAATTTGATCTCTCTATTCTAATGACTTATTACATTTGTTTACATGTTCAGGCAGGTAATTAGATCCCTTGTTTATCTTTATAATAATGCTATAATTTGAGTGCTATCAAGGCTACTTCACACTTTGATGGGTCTATAGTATATTGATATGTGTTTATATTTCATGCTAGTAAGATTATGTTTTCTGACATGACTTGGTAAGTTCATAATTACTATGTTCAAAAAAAAACTCTGTCTGAGGATAAAGTACAGTCAATTTGCAATTATCTGGATTTGTAGACATGGTATTAATCTTTAATGGTGTATGGCTATAATTTATGATATATTTCCATTATGTTGGCCAAATTAAATGTCAAAAAATATTTTAGGACATTAAAAAATTGTCTTGCCTGCTCTCAAAATGTAAATTTGAGTGAGTTTTGGTATTTATTATCTGTTATTTATATAGCGCCAACACATTTTAGCAGCTCATTACACAGATTGTTCATCATTCACATTAGTCTCTGCTAAAGTGGTGCTTACAGTCTAAGGTGCATTTGACACACAGAGGTCCCTTTAGCCAACTATCTGCATGTTATTAGAGTGTGGGAAAACCAGAATACCATGATAAACACAACACAAGCACAACTCTTTGCAGGACTCTTTGCAGGACTTGGTTTTATTTCTTAAGAAAGGGCTGTAAGCTACTTCTTTTAGACAAAATCATAAATCTTTATCCGAAAGTATTTGTACAATTGAATGTTTTCTGTATATGCATCTGACGTTTTCATTTCATATCTTTCTCACTTTTTTATTGCCATTGCAGCCACACTGAATGGTTAACTTTTAGTTCCTACTGTTACTATATGTCGTTGTGGTGGATTTGTATGACTGCATGATTTCCTACTTTCAGACTTGGATTTAGGCTAATACTGTAATTTTGGACACTCACATATAGTTCTTTCTGTCCTTCAAAACTCAATCATCAAAGTCTACAACTAGGGAACTGATATATATTTATTATATACACATGTCCTAAAAGATTTTCCTATACTTTACTCAAGTAAGTCCTTTCTAATAGAGGTCACGTTGTTTGCAAACTACTGACATGATAGGAGGACATATATTTTCTGATCCAGGGACCAGAAGCAGTAGATTGGTAAAATTTATGGTTTATACTAGTGACATTGTTGATAGTTGCTGAGATGGATATTGTACATATTCCATACATATGCTGGATATACCCAATCATATTAATTATTATTTCTACTATATTTTAGATTTCACTGGCGCTAAGTCTTGCTTCCTGTATTAGAGTGGGCACATTTTTGGGAGCTGGAGAAACCGAGGAAGCCAAAAAATCTGCTAGGATAAGCTTTGTCATAGCAGGTATGAATTACTCAATAGGGGACTTTACTTAGCTTAGTAGTTCCTGTCCCTGAGGGTGTGATTAATTAGTTTATGCATCTGGGGAAGATTTTACATTTCGGGTTATGTGATAGCCAGATAAGAATAAACAAGAAAGAGGGTCCAAAGGAGTATCACCACATCCAAGAAGAGGCCCAGGTGCACCACTCTGAGCCTTCAGCAAAAGGAGGAGATTAAATCCAATATCAGTTGTGCAGGCACTCAAAGTAAGGCAATCTTCCACCAGGAAAATAAAATAATAAATCATTAAGTGATAAGTAAGCAGTCTTATGCATTTTATGTTACAAAGACATACAAAGTCATTGGCTAACTAAGTAGAGCTCTGTACACAGTATTTAAAAGAGAAAGCACTTCAAATCAACGAATCACATAGCAATACAAAAACACAGTAAAAACATATTAGTCAATCAAGGCTAAGATTTCCCTTAGGGTTAAAGGGTACACAGGTGCCTTGTTTCTTTCTTTTGTATGAATAATAACGTTTTTCATGTTGTAATTAGGTCTCAAACTAGGTGTACAAACATGGCTTACATTACTTCATTGGTGGGTGGAGCCTTAGCCATGATTATGTTTTTACTGTGTTTTTGTATTTTTTCAAATGTGATTCACTGATTTGACGTTTTTCCTGACTGGTGTACAGAGCTCTGTTTTGAGCTTTTAGTTAACTAAGTGTTTGTAACATGAAACAAGCAAGGCTGCTTACTTATGACTTAATAAAATCTTCACCTATTTATATTTATCTGGCGGAACATTGCCTATGTGATAGCCAGAGATTAAATGCTTATTGCTACTGGGTATAACTGGTTTTCATGTTTTTAGCTGTCTACAAGCTTTATTCTGTTAGAGGAGACAGAAATAATAGTTCTACTCTTCCATCCAGCAACCCTGTGAGGTTGACCTGATTAAGGTATTTGTCTCTGCTATAATATTAATAAAAGTATTAATACTTTTATATACAAACTATATACATTCTTTTTCAGCCTTTCCAGTTTTTTTAGGTGTTGGCATACTTATTGGTTTACGACGTGAAATTGCCAGTGTTTTCACCAGTGACAGGTATGTGATTCTCCTTTTACATATAGGCTCATGAAAATGGAAAATCAGGAAATGTATTATACGTAATATATAGGTTGTACGACAAAACAACAACGTAAAATAAGCGAAAACTTAAAATCAGGGGATGTAAGGTTTGACTGTAGGTCGTTTACTTGCATATCTAGGTATGTGTGGAATGTAATGATTGAAGGCTAGAATAGGTGGCAGCATTTCAATTCTATCATCATATTCACCTTCATTTTTTAAATATCTCTTTATCCTTTAAGGGATAGCATTATCCAAACTTAAAAATGGTTCAACTACAAAAATGGTTCAACTAATAGCCATGAAGGCTCATTTACAGACATCATGGGAGTTATACAGGTAGCACTGTATTCATATTGGTGCCTGTAGATCTGTGCTCTGAAATGGAGTGTAGAGACCTGCGGTAATTTGTTAAGGGATGAAGGCATAGTGCAAAGTCAACAACATTGCTCCTGTTTTTACACTTTGCACCCTGCCTTCCTATTAGTGCATGAGTCCTCATGTTTTTTTGTACTTTGAACTTTGTCCTTTCAGAATTAACACCACACATACTTGTCAATGCAGTGTATATAAGGAAAAAATACATCTCACTTTGTATTGCGTCAAGTTTTAAATTATTCTCATTGAGAGCCCTGACTGAAATAGGTTTTATTTCCCTTCTGCAGCTCTCTAATATCCCTGGTCTCTGACATAATGCCACTGTGCGCTGTTTTCCAAATTGTGGGCTCTGCGTGTGTAAGTAAAGCTGTGTGCAAGTATGCAAGTTGGGGAGGCCTATGTATTAAAATTCAAATTTGTAAATTTTCAATGTTGTCTTTGAATCGAAAAACTCAAAAAATTGACAAAACTTAAATGTGCATTTATTTATTTAAAAAAACTCAAATCTGGGAATGTGATTGCGTAAAAACATGAAAAAAGTATTACCCAGCACAATTGCATTCAACTCCTCATTTTAAATGATATTTTTTAAAACTTCTACATGAACTACCCAGCTTTTGCCAAATTTTTACGTTTGAGTTTTTCGCATCCTCTATAAAAAAAGTGATTAGGGGTCTCAAAGTAACAGTTTCTAGGCTCCCCCAAACTTTTACATTCCTCAGCCCCCAAACAGCTGCAGTGTTGAGGGTCTTCATTTTGCGATAGCCTGACTCTATCATGTACCAATTTTTATGCAGAGATAATATAGTTCTATATATTATATAGGTTATTTTTGTAGGACAGACATTCACATACAGCAGATTCTGAGCACACTAAACATAATTTAGAAATGTTTCTGTTTTGTTTTTTTCTAAAAAAGTTTTTGGAACCAAAATTACAGCTTGCTTACTCACTGATATTTCATCATCCAGAATCTTTTCTATGGAATTCTAAGAGGCATTGGAATGCAGAAGGTTGGAGCTTTTGTGACTCTTGGTGGCTATATTCTAATAGTATTCCCAATGGCTGTTCCACTCATGTTTCCTGCAAAGCTTGGAGTGAAAGGTATGAACTCTATTAATATAACATGTCAAATCATCTGCAGTAACAGACTTACAAAACGAAGTTATCTGCATTATTACAGGTCTTAGTAAACCCCAGAAGTGAAGCTGCATGTCTCTGCTCTCTGTATATGCCACTTTATAGACAAATGCAGTGCTCTATTTTCAAGGGGCACGAGGTGGAGGTATGTAGACGTTCCCTTATCCAGCTCCTATCTTGTGCAGCATTCAGACACTCAAGTTAAGGAGTAGCAGAGAGTTTCAGCCACAATGGAGCCCTATCTGACTCCATACCACCTGCCCTGTTCTTAAAGAACTGTAAGCATACATTGCCGGTAATAACCAACCTGAAGTATCTTGGTACATATGGGTACATATCTGTTTTTAAACTTGCTGGAATCTGTTAGTAGATTATGATCAGACATATTGAACAGGCCGATCTACCTATAGTAATGGTATGCCTAAATAATTTCAGGGGGCTGCCATTTCCATACTCTATTCTAGTCTTCTGGTCAAACTCTCTATTTTTGTTGTATTCAAGTATATAATGAAACAACATTAAAGGGCAGATTTATTAAGGGTTGAATTGAAAATTCGAATTTTCACATTTTTTTTTTTGGTCAAAACTGTCAAATTCGAAAATCAATGAATTATCCAAACTTGATTTGAGTTTTTAATTCGAATTCAAAATTTGAGATTTATCATACTCTTTAAGCCTTTAATAAATCAAATTCAACTATTCGCCACCTAAAACTTACCAAGTTCATGTATAATTCAATGGGAGAGGTCCAGGGACCAATTGGGACATGTTAGTAGCCTTCCTGACATTCGGGTTATTTTTGGAGTAAAAACTCAAATCGAGTTTAGTCAAATTTGTTTTCAAGTTGGTAAAATTCGTGAGTTTCAGATATTCTATTTTGTTATTAAATAACCCCCCCAGTTGAATTTCGAGTATATATGAATTTAAAGGATTTAGAAAAAAACTCACATGAATTTGAAATTCGACCTTTAATAAATGTGGCTCCCCATGCTTATATTGACCCTTTTAGTCTTCACAGCCAGCAATATATAGCAAATTAATTGCTATTCATTGCAATAGATTTACAGACACAGGTTTAGGTTTGATGCCATGTCAGTTAGCAGTGCCTTATCTGTGTATTTAGAATGCATATTATTTCTTTTTTACATAGGATTTTGGACTGGAATAAATGCCGGACTTGCTGTCATGGACATTGTTTTTGTTATTTATTTATGGAAAGCAAACTGGAAGCTCATTACAGAAGAGGTACTTTTTTCTTCTATAATCTATTGCATTTTTCAAAAACTACGGTGCAGAAAATACAAAAACTGTGACTATGCTTTTTTATATTTGTCTAATATAATTGTCTGTGTAAAAGTAACTGTAACTGTGAATAATATGGCTAAGAAATATGGTTGATCAATTTGCAAGAACCTTGGTATATGTAGATATACTGTAGGTACAGGAAAATATCTAGCTTGTACAAATAGTTGCATAGTTAAGTTAGGTTGAAAAAACAAAAGTCCATCAAGTTCAACCCCTCCAAATGAACCCCAGCACACATGCCTACACACACGTATACACATACAGTATATACCAATATCTATATTAATTGTAGATTTTAGTATCACTATAGCCTTGGATATTATGCTTGTCCAAGAAATCATCTAAGCCACTCTTAAAGATGTTAACAGAATAAGCCATCACAATATCACCGGCAGTGCATTCCACAACCTCACTGTCCTGACTGTGAAGAACCACCTACGTTGCTTTAAATGAAAGTTCTTTTCCTCTAGTCTGAAGGGGTGGCCTCTGGTGCTGTGATCCATTTTATGGAAAAAAATAACTCCTGTTAGTGGTCTATAATGTCCTCTAATGTACTTATAAAGAGTAATCATGTCCCCTAACCAGCACTTTTTCTCCCCTAACCAGCACTTTTTCTCCAGAGAGAACAACCCCAACCATGACTACCCTCATAATTTAAGTCTTCCGTCCCTCTAACCAGTTTAGTTACACGTCTCTGCACTCCCTCCAACTCATTTATATCTGTTTAAGGACTGGAGTCCAAAACTGCACTGCATACTCCAGATGAGGTCTTACCAGGGACCTATACAGAGGCATAATTATGTTTTCATCCCTTGAGTTAATGCCCTTTTTTATGCAAGACAGAACTTTATTTGCTTTAGTAGCCACAGAATGACACTGCCCAGAATTAGACAACGTGTTATCTACAAAAATCCCTAGATCCTTCTCAATTAAAGAAACCCCCCAACACACTGCCATTTAGTTTATAACTTGCATTTATATTATTTTTGCCAAAGTGCATAACCTTGCATTTATCAAACATTGAACCTCATTTTCCAGTTTGCTGCCCAGTTTTCCAATGTAGTCAAATCACTCTGCAAAGTGGCAGCATCCTGCATGGAATCTATAGTTCTACACAATTTAGTATCATCAGCAATGCTTGGCACAAAGAAGCCACCAAGCCATTCCTTGTAAAGGTAAAACTGGGCTAATTGAAAGAGTTCTGGGTTGTCTGCAGTAGCGTTATGTTAGGGAGCCAGACCCCCACCACATGACAGATGGAAGTGGTTCACACCCTTAGCCACATGCTAGTGGAACCATACAGGATACTCTGCATCTGAACCCCCCCTCTCGGTTGTGGTGCGCTGTATGGTAGTTATACCACTGGTTGTCTAACTTTCTTTAGACATTAACCAAGAACTGATGAAACTTTATTTAGATGGCCCTGAAGCTGTTAGGTGTGAACTATAGTTCTGTCACTTATGTTTAAAGATAAAGATTAACAATTTATTTACACTGATCTGTATGGAAAATATTACACATCTTAAAAGGGGGTGGTTGATGTAGTCACTGTGTTGAACTTTTAGCAGATCACAATCTGTCTTCACATAACTTCTCTGAATAGTGACGGTGTGACATTTGAGTTGTCAGTTCCCAGGAGCATAACAGTTTTATGTAAAGTATTTCTAGTGTAGTATTAGTGAGTTACATCTGACCTACAGTACCTTGAAAAACCAACAAGTTTAACTGCTTTTGTATTATGTGCCCAAATAAGTCACCTATAAGTCATTTCAATATTCCATCTAAAATTCTATCTAAAAATATGGTACTTACCCAAAAATGGTTTTCAGGCAAATTAAGGTCATGCTTGAAGCAACTGGCTGTAACCAAAGCAGATAAGAAGTGTGACCTTTTACTCAAGAAGGTCTAAAAAAAACAAATGTTCAGAGTTCTGTGGGTTATTGTTATTGCTACTTTCAATTACTCATCTTTCTATTTAGGCCCTCTCTTATTCATATCCCAGTCTCTTGTTTAAATCAATGCATTGTTGCTAGGGTAATTTGGAACCAAGTAACCAGATTGCTAAAATTACAAACTGGAGAGCCACCGAATAAAAAGCTAAATATCTCAAATAACACAAATAATAAAAAATGAAAAACAACTGGAAATTGTATCAGAATATCACGCTCTACTACATCATACTAAAAGTTAACTCAAATTGTAACAACCCCAATATAGTGTTTATTTATTCAATATAGACACCAGAGGGCTGTCCCTTGAAAACTGCTGCCCTGGGCATAGGCCATTTGTTTTTTTTTTATATAAAAATAGGCCCTGAGTACTGTATAAGGTTTGTTGATGTAAGTAAGGTGTGTTGCTATTCTGTCTTCATTGGTAATGTAAAAATCCTTTTTTTATTCAAGGCTCTGGAGCGGGCAGGATTGAAACAGATGAACGAGAAAAGTGCTACTACTCTAGAGGCAAATGGCATTGCTTCCTCTGGTATGTTCAGTAATTTCTAACACAATGGGGCCCATTTACTAACATTCAAAATTTCGTTTTTCTCCATAAACCTTAAAACATTTTTGGTTTTCCTATTTTTTTTCAAAAGCTATAAAAATTCAAGATTTATTTAGTGTAAAAACCACAATAACAAGTAATACAAAACTTTGCCAGATAAAAGTTGCTGAGTCAATGGGACATTTTAAATAAATTTGGACTTTTAGAGGTTTTCAGATTTTTTTTTTATACCTTTTAGTGTAATTTAATAAATTCCATGACATTTGTAGTTTTAGAGTTTGTGAGTTTAGTCGTGGTTTCAAAAATCTCTAAAACCACTAAAATCCAACATTTGATAAATAGGCCTCTATGTTTTGGGAGGGAGGATGTAAGCTTACATGTGATACAATATCATAATATACATTATAAAATGATATTCCAGAAATGAAAAAATTGTGGTGGAGTTGGATGGATGAAGTACCATAAATAAGCGTATATCTTCAAATAATAAGGAGCTCATCCCAATTCTTCAGAGTTCTCTTTGAATATATGAGCCTCACTACATACAGGACAGGGAAAGGTGAACTCAACAAGGTTGCAATTTGTTAGGCACTCCTTAAAGTGGACCTGTCGCCCAGACCTAAAAAGCTGTATAATGAAAGTCCTTTTCAAATGAATCATGAAACCCAAATTCTTTTTTTTATTAAAGCATTCATACCTGTTATAAACTAATTTAAATGTCTCAGTTGTCAATCATATATTGCTTTCCCCTTCACTGTGCCTTAGGCATAGAGGCAGGGCAGGAAATTATTTTCACTTTACATTCTGCACTCCCCACTTTCCCCCTCCTTTCTCACCATCTAATTGTGTAGCCAGTGCATAGGTGTAGGCATTAGGTCCCATATTCTAGAGCATAAACACGATTTTGGCATGATGCAAAGCTTGCCTTAATAACAGTGTCCACAAAATGCCTGCTGCCTGCTTACTGTCATAGTGATTCCAAGACTGAAAGAAACAAGATTGAGGGGTGCATGCCCAGTACTCTCTGGGAGAGAGAAGAAATTACAGCACAACGCTCCAAGGCTAAGTAACCCCAGCCTCTGCATTATATATAGAAAATAAAAAATATATGTATAATTCTAAAATATATACACAATATATAAATAGGTATGTAGATCGATAGATAGATAGATAGACAGACAGACAGACAGATGATAGATAGATAACAGTAGCGTAACTAGAGGGGGGCGGGCAGTGTCGGACTGGCCCGACGGGAAACCGGGAAAAAACCCGGTGGGCCCCAACCCTCGTGGGCCCCCACCGGGCCAGAACCCTTCTCTAGATATTTCCAATCACGGGGGAAAAAAATTTGTTGCGCATGCGCCGAACGGCGGTGTTGCTGGGCCGAAACATCTTAGTAGGGCTGCGAGGGGCCGGAGGGGGGCCCCTGGACAGCAGTCCCGGTGGGCCCTGGGCCCCCCAGTCCGACCCTGGGGGCGGGCCCTGGTGCATGACGCGCAGCTGGACCCCGCCCTCCTCCATACCGCCACATTTTCTGTGGTGCACGGGCTGCCGAGGGTGCCCTGAGGGGGTGTGGGCCCTGGCCCGCTCGCACCCCCTGCTCCCCCGGTAGTTCCGCCACTGATAGATAGATGATAGAAAGGCATATGTAACACTATAGTAAATTGAGTGACACCATTCTCTAACTATGAGCTTTACCCAAATACTATTACTCCAGATGAGACCTTAATTCTCAGTGAGTAAGCCCTCGCAATGGTGTGGAGGCAGGGTATATTATAACTGTAAATAGGTGCAGTGCACAATAATTGGGTGCCAGTGGTTCTTGTAACTTAACCAGAGAACGTATTTATTGAACAGAGTAATCCACAAAGGAGTGTTTATAAAGATCAGGCAGGAACATAGAGCAACAGTGGATAGGCATATACTCAAAAGCACCAATGGTCAGTATCAGTCCCCACAGGGAAGAGAACATACACAGCAGCAATGAAGGTACATCCAGCTTTCAGCCTTTTCCCTAAGTGGAACCTGAGGGGAATCTCTACATCCCATAGGTCTGTACACTTAGTCCCTATTCCGGACAATTAGTAGCCAGGATCTTAATCCCACTCACACTCCTTGTAGGAGCCTCAGGCTGCTCAGCTAAAAAACCTGACTGTCTGTCTCTCCTAGAGTGACCTCTTAAAGGAGAAGCAAACCCTAAAGTTAAAAAACCCTTCCCACCCTACCCTACATAGACCCTCCCTCCCTCCTCCCCCCAGCCTAGCTGCTACCCTGGGCAAATGCCCCTAAGTCTTTACTTACCCCTTTGTGCAGATTCTGTCCAGCGAGTTCACATTCCCCATCTTCTTCTCTTCGGTAATCTTTGGGAAGTAAGTGCCATATCGGCAAATGCGCAGTTGGAGCAATTTTCAGTTTCGTGACAACTGCGCATGCAACAAAACTCATGGAAATTGCCAAAGCACCGGGAGAAGACCCGAAGATTACTGAAGCAGCTGAAGATGGCCCCCGTGAACTCTGCTGGACAGAATCTGCACCGAAGTGTAAGCAAAGACTTAGGGGCATTTGCCAGGGGCAGCAGCTAGACCGGGGGGTCTGTGAGGGGAAGGGTTTTTTTTTGCTTCTCCTTTAAGGTGAATAGCCTATCCTTACTAGAACTCGCCTGTCTAGGTTACACTTTACCCTTCCTGGACCCTGAGCACATGGCTGCTCAGGACTATATACTTTAGCACATCTGCTGGGCATTGATGGAACTACAGTGGGCATAGCTCAAAGCATATATGCCTGCTAAATAATACTGGGAGACTAATTTACCAGTCCCCTACACATAAATGACCTAATCTGTAATGGGAGCAGGAATCAATCTGCTAATCATTAGGCCTGTAAAGTAATAACATTTCTCAGCATACCAGATTTACTCAGTACTCCTGATATTGAACAGCTACCATTTCTGATCTTTTGTCTTACGCCTTTTAGATCAACTCAGAATTAGAGATTACTAGCCTCCCTAATGGAGAGGTTTTCATGATGACCATCATTAAATGGTTGGACTGTTATGAATTTGCCATATGTATTGAAGAGACACTGTCATCACCTACTTTCCTACTTTTATTCTGCTGTTCTGATTTTTAATATATTTACCCAGGCTTTACAGTGTTCTGTTATTATCTGTCACATTATAAGTTCAGATTTCATATACTTATCTTTTTTATGAGTTCATGTTATCTGTATACCTTTATTTTGCCTCCGCTAAGCTTCCTATCACACTAGTTTTTTTTTCTCCAGCATATGTCCACATTTAAGTTATGTTGATATGCCTTATCAATATGTTGATATGCATAGTGCCTCTCTGTACACATTTTTACTACTCTGTACCCTGTTCTCCTAATGTAAACAAGATCCACTGTCTTCACGCCTCAGGGTCATATGTCTGCATGTAGGGAAATCTTTAGTGCTGTGTCATCATGAAAAGTGACATCAAGTCAGCAGTCAGCAGTCAGGCCAGGCCCGGATTTATGGCGAGGCAACATAGGCCCGGCCGGTCTGTGGGGAGCCTGTGCTCCCCAGTGCTCAGGCGCTCGCACGCTAGCGCTTTTGCGCCAGCGTGTGGTAGTGCGGGCGGGCGCTAGGAGCGCACGGCCTAGGGGCGCCGGCCCAGCGAATCCGGAGCTGAGTCAGGCATCCCTCCATTGAAGAGTTAAAAGCATTCTATTGTATCAATCACAGTCTATACATTTAAACCTTTATATTCTTTTAAATTAGAATTATTAAGTAAATGGGAATATTGAGGTGACAGTCAAACTATACAGCTTTTGTTTCACTTATTACTCTGTTTCCTTTCAGAGCACTTTGAACTGAATAATTACAATACCGTGGACTCCACCTTCAGCGCGAAACAGGATCTCGAGGAACTTTGTAAACAGGAAGAAAACCAGTCAATGAAAAAGCTGATCGTACGACGGGTGTTTGAAGCACTCGCTATTGTCTCTGTTTTGGGAATTGGACTTATTATTCGATTCACTATAAAAGATCACTAGTTTCTGGAAAAAATACTATTTTTTTAGCTAATTCAAGAAATATTAGGTCATTTTACACAAATTGACCAATTGACAGAAATGAATAGATGCACTGCCTGTTATGCATTATTTTATAGGGTATTTTAATATAGATGGAAGTGCAACCTACTAGAATTCAAATCGAGTTTTTCTCTGAAAAAAACTTGAATGTCAGGAAGGTGGATGATAACTCCAAGTTGATCCCAGGACGTCTTCCATAGGCTAAAACAGCAACTTGGCATGTTTAAGATGGCGAATAGTCAAATTTGAGTTCTTAAAGGGCCAGTGTATGAAAATCTAAATTGAAATTTAAACAATTCCCTAGTCAAATTTCACCGTTTTGGCCGTAAAAAAACTTGAAAATTCAAACTAGAGCTACATTGGGAGTCAAGAAAAATATATTTGTTGTTGAGTCTTTCAAATTTGTGTTTGGAAAACCTAAACTGCAGCCAGGTCCGAGCTGGAATTCCCAAAGTCTATACAGACGAAAATAAAATGAACTTTTATTACCCTTTTAATAATCCTTAATTTAAACAAATGATAACATATGTGTGCAGTAAAATAAAGGTAATTATTTTATTTAAATCCAAGTTTACATTGATCAATGTAAATTTATGTTAAAAGAGGCGACTCCTGCAATGCCACCCCCTGCCTCCTTACCTCTTCTGCCTAATGTCCATGATTTATAGTGCCAAACTTGCTTTAATCCTCAATATTAAATCACAACACAGGTATAGGATCCATTATCCATTATCCTGAAACTCATTATCCAGAAAGCTTCAAATTACAGAGAACCTGTCTCCCATAGACTCCATTTTCTCCAAATAATACAATTTTTTTCAAATTATTTCCTTACTTATGGTATGAAGATCCAAATTTCAGAAAGATCTATTATCCAGAAAACCGCAGGTCCAAAGCATTCTGGAGAATGGGCCCCATACCTGTAGTTGAAGGAGAAAGAAGGTGGGAGACCTCTCTCTGGAATCGCATACATCATTTGTTTTATGCTAATGTGGACTGGTATAATTACTGCCTGTGCATTGTACCAGCCAATGACGACCGCAACATACCACCTATCTGTAAACATCTGATCTTGCTGTATAAATCCACAATTGTCTACTGCATTGCCTTCAACTATTTTGTTATCTAATGAAAATACAAGCTATACAAAGTAATAAAGGAAAAGTGCAGTAAGTGGTAAAGCTTCTCACTTAACTTTTATATAAGAGGGAAAGAGGGAAAGTCTAATAAATAGGAGGCAAATGAGAGAGGGCACAGGCTCTGTGTACAGAAGGAAGGAAGAGAGAGACTGTATTATAATATAACTGTTTATACAAAATTCATGTTATAAGAAATAAGTAATGCATAAGAATGTTTGTCTTTTGATAAACTTCAGATTGATATGAGAAATCAAACAATCCAGCCTGAAAGCTTTATGCACCATAGTTCGACAGATAACCCTGCAACCAGGGCCTGTTTAATGTACCGATAGGCCCAGGTCTTATTAATGCCCCCCCCCCACACACCCCAATAAGTTCTAGACTAATTTTTATTTGTTTATCAAAAGAAATCCCTTAAAAACGTTTATTACAATAAAAGGGGTAATTAAAAAGGAGCAAACAATTATACATGGTTATATATATATATATATAGTTTCAGTTGGTGTGTGTATGCATGTGTGCTGGGGTTCATTTGGAGGGGTTGAACTTGATGGGGTCTCTGGGGGTGCTTTAGTCAAAAGTTCTAGTAGATGAAATGTTTGATGGTGGGCCCTGTGCAAATGCCCATTTTGCCCATGTGTTAAAATAGCCCTACCTGCAAAAGAGGCAAAGCAAAGAAATAAGGCATGCGCACTGATATTATTAGATCATTTGATTACAGGGATGCACCAAATGCAAAAATGATCAATTTGGCAGAAAAGTGAATCCTCCACAAAAGATTTCTCTAACTACTGAATTAATTCTGAATCCTAATTTGTATTTGTATCAAAGAGAGCTATAGATCTGGGCCCCTTGGTTAATATAGGCTTTACAGATCTGTGGTCTAAATTCACATTTTAGACCCAGGAACAGGTCCATTTACTGTTGTTATTATTATTATTATTATTCAAAGCATTTGTATTAGTAAATGGTGAAATTGTGCCTAGGCTGGAACAGGGCACCTGCCTGCACTGAACCACTGGGGGACTTCTTAACATGGGGTTAATGGGGTGCTCCATTCTACTACCATTTACTTTGTCCACCTAAACGTTGTTGAACTGTAACTATTAGCATACAGGTATGGGACCTGTTATCCAGAATGCTCGGGACCTGAGGTTTTCCAGATAACTTTCCATAATTTGGATTTTCATACCTTAAGACTTCTAGAATAAGGGCTAATTATATCTTAGTTTGGATCAAGTACAAGCTACTGTTTTATTACTACAGAGAAAAAGGAAATCATTTAAAAAAATAATTATTATTTGAATAAAATGGAGTCTATGGGAAATGGTCTTTCCGTAATTGGGAGCTTTCTGGATAACAGGTTTCAGGATAATGGATCCCATACATGTACTGTTATTTAATATTGAGGATTAAAGAAAAATAATTCTATTTGTAACCCAGTTACCCAAATGATGTACCTGAAACATACTGTGCAACAAACATATGAAATAATAAACTCCTTTGAGGGCTGTCTTTTACCCCTGTACCAATCAGTTTTTGTACACAATGTGTATGTTTAATATACAGTATACACCCTTATATTGTGCAGTGCTGCTAAATATGTTGGCAATTTACGCAATTGTGTTAATAATAATTACATGAACATGATAAATTCAAAATAAAGTTAGCTGGTGTTATCTGTGCTGAAATGACAGTAGCTGTATGGCATCAGTGTTCAGTGTTACTTTTGGAGCAAAATCATACTCCTGTCTGATGTTTCATGAGAAACTGTTTCTTATATGAGCCTGGCATTGAATAAATAGGCAGAAACACGTAAAACACATTATGGGAGAATTCACATTAAATTACACAGAAATTAAACAGACAGGAATAACTATTTCTAGCTATCTTAAAGGACATGTAAAGCCTACATTTTCCTACCATGAATATGGGCAGATCTTCCCCACTCAAGCCACATCATTTGTACTGCATATACCCTCTCCATTTACCAGCACCATCACATTTTCCTAAAACAAATAGCAGCTGTCACCCGGCTGCCATTTTCCTTCTGACACATCATCAGCGACACTGACATCTGCAAACAGGACATGTATGCTGTAAAACTCATGCAATGCAGAATTCAGGTTTACACAGGTACAACATACTTTGATGGTGTTGAGCACTGTAATGGGTTAATTAGGTAATTAGGAGACAAAAATAGTATCAGACAGTTTAGTAATCTGAGCTGAGAAGAACTGAGCATGCTCATAAGTCAACAGCCAAAGCTTATTCCTGAGGGAGGGGGCAGAGTGGATTTCTAAGTGATTAGGGGTATCCTGCAGCCTTACTCTTAGCCTTTTAACAACCAGAGTGGCAGTTATCTCAAGATTTCAAAGAGGCTGTTCACTGATTAAAGTTTTGTGGAGGGAGTTTACATGTCCTTTAAGCCAAGTCTGTATCATGCAGGCCATACCTTAGAGCCAATTTATGAGAGTCAGCACTGAAGACGACTGAAACAGGTGAAACCACGTGTGCATGCTTAATGGAAAGAGGCTATAGTGAGAAATATGATTAACAATGTAGATATCAGGGTTTTAGTTTTAAGCCATAAGTGGTTATTATAAAAGAACAAGATTATAGAACATGACACTAGTACAGAATTGTTGTGTTGTAGAAGAAGCTCAAGGTTAAAGGCCATTCTGTTATTAGAATGTAGAATGTTTGGACAGGACAAGGAATACATCTGTTGGCTCATGTCACAAGTATTGAGTGCAAGGCCAAGAAAGACACATATAGTTTCAGAAACTACAGCATAGATACCATTCTGGACATTGTGCTGACACAGAAGTTGCACCTTATTTGGCTATTGTACTGAGACAGTGAGTCTGTCCCTAAAATGGAAATAGTCATACAGTTATGCTAAAACAAGAATGATGATTGGATGCCTCTGGATCAGCCCCATGGAAGAAGAAATGGTTAAAATGGTCATCTGTTGTATTGCTAATTGTTCCCTGAACGTCCTCACGAGCTTTCAGGACGTATGAACTATTATTTAATACTCTGTATATTATTACCCTGTATTAATGTATACCTCAAATAAAGCCGTCTGGTTAATATCCTGAGTGAATCTGAATGGTTCAAGTCAGGCCCAGGGGGAACTTCAGGGCCAGGCTCGATTTGAGTAAGTATTTATTTAAATCCTAGAGAGACTTACTCATTGTGGGTGATAGACGATAGACGAGCAACAATATATACAAGAATATATTATATTATACATAAATTTGAATATGACATCTATCCAACAAACTTGTCTAGGGCCACTTAGTTACTATGCAAAACTATATGGCTCTGCATATATCAACTCAGTTACTCAGCAGCGACACCTTGTGACACCCTCCGGTATCTGCCAGACACACTGCACAGGGACAAGGCTCCTGCTCCTCCCGTCACTCTAAGTTGAACCTGTAGCTGCACAGGCAGGGGATTTCCCAACATATGGTTTCACATTTTAAGGAACAGAGGGGAATTAAGCCTCTGTATCCCCTACACATCATTACACACCATGTTTGGAGAAGAAATGGCACTGCACATCACCCCAAGCACCATACCAACAGTGAAGGTAGGAACATCATAGTGTGGGGCTGTCAGACTGACAGACTAATATAACTGAAGGAAAAATGAATGGAGAAATGTACCAGGACCTTCTTGCTAAGATTCTGATGCCATCTACCAGGATGCTGAAGATGAAACAAGGGTGGACATTTCAGCAAGACAATGATCCCAAACACACAGCCAAGGAAACTCTCAATTGTTTTCAGAGAAATAAAATAAAGCTGCTAGAATAACCCAGTCAATCACCTGACTCCAATCAAAAATCTATGGAAAGAACTGAAAATCAGAGTTCATAGAAGAGGCCCCAGGGACAATTTGAGGCAAATTTATCAAGATTCAAATTTTCATGTAAATTCTTTTTAACTCAATCAGTGTCGAACTGGCCCACCAGGATACCAGGAAAACTCCCGTTGGGCCCAGGTGCCAGTGGGCCCTTGTGCTGCTAAATATTTGGCTTATTTTATGGCCATTTCCTATTTCTATGAGAACAAAGAGGCTAAATAGATGGAATAGTAGATTACAGTATGTAAAGAAAACAGAATAGGCAAATAGAGGTTGAGTGAGAAGAGGAAGAATAATAATGCTGAGAATGGGCTCCTGGCCTAAGTTGTTTTGGTGGGCCCCTGGTCTAAGGTTTTTGGGTGGGCCCCTGGTGTCCCAGTCCGATCAAGTTTGGATAATTCACTAGTCGAATTTGACAGTTTTGACCATAAAAAATGTAACATTTTCAATTTGACCCTTAATAAATCTGCCCCTTTGTGTGAAAGAACGAGCTGAAATCACACCTGAGTAATGCACGCAACTAGTTTATCCATACAGGAAGCTTCTTGAAGCTGTCACTACCAACAAGGGCTTTTCATTAAATACATTTCAGTATGTGCGTTCAATACTTATTCCCTGTGCAATTCCACTTTATTACACATCACCAAATACATTACTACAGATTACCACTGAGAATATTATTAAAAAGGAAAAGTTTAAAAGGCTAAAAATACCTTATCCACAAATGTTGGCTTTAAATTGATACTAACAGGAGGCCATTGTTTATCCACTGTATCTACTTGCTTGTAATTAACATGTTGCTTACTGGTCTGTATTGAACCACTGATTAAATAAACATACTGTGATAATGAGTGTTTATGAGGACTACTATATATCAGGATACAAAGCTCATCCTGCATTATACATCCCCCTCATCAAAATTCTGACCAGCCTCCCGTGATATAATTCTTTTTTTACAAATTACTTTTATTAAGTTTTGCAATAAAAAAGCAAAATGTTTGACAGGATACATATACAGTATGTGGTTCCAAAGAATGATAAAATTATACATTCTAAAGGACAAGGAAATCTTTATATTCCATCTATTCTCATCTAATAGAGTGTCCCTGTGTCTATTTGATCACTGAAATAACCATTTTTAAAAACTCTCCTGTCTCCTGTAGGGCCGTCTTGAAGTTAAAGGAATAGTTCAGTGTGAAATGAAAAACTAGATAAATAGATAGGTTGTGCAAAATAAAAAATGTTTCTAATATAGTTAGTTAGGCAAAAACGTAATGTATAAAGGCTGGAGTGAACAGATGTCTAATAAAACAGCCAGAATCCAACTTCCTGCTTTTCAGCTCTATAACTCTGAGCTAGTCAGCGACTTGAAGGGGGGCCACATGGTACATTTCTGTTCAGTGAGTTTGCAATTGATCCTCAGCATTCAGCTCAGATTCAAAAGCAACAGATATGACCCATGTGGCCCCCCCTCAAGTCTCTGATTGGTTACTGCCTGGTATCCAGGGTAACCAGTCAGTGTAAACCAAGAGAGCTGAAAAAGCAGAAAGTAGTGATCTGACTGACATAATAAACATCAAATCACTCCAGCCTTTAAACATTACATTTTTGGCTATCTATCTATATTAGAAACATTTTTTATTTTGCACAGCCTATCTATTTACACAGTTTTTATTTTTATACTGAACAATTCCTTTAACTCTATCTTTCTGTATTTGCCGCCACCATATTCTTCTCAGTAACACAATAAAGATAGCGCTGGCGAACTGAACATGCATGCACCAAAACAATTGTGTGAGATGAGTGCTCCTTGTCAGTTTGAAAGCACATTCACAAGTTGGAGCTGCTTCCTAGACTGACCAATTGCATAGACGTGGCAGTCTTGGTGCAGTAACGTAAGATTATGGGAATTTATATGGAATTATAGAATTATTTTTTACTACATCGATTCTGATCACAAAAACAAACAGACTCAAATGACAGTATGATACCAGCAGAGGTTTGCCTCTTATAGGAGTTTTATTCTTTATTGCAATTTCTTTGTCCTTGAACAAGAAACTAGTTATGATAAATATTTGACCTGTTACTTCTTTTCTTTGTACTCAACAGTCTCACTAAGAGCCCTCTAACTGTGATTCAATAGTAATTAAATAATGTGAATGGCGTATGAACAATAATATCATTGTAGTGAATTTCAGTCTGTTTTTCCCATAAATCTATGAACAAACTACTTTTTGTGATTTTATGATTCTAGATACATTGTCCACCATTGTCTGAGCTGTTTTCTCAAACATAGTTTGTAATTTATAGCTTAAAACCTCTTGTAGACAGAGGTTATGAAGGTATGAGCATACATTATTCAATTTAGGGGCATTTTACTTAAAGGAAAACTATACCCCCCAAACAATGTAGGTCTCTATTAAAAGATACAGAGTAAAACAGTTCATGTGTAAAACCCTGCTTCATGTAAATGATCCATTATCATAATAATATACTTTTCTAGTAGTATGTGCCATTGGGTAATCATAAATAGAAAATTGCCATTTTAAAAAATAAGGGCCGCCCCCTGAGATCGTAAGATTCACTGTGCACACATACAAACCACATGTAAGGTCACATGAGCCAATTAACAGACAGAGTTCTGCCTTTTGCTTCCACACTTCTTCCTGTTACAGTTAGTGTTGTAGTATTTCTGGTCAGGTGATCTCTGAGGCAGCACAGATAGAGTCACGAAATGGTGGTTCAAGGCAAGAGATGTAAAATGGCAATATTTATGTAAATATATATTCCAGTTTCGTAAGATTCTTTAATATGTCATTCAATTTGATATAAACTATCTGTTGCTTAAGTATTCATTTTGGGGGTATAGTTTTCCTTTAATCCAATATAAGTAGAATGGTTTTTCGTGGCTATCATCAATAGAAAGTGGGAAGCAAGCATTTCACCCAAAAGAGCAAAAGTTGGATTCTTTTTTAACAATTGAACCTCTGATATTATCTGTTTGTTTATTGTGGCCATTAAAGAAGTAATTTATTTTAAAAGGGCGTTTACCTTTCACAGGTTCTTCATTATTTGTTTTGAATACGCTTGTTTATTCTGCCTCTCTACAGTATGTTGTTGAAAAATTGTTTCACTTTGGAAAAAATGAAGAATAGAAGGCCAATTAAATGATGGGAGCTGTAGGCCACCAACATCAGGGTAGTATGTTTGTAGATAGAGTTATAAAGGCTCCTGGTCCAGTTACTTTGTTAACATTTACATAAAAGTGAAAGTGGAGACGTTTCCCTTGCGGTCAGATGCAAATATTTCTGTGGGTAGAGTGTAAAGAAAGAAATCTGACTTTATCTGAAGATTGAAAAACCTGTTTAGCCACAGCAGTTCCTGGTATTTGAAATGTTCATCCTTCCACATAATCTTTGCATTTTAGAAATGGACTCTCCCTTTAACAATCACAGTGATATGCACTCTTCTGATCAGACATTTGCCTAATAAGTTTTAAATGCACAAAGAGGTGCAGTGAAGAGAAGTGTCACCATGCCATGGAACTGCACCCCTGGAGGTTGTGGAAAGGCTTCAGGGAGGATAAGAAAGCTGTTCCAGGATAATGTTTCAGAGTTGAAAATGCTGCTATGGTTTTCTGGACCTCTGGTAAGTAACTGGTGTATTTCTGCCTATCCAAAATAAGGCACTTTTTATTTATGCTAAAATGGTATTGGTCAGTTTTTGATGGATTTCTAAGCCATAGAAATGTATTTATGTTTGTAATGTGTATCCAGCACTATACATGTTTACAGTGCAGTAATAGTGTACAGAGAGGGACAATCATATGCAATAAATATATAATAAATATACACAATAATAAAGATTAAGTGGCATTAAGTTGAGCTTAGTTTGAAAAGTCTAAGGGAGAATTCCTTATGGAAGACTTAAGGGGTAGAATCCCAGAGGTGAGTAACAGCAAGAAAGGGATGGAGCTTGACAATTTATCCAGAGGAAAGAGCAACAGGATTTGGTAGTATTTGGTGGTATCAATATATTTAGAGGCGGAGAAGGAAGAATCAAAGACTACCCAAGTATTGTGCTGAATCAATGGGGTTAATGAGAATTCCCGTCAGTAGTAAATGAAATGCAGACCATCAGGGGGTTGAATTAGTGTTTTATTGATTACTCTCTCTATGTTACACAGCCAATAAAATTATTGATGCAAATAAAGCCTTAACTAGTGTTTTGGGTTCTAACTGCATTTGTTACAGGGGCAGATTTACTACTAACTGGTATTTTGTTTTTGCATGGCAACAGTGGTTACAGCTAAAAAAACTCAGAGGAGGTCAGACTTACAAATAGTGCCCTGTTTTAGTGTATCACTGCAGTTATTTAATATTATTTAATATTTAAAAGTATTACATTAGAAGCTCTGATTAACTAGAACATTTCAGCGGTGTCTGATAAATATGCCAGTTTATTAAAACACTGTCATAGAAAAATAAAAGTGTTAAAGAGAATCTAAATATTGTTTACTTGGGTGTTACTGAAATACAAATTCCAGCATACTTATCATAGTTAAAGCAAACAGGGAGTTGGAAACCAGAAACAGCAGGGCTGTAGCCTTAAAGCAATGTTGCTCTAGAAAACCTATCCTTGGGTCTACAGGGCCAGCGTTGCCATAAAAATGCAAAAGAACCCCCCAGTGATCTGTGCAAATCTGGCTCCATGTACTTTGTTCCTACAACTGAAACTGGAAGCTTTACACATAGGTTTTCTGTCAAAAAAACTCTATAGCAGTTTGTTTTTCACTCTATTTGATTAGTGTAATATCTAGTCATGAGCGAAATTTATTGGCAAGTTTCACTGCATAAATGACAGCCATAGACTCCAATGGGTAAAAAAAATGTTGCTCGTCAAAAAGATTTTGTTGCATGTCAAAAAAATGTTGTCGCCCAAAAACTTCATTGCATTTCGAACAGTGAAAACTCAGTGAAGAGAAACGGGTCAGATTTACCCATCTCTTTGTCTATGGCCTAAGGGGCCAATCTACTAACATTCGTATTTTGTTAGTTTCCCTGAATCAGATTTTTTAGAGCTAAAAATCATGGATTCTACTAATCACTCTGAACCTCAAAAAATGTGTAATTTATTAAATGAAAAGTAAGATGGATATGTCCATTTCAAATGTAAAATCTTTCTGTAATTCAAGCTTTTAGAGGTTTTGGATTTTTTTCATGCATATTTCTATGACAATTTAGAGGATTTTGAGTTGTACATATTAGTATTCTATTTGTTTCTTCTTATATTAGGCTGTTTCCAGAAATGACTTGGCATTCGTGGTTTTAGAGAATAATAATAATAATTTTTTTCATGGTTCTAAAATTTTGAGTGTTGATAATCCTCCTCTGTATAAGACAATCATTTCTATAAATAATAGCAGTAAAAACTGCTGCTAAGTACCATCATTTTCACTGGAGAATACTCTTGGATCTGTGTTTAGGTTTGTGGACATTTGTAGATATTTTATATTTTTCCATTCTAATCATGAAGTTTAGTGATGGGCGAATTTATTCGCCAGGCGCGAATTCGCGGCGAATTTGCGCGATTCGCCGTCGGCGAATAAATTCGCGAAACGGCCGCGAAAATTCGCGGAAAAAAATTCGCCGGCGTCAAAATTTTTTTTTCGAAAAAGCGGTCGCCGGCACCAAAAACGGGCGCCGTTTCGCGAATTTTTCGCCGTTTCGCGAATTTCGCGCGAAATTCGCGAATTTTACGGCGAAGCGAAACTGCACAAATTCGCCCATCACTGATGAAGTTATGTATGGGGTCTTGCTTTTTTATAAAGTTCAGTCTAGGGCCCCAGGTTCCATTGAAAGCATATATGCTTATTATTATTGTACTGAAGAGTACAATCAAAATCTTGACAATTCTGCAGTTCTATTTTGTGGCAAAAGTTTCAGCACAATAATGTCCCTGTGCACAAAGAGAGAAGTCTGTACAGAATGAGTTTGCTGTGATGGGAGTTGAAAAGCTCTTTCTTAACTGCAACTGCAGTTGCTGTTTCACACATATGGATGCAGTTGTTGCAGGAATTGACATAATTTATTAAAGGTTCTTATAGACAGGAGGAACACTCCTTGCATTCCCATATAGCTATATTAATTTCTTTTTATGAGAAGGTAAGCAGGGACCTCAATTCTGGGATGAGACTTTGCTAAAGCATTTGATACAGTGCCACACAAAAGGTTACTGGTTAAATTAAGGAATGTTGGCCTGGAACATAGTATTTGTACCTGGATAGAGAACTGGCTAAAAGATAGACTACAAAGAGTGGTGGTAAATGGAACATTTTCTAATTGGACCAGTGTTGTTAGTGGAGTACCGCAGGGCTCTGTACTAGGTCCCTTGCTTTTCAACTTGTTTATTAATGACCTGGAGGTGACCATTGAAAGTACTGTTTCTATTTTTGCAGATGATACTAAATTGTGCAGAACTATAGGTTCCATGCAGGATGCTGCCACTTTGCAGAGTGATTTGTCTACATTGGAAAACTGGGCAGCAAACTGGAAAATGAGGTTCAATGTTGATAAATGCAAGGTTATGCACTTTGGCAAAAATAATATAAATGCAAGTTATACAATAAATGGCAGTGTGTTGGGAGTTTCCTTAAATGAGAAGGATCTAGGGGTTTTTGTAGATAACAAGTTGTCTAATTCTGGACAGTGTCATTCTGTGGCTACTAAAGAAAATACAGTTCTGTCTTGCATAAAAAAGGGCATTAACTCAAGGGATGAAAACATAATTATGCCTCTTTATAGGTCCCTGGTAAGGCCTCATCTGGAGTATGCAGTGCAGTTTTGGACTCCAGTCCTTAGGAGGGATATAAATGAGCTGGAAAGAGTGCAGAGATGTGCAACTAAATTGGTTAGAGGGATGGAAGACTTAAATTATGAGGGTAGACTGTCAAGGTTGGGGTTGTTTTCTCTGGAAAAAAAGGCGCTTGCGAGGGGACATGATTACACTTTACAAGTACATTAGAGGACATTATAGACAAATAGCAGGAGACCTTTTTACCCATAAAGTGGATCACCGTACCAGAGGCCACCCCTTTAGACTAGAAGAAAATAACTTTTATTTGAAGCAAAGTAGGGGGTTCTTCACAGTCAGGACAGTGAGGTTGTGGAATGCACTGCCGGGTGATGTTGTGATGGCTGATTCAGTTAATGCCTTTAAGAATGGCTTAGTTGGTTTTTTGGACAGACAGAATATCAAAGGCTATTGTGATACTAAACTATATAGTTAGTATAGATATGGGTATATAGAATTTGTGTGAAAGTAGGGAGGGGTGTGTGTATGGATGCTGGGTTTTCATTTGGAAGGGTTGGACTTGATGGACTTTGTCTTTTTTCAACCCGATTTAACTATGTAACTAACTATGTAATTATATATAGCTGCGCTCATTGCTGGTCACACACAAATGGGCCCTCTGCACACAGGGAAACTCTGAAGCCACCTTCAAATTGATGGCTGGTTCTCCTTGTGAGCTGCATCAACAGGCACTGCTAACTTGAGTTTAAAGAATCAAATGTTGGCATTTTGGCACACCATAAGTGATGCAATCCCTGTTCCAAAAACTTTCCAGATCAGTGTGTCTGATTAATCGAAATGTTTGAGATTTCACACTTTTTGAGGCATCGGCGTCAGACGGAACTCCCACTTGTGGACACTTGGAAATTATTGGGAAAGCATTGCATACTGGGTAAAAAAACATGGTGAATTACGTCCTGGATTGCACTTTTAATACTACACCACGTAAGAGACTCTTCCTGAGTGGCCTGCACAGAGCACTGACTTCAACTCAATCAAACCTGTGGAATGAAATGGAACACAAATTGCAAATAGGATTGCCACTTGTCCTGTATTTTACCGGCCTGGCCCGTAAAAATAAAGCTTGATCCCAATGTTATTAATAGGAGAAATGCATAAAAATATAGGAAGGACAGTATTTTTTTAAAGAAAAGGTGGCAACCCTGACTTCAAACTAGGCTTCATCCCTATCTTTGCCCAACCTGACTAATGCTCTTGTGTCTGAAGCAAATCCTCCCAACCATGCAGGAAAATCTAGTCAAAATTCTTAACAGAATTGTAGCTGTTATAGCAGCAAATTCATATCTTTGGTCTGGTAATAAACTTATGCACTGGCACACACAGTAAATAAAGAAAGGTTAAAGCATGCTGGGGGCTGTAGCCCAACAACATAATTGCAATACCAGAGCCCATGGCTACATGAATACAAAATAATCTTCCAATGACAATATCACCTCATGAGTGTATATTTGGCTTCATGTTCTCTATTCCTGCAACCGCAACTTCTAAAATGCAAACCTAATAAAAAGTATTTTATTTTAGATCATCACCAATTTTTTGGACTATGCACCAATGATTGTAACTGCTGTGTTCTGTGGACACCTTGGAAAGATGGAACTAGATGCAATAATGCTTGCCAATGCTGTAAGTAAAAAATTAATGCAAATACATGCACTGACTTAACACCATTCATGAAGGCAGAGCCAGTGTACCCACCCAGCCCCCTTGCATGAATGGTTTAATTTCTACCAGCCTGGATGTGCCAGTACTTCACTAGTGGTTTGCATCAAAAGTGTGAAACAAGTTACTGACTTGTCCCTAACAATTTTCACATTTATTCCTCGTGCATTACACTCCAGAAATAATCCCACTCTACATAAACTAGACGCAACTTGTGCCCACTTCAAGAAAACATGCACTGGATGCAACTGCCTGCAATGATGCTGGAATTCTGAGAAAAAAACCTGTTGATTTAGCTCTGAACTGTTCACTTGAATTTGCTACATTCATTAATTAATCGTATATCTTGGAAGGATTTTATCCTCCTAATAACTGACTAACTTAATGGCCCATTCCCTAAACCAACTAACAAGCAACAAAGAACATTTCTCCTGGCTCTTCTACTAAAAGGATTGAAATAACCAATAGTTGTGATATTAATGAAAGGATCACAACTATACAACAATATATTTGGTATTTGGTTTGTTGTAACTGTGCACTTTGTCAGTTTGCAGCTGTCACTGGGATGTCTGTAGGAATGGGCTTGTGTGGTGCATGCGATACTCTTCTCTCACAGGTAGGAGCAAAATGGAACATGTAGACAATCTTTAGCCTGAGCTATTTCCTATAGATTTTCTAGTTACATTATTAGTGAGAAAATAATTTTATACAGTATGTTTTTTTATTATGAATTAAAATTGTACTGCTTATTGACGTGTTTAATGCCCACCCACTTTTTAAATGTAATGGCCGATTACGCACCATATTTGCGAGTTGGATTGTATTAAAATGATGGTTATTTATTTGTGTATCCCATAAGAAGGTTGGGGGCTCTTAGCCCTGAAAAAGAAAGATGGGTTAATTTTGTTGATTTAAGATTGTAAAGCGTATCAAATAATTCAAAGCACAATTACTTAGCAGAAAGCAGCATGTTGGCTAGACCCTTAAGTGCCTGAACATGCTTAGCAATGTGACAGGCAACATTTGTTGAGAATGGTGGGCTGAGCAGTTCCGAGGTAGAATAGAGATTTTCCCATGTGAGGATCACCTTACATATCAGTCCTGCCAGCTGCCATAATTGTAAATTGAACCATCCGATAACCTAACCTGGAGCAGTGGGGACTATTGTCAGAGGCCCTGTCAAATTTTGACAAGAGGGGTAGTAACTTGGGTAGAAACCTACAAAAATATACAAAACATTTACATAACTTACCTAGAAACATATGCAATGTACATATGAAGCAATGACAATAGCTCTAGTACATACCCCCAAATGTAATAAAAGGCACTAAGTTTGCCCAGGTGCAGGCACCCATAGCTACCAATAAGATGTTTGATTTTAAACAGGTGACCAGTAAATGCTTCCTGCTGATTGGTTGCTATAGGTTACTGCACCAAGGCAAACTTAATGCCTTTTATTAAATAACCCCCTATAGCGTTTATACTTAGGGTAAATGCCACTGACCCCCAAGGAATTAAGTGACTTATTAGCACATTAAATAAACTGAACAATTTATATGTACTACGAATTATAGAGTAATATCATGTTTATATTAGGATCTATTTAGTGAATTAAATCCTACACGATAATTTAGTTCACCTTCAAACAAACGATGCCCTATGCCAAGAAAAATGGTCATCCAACTGTACTTATAGTACTTATGTTCTAAATACTTATTATTATATATATATTATATATATACGGTATATCCCATTAGGCAAATAAATATGTGTTTTTTTCTTTCAAGTTATATGGAGGGAAAAACCTAAAACTGATTGGAATTGTTCTACAGCGTGCCATCGTCATTCTGTCTCTAGCTTGCTTTCCCTGTTGGGCATTATATATCAACACTAAAAACATTTTTGTGTTGCTCGGACAAGATCCAGAAGTGGCAAGGTACAGTAATTATGGTGACTTTTTTAATTAGATTTAGTATATTATACTTCCAGTTCCTGCATTTTTTGATCAAACAGGGTTTGACATCCCAGAAAAGTGGGTTGTCAGGGAGGAACAGGAACAGTCCATGGTATCACATGGTTCACTCTCACTTACTTGCATGTTCATGCTGGTTTGTGTGCTTGATATGCTGATAGTTTTTACTATATAGAGCCTGAAATTGATATTTCATGGATGCATAATGATGCTTTAGTTTCAAGTTAATTGTAAGATTGTTTATGTTTATATTAACAATGATATTGTTGGCAGGTTGGCTGAATTATGTATGTTGGTGAATATTCCAGCTCTACCTGTAAGTATCCCCTGCAGTACTTTAAAGACTCCATTACATGTAACATACTCTGTTTAGAAGTAATGGGGGGGGTCCTAGATGGATGTTCTAGGACTAAAGAGCCACCAATACTTAATTGTTTCACTTATTTTTATGCTATTTAGAGTTACTTTTATTGATTTATTTGTATTTTTTTTTTATTCCAGCCTTCAATTTATAATATTAAAAATTATTTTAGTATTAATGATTTTATGTTTTACTGGCCAGAAGTTCAAGGTGCCTCTACATGACATCTGCTTTTTTATTACAAAGAAATAAGTAATGTTTTTTTTAAAACTTACATACAATCTAACTACTATATGTGAAGCCTGGTGAGTGAGGGGTTGAAACACATCACATTTTACATGAGGAGAGAACAATACTAAAAACCAAACTCACTCACTTTGCATACACAAAATCCCTGGAGTGACTTCTTAATGATGATTTCTAATGTTGGTTAGTAAACAGCCAAGCATCCAAATTATCAATGTTATAATGAGATGTAAGTTGTCCAAAGAAAGAGAATACTATGCAGGTGAGTTTATAATAGCTCTTATATTGCAAGAATGCCTGTTTGTTTTCCTACATACTACTGGAAGCCAATCAGAAAGAGCAACACATATTTATTGTCCCAGATAATCGTGAAATTATGGCTGCTACAGACATTTTTTCAAATACCTCTGGATTTATTAAAAGCTTAAGCAGGCCTGAACATGAAAAATCTGAAACAAGTAACAGTAATATTTCTGTTTTACTAACAGGCATTTTGCTTTTTCCAACTTGGACTTCGATACTTACAAAATCAGGTACAGTATATCAATATCATGTAACTTTTCTAACGTTGTAGTTGCACATTGCAGATGCACATTGGCCTTGGATACTTACACCTTTCATTAAACTGCAGTACAAAGGAGAAATCTCCCAATCACACTTGCTGACATAGATTGGGTGAGATTGGGATTAAGAAATTTCCAGTCACCGGGGGGTGGGAACATATAGTATGTGTTCGAAGGTGGCAAAAAATAGGCAGAACAGGTCCAGTGTAATAAGGGAACCATAGTAGTAAAGCCCCCTCTAGCCAGGTGTTAATTCCAAAGCTCACTTGTGTCAGTGGGCCTTTTGCTCTGTTTGTTGCATGCAGTTGTGCACTATTTATCAAAACAAACTGAACTGGGGTATTGCAGCTCGGCACCAGGTGTATATAGGTTTTAAGTATCTTTGTTAACAGAGAGTAACCAGGCACAAAATTCTGAGCAAGTTTGAGCTTTACATATAAGCTTGCATTTCTAAATAAGCCTTATGTGTGTACCTATATAAATATATGAATCAACAAAATGCAGTCATTATTTATTATATTTACTTTTTTCTTTTTTGTTTCAGGGAATTATTTGGCCGCAGAACTTAATTAGTTTTATTGCACTTATTATTAACGCAATCTTCAATTACATTCTGCTGTTTGTACTAAAAACCGGGGTAATGTAAGTATATTCTTTTCAAAGTTTGTCTTCTTTTTACTAGCTGTACTTGCAAAATATGCAGTCCTCTTACCGTATGCATGGTGTGGGGCACTTAGCCTGCTAGTATAAAGATAGCTATACATAGCGAGATTAACAGCATATAAAAACTGGGTGGCAAGAACACAAGTGAAGCTTTATTTCTGGAGCATTCCTTCTCCAATAGAACAGTAAAAAAATGGCTCAAAAGAAGCTTAGAAGTAACTATTTGATCCGATTATGAATTTCAAACATTTGTATGTAGTTTCACCCACAGTTTAGTCTATTAACTGTTCAGGTTGGAAGACCTGTCTCAATCAATCCAACTGGGGGTCAGTCCATGACAAGGGCTGTCCTTAGGCCCAGTCCTGCCCCATGCACCAAAACTCAGCCTGTCCTCTTTCCATTGGTAATCGGCACATGCACAGTACCACAGTACACATTGCAAAGAGAGGGGTACCTCTCTTCAGGCCCGCATTTGTGGAAAGGCAACCAAGGCCCAAGCCTAGGGCAGCAGGAATTTAGGGGGCGGCATGTCGCCCAACCATATCCACATTGGTTCGGAAGTTCTGGGGCTGCTCATGAGATACAATCATTTTTTTAATTTCCCGTCCGCCAATTCCCAGTGCTCCCAACCTGATGATGAAAATGTTTGCATTGGCACAAATGACGGAGAGGGGACAGGGGTGACGAACAGCAGTGAGCCTAAAGGTGCCCTTTATGTAAATCCAACCCTGCCTCTCTTAGATCAGCTGCTGGATCAAGTCTTTGCTCCTTTCTGATACCACCAATATAGAAAACCATTGTCGTCTTAAAGGCTATACTTCAGAGTAATAAAATAATAAAAAAAGGAAGTAGTAAACATAATGCTTAGTTTGTAAAGAAGTGTGGATAATCAATTAAGTAACATCCTTGTTACACCTGGATTTTCCAGCAGGTGGCCTAATATATCTTTTTTTTATATGTATGTGTTTGTGTGTATGTTTTAGAACACTATCATAACCAAAATACAATATCACTGAACAAAGCAATAATCCCATCCACATTTACTTTCCTTTCAGAGGGGCTTCTGTGGCAATAACAGTTGGCTCACTTTTTGAATGTACAGTTTTGTATCTCTATATCTGGCTCAAAAAGATTCATGTAGAGACATGGCCAGGTAAGGTGCATTTACAAAACGAATGATAATGCAGTAGCTTCTGTAAGACTTACAGAATGTATAACATTTTCTAGTGATTTTTTTTCACTTATCCAGTGGGGAAAAAGTGACAAGAATAATTTCAGTGCAAAGTGTATGGTATGTCATCAATACAGGGGGTATGTCTGGATCAGCTGCTGAGGGGGCAGTTTGACTGGTGGAGCTGAATTTCTGGAAATTTGGCTCATAAACTTACTAATGGCAGCCTTTTGTTATAACCCCTGCAAAGTGCTGCCTGAGGCAACATTTCGATTGTCTCACAACATTTTTACGGAGAATAGCTTCCAAAGACATTGCCCTGTGGGTGGTATTAAAGTTGTTTGTAAATATAATTGCAGTTGAAATTAGTTTTAGTTTATCCCTTTCTGGTCTTGAAACAAGAGTCACATCTCCTCCAAGTTTATTAAAAGGGATCTAAACCTGAAAATTATTTTATGTGAACTTCATCCGCATGCTTCTCTGAGCACTCTTCTAGTTTGCTATTTTTAGTGGTTTCTGGAATAGTTATATTTTAAGGTTGCTGGAAGTAAGTGACCCCATGGTTAATTGAGTATAGGAAGTGCATAGACAGGTAGGGTCGCTGACACTCTGCGCCTTCAAAAAGAGCTAATGAGCCAAGCCTGCCTAACAGTCTAAAACTATGAACATCTCAGAAATCACTTAAAATATAAAATAAATGTAAATTGCTCATTGCTCATTGCTCAAAATTGTAGACCATTCTGCAAAAGGCCTCATGAACTTGACCAGCCATCTCACACACAAATGATAGTTCTATTTTTCTCTATGCAGTTATCCTTACTATCCTAGCCAACAGGAACTCTACAATCACACTGGTTACCCTCACCGTATGTCTCACTTCAACTCTCACTTAGAGTGTAAGCTCTTACAACTGGGCTCCAATTGTAACTGTGCATCTATCTTGGTGAAATGTTTTGTCTATATATCTAAACTTTAAGGACTTGTATTTGTGTCCCTTTACTCTGTCAAGTGTTACAGGAAATGATGGTACTGTTTACAATTACAAATTACTTTCAAAGCACTTAAAATGTTTAATATATATTGAAAAGTTCCTTAGAATTACATTTTCTTTTGCTATACAAACATTTTTTGGGTGAAAATCCACGTTAATATACATTCATATGTTTGCCTTGTATAGTATCAGTGTCAAGGTTTTGCCTAGCACTGTTCATATGATCATCATGTTTGGTTTGGTGTCCTTTTTAATGTAAGTAAAATGCACCACATCTTTCTGTATTTTCATATATAGGCTGGACTACTGAATGTCTAAAGGAATGGAGAGTTTTCTTGGCCCTTGGAATACCCAATATGCTGATGACAGGCATAGAATCTTGGGCATATGAGATAGCAATCATATTAACAGGTTACTCATTTAAATCCTAAATATGTACACTCAATGCGACTGTATCATAATTACTGTGTAACTTTGCCGTCAGTAATTGGCAGCATTATCCAAACCTGTGTTTCTTCTAAATGCCCTATATGAAATGAAAGGATGTGTAGGTGCATAACAATGAAAAACATCTGACATCTGAAATTTGACTCCAACAATAATATAATAACACTTTATACAGGCTGGTGCTAATATTTTATTTTTTAGATTTAATATATATCATTGACAGATTGCCTACAAGAGCTTCATTATGCAGAGATATTTTTATTTATGTATTTATTTTTTGCTCTGTTTAGGTCTCATTAGCTTGGTGGAGCTGGGAGCCCAGACAATCTTGTATCAGATGATTATCCTAATCCACAAGGTCACTGCATCAGAAATCAGTCTTTTGTCATTCATTTCTGTGCTTTTGTTCACATTGCTTTCTATTTATTCCAATTTATCCTTTCTCTGCAACAGATTCCGTTTGCCCTCAGCATGGCTGTTAGCATTAGAGTTGGTACTTTTCTGGGTGCCGGCGAGACAGAGCAAGCCAAGAAATCTGCAAAACTGAGCTTTATTTTAACAGGTAGGAAGGCACGGAGAAATGGCAAATGGATCAGCATGATTATGATCGACCATAGACAAAATCTGACCAATATGTTTTTAAACAGAAGAAAATATATATTTATATGTTGCCTTCACAACACACAGTATTATGCAGGACAAGCACCTGGTTTTGATAAGAGGGATAATGCCACTACTTCAAATCAAATGTTATGGACCCCAGAATTCCGTTGAGCTCTACTGACTTCATTGAATGATATAATTTATTTGAATAATCCCCCACTATGATCAAAACAGGCTGTCTGCAAGTTTGGCTATATAGCTCTGAACCATTAGGCTGTATCTGTGCTATAAACCAGGGGTTCTGGGTGCATAGTTGGCCAAAGGAACACAAAGGAGTGATTTGCATGTCTCCACCCATGATGTCTTATGGCAGAATTAAAACTCTCATTTTTGGTATTTAGGCAGTGCTGTGTGTATGGCATGAGACGAGTAAATACCTTCTGATTTCAGAAGGCTTCACTTATCACTACATGGAAAAAGCTAAAAAGCAGAAATCTAGTATATATATTGTTTTCCTATTGTATCTTGAACATTTATTGGATGTCACAGAAGATATCTGTGATTGTTTATGAGGCATACGCTTTATAATAATGGAGTTGCTTGACCATAATAAAGGCATTTGTCATTATCCTTCATTTATTTAGCACATTATCCCTTATACAGATGGATCAGGCTTCATTTGAGCAACTTATAAACACATCCAAACCCTTCCCTCATTGAAGTGATTATTGGGCTGTGCATATAAAATGTAAAATATTAATTGTCACTGGACAAATGATATAGTGAATGAACTCTATACATTTGTATCTTACAGCAATACCTACATTAGTCAGTCTCTGCATACTGACTGGGCTAAGGAAACCTATTGCAAGCATTTTCACTAATGATAAGTAAGTTATTACTTATCCTATCTATTACTATAATAACTATGTAATCTTACTTATTCTATGTCAACTTACATTGGATTTGAAACACAGACATATATGTATTCACTGCAGTTTCACGTAACTTTGCAATTTATTTTAAAATGCATACAGTCACACCAAGATCCAACAGGGTTACTTCAATGACTATGTCATGCTTGCTTTGGGCAGGGAAATGTATGCTCAGGCCAAGGAAGTTCCTAAAATATATTGAGCTTACAAGGTCACAATGTTTGCATTACATCTAGTAACTAATCTGATATTTGCTTTAAAATAAAGTCTCCCCAAAATAATACCTGCTGATTGGTTGCTATAGGCTACTACATCTGGTACAAACTTTGCTACTTTTATTACATTTCATGCACTCAAACCATTATCGATATATAATACACAAGAGCCATAAATATTCTGTTAATTCTATCCTTACAAACGGTGCTTAGTGATGTCATTGGTTATAATTGGAGCTTAGTGATGTTCCATTACCTGCAGGCCTGGATTTGTGGTGAGGCAACAAAGGCCAGGGCCTAGAGCAGCAAGTTTTTAGGGACAGCATGCCACCCAGCCGCAAACTAAGGAGCACCGGGAAGCATACTCTTGTACATGTAATTCCTAGTACTCCAGCGCATGTGCTCTCTCGCGCGTGCAGGGAGGATGCGCTCACGAGGGTGCCAGGCACTAGGATCCAGCAGGCCTAGGGGCACCCAAGCCTGAAATCCGGACCTTTGGCCTCATGCTTTTATATGGTCTCACCCTCAGTAACTTCTCATATCCTTATATTTTACAATAGGGCTTACTGTATTCACTATATTAAGGATTTTAAGATATTTTGTGCATTAAGCCTAGAAAATGCCCTCCCCTTTAAACAAAACAGGGATTGTTTGTCCATATATTGCAATATATTTAAGCTGGCCAACTACGTCAAAGTCATCCCATATCTGGCCAGTCCTACAGTCCCTTTCATCTGATTAATTCATTAGTTCACCTTTAAGTTAACTTTTCAGTTCAGTTCTTTTTTATAGTTTTTGAATTATTTGTTTTCTTCTGTTTCCAGCTTTCCAGCTTTTTTTTTTTTAAAAAAGTTTTTATTTTCAGGTTTTCAAATGAAAATAGGGTAAGAGAGAGATAGATAAAGAAAGGAAAAGATGCGAGAGCAAAGGCAAAGGGAGCAGGGCATGCTAACACTTCTAGCAATCAGGAACAACACAGTTCAACAATTCACATTTCTCAGCAGATTGACCGGGTTCTCTCTATAGGTCAACCACGAGCCCCGGATATTAGTAAATTTTTGCGGACAGCCGCGGGAAAGGTATGTCAGTTTCTGGTTTGACAGAGAGCTGTTGACTAGATTCAGCCAGAATGACAGGGACGGAGGGGCAGTGGATTTCCAATTCAGAAGTATGGCTTTCTTTGTGAAGTAGAGGAGTTGAAGATAGCAGATTTTGGTGCAGTAGTCCAGATCCATAGCTTCAAATAGTCCCAACAGGCAGATCAGTGGGGACAAAATACGGGGCAGGTCTAAGGCTTCGGAGGAGTAAGACACAATGTCCTTCCAGAATTTCTGAATAATTGGACAATACCAAAATACATGCATATAGGAACCAACATCTCCCCCACATCTAAAGCAAACATCGGATGCATTAGGGAACATTTTGCCCAGCCTAGAGGGAGTCAGATAGACCCTATTCAGGAATTTCATTTGAATGTACCGATCCCTCACAGGTATAGTTATCTCGGGGATCTGCCTTAAGCAGTCCTCCCACATGTCATCGTTAGTTCAGGGATATCTCTTTTCCATTTACCTAGAACATTTGCCAGTGGATCAGGGGAGGCCAACCCCAGCAGTGCATACGAGCGGGAGAGAGGTTTGTTTAGACCATCTTTACGTAGGTATTTTTCTAGAGTAGTGCCTGACACGTCTAATGGTCTCTCAGGGAATTGGGAACGAAAGGCGTGGGAGAGCTGGAGGTACCTGAAAAACATACCTTGGGGCAGGTGAAATTCACCCTTCAAAGCTCGGAATGATTTTAAGTCCCCTTCTACTATTACATCCTGCAGTTGTTTGATACCACTAGCAGCCCATTGAGAGACATCAGGAATAGTGAGAAATTGAGGAAGATGACTGTTACCCCAGAGTGGCGTCCACTTGGACCATGTTGTTTGAGACCCGTGTGCCAGTTTAAGTGCTTTCTGGTATGCATCAAGTACTGTTCGCATGGGGATTGTGGTGTTGTGCCTTATAGAAGGTCCCCTATAAAGGAGGTTTGCTAGGGCCTCCAATGATCCCACTATGTTAGCTTCTAGGGTTGTAGCTGTGTTGTCCCGGCAGGGAACAGCTTTCCAGCTTTCAAACGGGGGTCACTGACCCCACTAAAAAAACAAATACTATGTAAGGCTACAAATTTATTGCTATTGCTACTTTTTATTACTCATTACTCCTCTTTCTATTCAGGCCCTCTCTTACTCATAACAATTCATTGTTGCTGCAGTAATTTGGACCCTAGCAACCAGAGTGCTGAAATGGAAAAATATAAGGCTGCTATAAAAAAACCTTTATAACTCAAAAACCCCAAATAATAAAACATGAAAACCAATTGAAAATTGTCTTAGAATTGTCTTAGAATATCACTTTTTACATCATACTAACAGTTTAACAATCCCTTTAAGAATTATTTTGCTTCATTATACTTTTAACACACGAACTAAGTGCCCTTGCTTGATTTCAAGGTTAAAACTCCCAAACATGGTTGTCCTTTTATTGGTCACCACTGGGATCACCCCACTGTAGCTTCATGTTGGTGTTATTTCTTTTCTATTTCCTAGGGGAATACTGTCACTGGTTATTGATGTAATACCTGTTTGTGCCCTGTTTCATGTTTTGGATTCGCCAGCAGTAAGTATTCAATGAATAATTTCATTTTAAATATTTCAATAAGTGAAACACTGAACCACTATACTATTACAGTTTTCTAATTTTTTAAAAAGAGTTGCATCATTTCTATATTACAATGCAATCATTTTATGGCAATACTGCATTTATTTTGTTTAATTCTATCCAGATAATACTTAACATAGGTTCATGAAATGTTAAGTCTGAAAACCCAGAACAATTCCTCAAGATTATTAGTTACCAATGCCAAGATACTAAGTACAAGTACTTTAGTTTACAGAATTACAGAAACTACTTCATGCACTTGCATTCATGCAATTAATCTAAGCAAGACACTTATTTTGTGGGAAATAAACATAACATTTTAAAAAAACTCCCATCTTCTAGTGCACAAGTGACTTGCAGCATGGCACCTCTTTATGCCTAATACATGGTGATGGAAATGTATGTCACTTATGCTCTAGGCCTGGAATTAACATGTTTTCATGCAAATATAAGACTTTAGAGTGTATTTTAGAATTAGTACTAGGGCTAAACAATATTGAAATTACAGAAATATTTTTATTTGCTTAAATAATTAAATAAATAGTTGGTTTGCTCACATTTCGTTTATTAATCAGGTGTAAATGGTTTCCTTGTCTTCTATAGACTGTTTTTATTGGACTTGCCAGAGGAATTGGAAAGCCAGAGGTTGGAGCTGCCATTTTTGCATTAACTTACTGCTTAATAACATTTCCCATTGCAGTACCTCTAATGTTTACTGCAAAACTTGGAATGAAAGGTATTTTAAAGCTTTTAACTGTATCAAGAAAAAACACTTCTAATTGTTTGAGATTTTTTATACCCTAAAACCCTTCAAGGTCATGCAGGAGTCAATGACAGAGGCCTCTTGAACCATTTGAAGATATTAATAGCCTTCATGATGTTTGAGTTTTTTTCAGTGGGTTTTGCGTGAAAACTCAATCAATTTACACTGATTCGAGTTTTTTCTTAAATTAAAACCATTCAAGTTGTGAGTTCATTCGGTGTATAAGTAAGCTCACAAAGCTCTAAAATTCAGCTTTAATAAATAACGCATATACATTTTAGTTAAACCAATTTAAATAACACACCTATAACATTCACATTGCAGTTTATTTTTGGTTCTTTTCATTAAAATGGGACCTGTCACCCTAAGAAATAATTCCAAATGCTTTTGTATGAGGTTACACAATTAAAAAAACTTGACGTCACATCAAGCAGGCAGGCACCATTTTCTGGACACTGTTATTAAGGCAAGCTTTGCATCATCCCATAATCTTGTGTATGCACCAAAATGGGGAACCTAATGCCCATGCACAGTTCCCTACACAATTATATTGTGTGAGGAGGGAAGAGGGAATGTGTGCTGTGCCATCTAGGAAGTGCAGAATGGAAAGTGAAAAACATTGCCTAACCTACCTCTATGCTGGAGGCATAGAGGAAGGGCAGGCAATATATAATAAGTTTACATATTTTAATTAAAAAAAAAGAATTTGGGTTCGATGTTAAGTTTGAAAAAGGCTTTTAATTTTTGGGTGACAGGGCCTCTTAAAAGGCATTCATGAAATGATTTTTATGGGGTAGTTTTTATTACTAAATGACACTGTGTACATCGCAAATAACTAATTCTACCATTTAATGTTATTCATGAGCCAATAATTGTATTATTTAGTTATAATATTGATGTGTAGGCAGTCATCTCAGATCATTTTGCCCTTTCTTGTGTTATACTATATATTATAGTATTGGAGGACACGCCAAAATAGGATAAACACCCAGGTGACGTATACAAATTCAGCATAGACTCCACTTGAAAACAGTACTCTGTGTATATCATCCACAGTGTATTTCATATTATAAGAAACCGTGACAGACGAACAGGGCAATTTTAAATATCCCTGATTTTTCAGCAGTGGCAGGAAATTAAGTGGTTTGATGGTTAAGCGATTTATACATTTCAGTGCTGGAGATTCCCACTGACATAATCCATCAATCCAAAAAATATTTAGGAGTCTTGTTGCCTGAGGGGTAGTGATGATTTCACATGGGCAACATATTTCCCCATGTCACCCCTAAAGTTAAATGGAAGCAGTATGGCATTTTTGCTTGTTTCCTCACTTGCTAAGGAAGGCTCTACCAGTGGGCTATTAGCCCAAAACAGAGAGACAGCAGCATAAAAATAAGTTGCTATCATTTCAGGTAGATAAATCCTTTAGCAGAGGTGTAAGAGAGCAGTAATTTTGTTACCTATCCATTATTCTGCAAATTAGGGGAGCGGATATGGGTGAAATCACTCATCATTGCAGCACAGCAGTAAAGAGTGATTGAGGTTATCAGAGTGCAAGTCACATGGCTGAGGGAACCTGAGAAACTAAGAACCTGTCTAGCCCATGTAAACTGTAACATTAAATATAAAAAAAAAATCAGTTTGTTCTTTAAAAAAAATGGATTTCAGTGAATGATTCTGCTGGAGGAGCAATATTAACTGAAAAACATGTTTTTGGTTTTTTTTTTTACTGTTTTTTGTAAATACAAAAGTGTGATCTTTACCATGTCTTGTTTGTCACAGTTTTCCTTACACTCCCCGTCACTATCCTTTTGTATTCAAGTATAATGGATGAAATAAACGTATTACAATGTGCGGTAATAAACCTGCAGATCACCTTTATTGTGTGGATCATAAGATGTTTCGGCATACATGTTTTCCCATTACAGAATCCCTTTAAGTTTAAGGCCAAAAAGGCAGCTATGAAATCAATGTTAAGAAAATTTTGGATAATAGCCCACAAGTTTGTTTTCCTTTGGGAAAATCACAACAACCCATTAAAAGTCAATGGCCATCAATTTTGTTTGTCATCAGTTTGGCGTATGGCTCACAGGAGCACTTATCACATACAGTTGTCAAGAACACTTGCCAAGCCAAAGAGATAGAGATGAGAAGCCGTTGATAATGTCCTATCTTTATCCCAAATTTGCAACAGTTTTATTTTAATTATTATATAATCATCTTATTATTAATTATTTTTATCTTGCCTCTTACTGAACATGTGTATATAACTACATAGGCATCTGCAAGCTTCGGGTGTAAGAAGTTAGTGGTGATTTCCAACTGCATTGTTAAGAGGTTGCTCAGGCAATCACCTATAATCCTGAAAGCTGTTTAATGCCTTGGTTACATTCGTTCCTACTTTTATAAATAATTCTGAGGCTTATCGTTATTGTCTGAGAATAACCTGTTTGACTCTTGGGCTTTGTTCGTGACACTTTTATAAAAGCCAGTTAATCACAATTTACAGACAGATACTGATTGACACAGTAATCAAATGATTGATAACATAATTCCATCCTTATACTGTATCTGTAGTGACCTTTAGCCATCTACACTTATTTATGATGCTGTGTGAAACTGTGATCAAATATACCACCTGATCAACAGGCATTGCCGCATGAAAATGCTATATTTCTAAAGTTGTGTATTGATTGTTGGTGATTGTATAAAATGACAGCATTTTTACGTACTACCTACATTTTTCCTACTGATAGTAAGGGGCAGATTTATCAAGGGTTGAATTTCGAATTAAAAAAACCTTCGAAATTCGAATAAAAAAATACCAAAATTATATATTATTTTATACGTTTTTTTCGGGTGAATAGGCCAATTTCGTTCGAATTTGAATTGTACGAATCAAACTAATAGCGCATTAAAAAAAACTTTGATTTTTCAAAGACCACCAATTGACTTCAAAAAGGTTCTAGGAGGTCCCCGATAGGCTAAAACAGCAATTTGGCAAGTTTTAGAAGTCGAATTTTTAAAGAGACAGTACATGATAAATTTCGATATTCAATTTTTTTTCAAATTCAAATTGAATTTGTACTATTCCCTAGTCGAAGTACACAAGAAAATAGCTCGAAATACGAATTTTCACTTCGACCCTTGATAAATCTGCCCCTAATAGTTTATGCAAGGTCTGAAGTGGTGTAAAATAATGGCGTGCAATATAGGGTCTGGGGAGCATTAAAGAAAATAAACATACTTAATAATACATAATTTATTTGACACCACTTTTTACATAATTTTTACTGCAGAAATCATTAGAAACTGTTCACTAAATATATCTGTTAATGTAATTGTATCTGTAACTATACATGAAAAGTAGCAAAAACAAGTTTTATTACTTTTCTAAAACTTATTTTTAGGTTTAACCAAATCAAACATTATGGTGGTTATTTACTAAAACTCGACTATATCTCTTTTTTTTTTTTATTAAACAAAGCTTTAACAAACTCCCATCCACAATTTTACCTTATTTATCATTAAAATAACTCGAAAAAGTCAGGTCAGGAAAAAACTTGGCGAGAATTTTTCAGGCTTTACTCCCGAATCACTGAAATTGATTTGGGTTATCGCTCAAAAACCCCAAATTTTCCAGATTATTGGGCTAAACCCAGAGCAGACCAGGATGTCTTCAAATTTTACATGATTATACATGAGCTGGATTTGAGCTTTTTGAGAATTAGGGTAAAATAAATCTCAAAAAGTTTTAGTTTATTTTTTCCATGAAAAAGTTGAGTTTTTGCCCCAGAAAGCCTGACCAGAAAAAAATAGAGGTTTAGTAAATATCCCCCTAAAAGTCCTGCACTTTTTAACCCTTAGGAATGCAGTACAAGTTGTCAATACAAAATGCATGTTTTTAACAAAAGATTAAATACTAACAAATGGCACAAAATGTATTCTTGATCAAAGGGCCCCGCAGTACATTTCCCCAAATTATCCAGTTTCTGTTAGTGAGCCATAAAAGAATTGCAATACCAATGTGACTTTGTGTTTTCCTTATCTTGCCAGGATTCTGGATTGGGATAATTGCTGGATTTGTTGTAATAAATATTTATTTTATTATCTATTTCTGGAGAGCAAACTGGCAACATATAGCTGAAAAGGTATCTGAGTTGTTAAATGTGATTTGCAAATTGACATCAGTGTAATTCTATGAAATGAGTCTTTGAAAAATAGCAATAGACTCATACATGTTGCATACATTTTGTACAGAACCATGCTAATTCCACGATTAATAATGTTTTATGTGTTTTCCATATATGTAAATAAGATGGTACTTCGTCTGAACAACAAAATGTATATTTTTACACTTGAATTGGCAATTAATTTAAATAAGATACATTTTTAAATAATAATTTAAATACAATGCAATACAATGTTAATATTAATGGGGAACGGGCAATAATATAAAAAAAACACTAAGGGGCAAATTTACTTAAAGTCGAATATCGAGGGTTAATTAACCCTCGATATTCGACTGTCGAAGTTAAATCCTGCGAGTTCGAATATCGAAGGATTTAGCGCTATTCGTTAGAGCAAACAAAAATCAATCGATCGAACGAAAAATCGTTCAATTGAATGATTAAATCCTTCGAATCATTCGATTCAAAGGATTTTAATCCATCGATCGAACGATTTTTGTTCGACCAAAAAATACTTAGAATGCCTATGGGGACTTTCCCCATAGGCCAACATTGACCTCAGTAGCTTTTAGGAGGTCGAAGTTTTTTCTTAAAGAGACAGTACTTCGACTATCGAATGGTCAAATAGTCGAACGATTTTTAGTTTGAATCATTGGATTCGAAGTCGTAGTCGAAGGTCGAAGTAGCCCATTCGATGGTCGAAGTAGCCAAAAAAAATTCGAAATTCGAAGTTTTTTTTCTTCTATTCCTTCACTCGAGCTAAGTAAATGGGCCCCTAAGATTTAGTGGATGTTTGTTTCACACATAGTTATTTAAAGTACATGTATGTACTATATTATAACTGTTTATTACTTTTAGGCACAGGAACTTGTAGGCTTGAAGTCTGCCATGAAAACAGAAGGTGCCATATTTGATGAAGAGATGATCAACACCCCAGGTAAGTGATTATATTACAGAAAGACTACTCTATGTCCAGGTTAATGTTCTCATAAACATGAGCAAGTTTGTAACTAGTATGTTGTGGTGCAAAGAGTTTAAGAAGCGCAGAGTTTATGTTTAGTAATGTGTTGTGGCCCATTGACCTATGCAAAAGACACTGAGGATACTATGCCCCATCAAAGCTGCACTGAGCTCAGGGCCGCCATCAGAAATCAAATTCTGATTAGTTGGTTCTGAATAGATCTTTTTTTGGCATTACAGATAATTTGGAATTAAAGAATTATGCTGCTTTGGACTCAGTAAGCAGTGAGAGTGAACAACGTGAAGAAGCACCGTCTGAGTACCCAACAGAACAAGACAAGCGCTCACAGAAGAAGCTCATTATTCGAAGGGCACTTGAATCACTTGCTGTCGTGTCTCTTTTGTTTATTGGACTTATTATCCGTCTAACTGTACATTCCCAGCAATAACTCTTGGAAAATGGCTTCACACAACGAAATGTTCAATTTGGGCTGAAACATTCTGCCATTTAATCCTATGATGTGCATACTGGATAGTGTTAAACTGTTGTATTTATGTTATTTGCTGCACAGTAAATGGTTTGTTATAGGGTCCTATAATAAAACTAGACAGATTTTTCTTCAATGGTCATCAGGGATTTTTTTTACGACACAATTTTAAAAGGTCAATAAATACCAGTTTTGCATGGCAAAGCAATGATATGCAACTCAGTTTCAAAGATGAGACAAATTCACCCACCAAAATGTTGCAATGTTTTGCTTTTAATGTTTAAAATAAAGTATAAGTATGGGACCTGTTATCCAGAATGATTGGGACCTGGGGTTTTCCAGATAATAGATCTTTTTGTAATTTGAATCTTCATACCTTACATCTACTAAAATAAGATTAAAACACGAATTAAACCCAGGAGGATTATTTAGCCGCTAATAAGGATTAATAATATCTTAGTTTGGATCAAGTACAAGGCACTGTTTTATAATTACAGCGATAAAATTGAATTTATGGCAAATGTAGCTCTATTCAGAGCTTTCTAGATTATGAGTTTCCAGATAATGGATCCAATACCTATATTAATATTTTACACCATTTCGTATAACCAGGAGATAAAGTATGTTTTCAGTATTTGAGCGTACTTTCTCAAGAAACTCAAAAGAAGGGAACTTTAACCTTGAAACATTATGCCTGGTCCCCTAAATTCAATAAATAGCATAATAAGTTTATCTTTTCCTATTTGTTGGAAATAATGGTGATAGTAGGAACATTTTTTGGCATTGTGTCTGGGTGCAAATATGCTCCCATATTTTTTCATACACTTGTATAGTATTCTAGTTTATTGCTCTGAACTAACTCTTAGCTATAGGTTGCATAGCTAAAGAGGGTACAACTAGTTTACATTTGTAATGCTTTATGTGTCAGCTGCATACCTTAATATGTAAAGTTATGTTTAAAATAGATGAAAACTACAGTAGAACCCCAGCTTTAGATTTCCCAGGGGACGGGAAAACTTAAAATCCAGGGGGAAAATTGTTGCTTGGCTGAATGGGGCCAAGAAAAAACGGTGTAAATACCGGGGACTGTACATGTATTCCATATAAGCATGTAAAGCCTTTGCAGTTGGGAAATTGTTTGAAAACCACTGACTTAGATCAAAATAGGTTTTGTATTAAATAAGTTACACAGGGAGGATTCTAAATTTTGGTAAATCCTAGATGATGGTACTTCACTACATTTATCCCAGCTCTTTAACAGTAAGAAAGAGGAATGCCTTTACAAACCAGAGAAATCAATTTTAATGCAGTTTACATAATCAGTGGTTCCTTCTGTGGAATTAGTGTATCAACAATTTACATACATGAACATCATATTGTTGCATAGTTTAACTTTATACATAAGCTGGTAAAACCTTACATCACTACTTACATCACTCTGCTCATAATGTATCTGCATGTTAAGCAGTGAAAATTTCTAAACAGAAAAAGGATTTCTATTTGCTGTTGTCAAAAGCGTAAAAATGAATGATCATAAAAAGAATGGGTACAGTTTATAGGTTTGTGTAATATATGACTTTGTAGTCACACTTTAGTATAAAATATGGGAGAAATTATAATTTCCAACTTATTTATGGTCAGAAAAAGTAGAATTCCTATTATGGACAATTCAGCTAATTATACAGTGGTTTAATATTGTTTATAAGATGAAATCAACAGCTGAAGTTTCCTGCATTGCTTTTCCAGTTTCCAGGTTTATAATAGCTGCAAAACAAAAGAAAAAATACCTGAAATTATACATGAAAACAGCCGTCATATTTGTTCCTATATAGCATAAGAAAGCACTGTGACTGCCCAACTCAAAGCCGACTCCATTGGTAGCCAGCAACTGCAGTGCTAGGCTCAAAAGGGAACAAAATTCATTCACTGTAAGACAGTGAAACAACCTGATCTTTATTCTAACCATATATATCTATACCATGTGAAACTCCCACATTATTTTACTAAATCTTATGCCTAAACACAGATGCACACACCTGTACATACAATCAAACTTGCAGACATTCTCACTAATTCTAGCACTCACAATTCCAATATTAAACTGACCCATGCTCACTCTCAAATAATGAATACATATACAGTATATATACAGTATATTTCTCCTGGACATGAACACACACACTCACATGTCCATGCTCTCAGTCTTGCTTATACCACATCCGCTGAAATTCCAGCATAAGTTGCATCTCTCTGCCTGTTCCCAACCTTAACCCTGAGAAAACCTAAATGAGTCAGCATTAAGGCCAGGCCACAATTGTACACAAATATATGCAGACTACAGTTGTGATATGTACTGTCTAAATATAAAAGCGTTTTCCCTGGCTATCAAAGCTATATGTAGGTAGTTTGGATTTACATTAGGGTGTCCTCACAGAACAACAACAAAGAAACTATGTTTATACAGTATGTATTTAGCTGAGACAGAGAGGTAGAAGGTTAGTAGTAGCCAGATAATGTAGCAAATAAAACGACAGCATATTATGTAAAAAGTAGAATGGTGTTCGGCCTATAACTAATTTATGGTTGCTGTACACAAGCTGAGAAAAGCTGCTGATAGGCGACGTTGGCAGCTGATTTGCTGTGTGTGGGCTTCTCCGCCAGGCCTCCCTGGACAGGTTGAAAAATCCTATCGGGTGAAGGAACGCATCTGCTTGCTGAGCAAGAGCCATCTTACTAGAAGCCAAAATCAATGTATTTGGATTTCTAATGTACTCTATGAAGTTATCCAATTTGCTAAAAAAACGTAGTTGTACATTGTGGTCGTTATCTCAAAACTGTCACACTAAGGGGCTAATTACTTCTTGCTCAAACACAGGCATAGAATTAACTGACAGGATTTTTGACAGCAAACTTGCTACATCTTACAACTGGTCGGACAAATAATCAGCCAAAGAAACCCCAAAAATAGAGATGTCTGGCTACAAGGCAAGGCAACAAAATTGGCTGACCAGATGACCCGTATAACAGAGTTTTACATTTTTATAGCTGTGAGCACAAACAGGCATTCATATAAATAACCACTTACTGAAATATTCCTTACCTTCAGAATTACAGCTGCCACAATTGCAAACATGGGTACAAGCAGCAAACCAAGCTTCTTCTTGCTCAGTTTAGTTGTTAAAATAAATTTGGCCCACTCCACCTTTTTCATACTGTATGGGGGATACCTGATCTTGTTTACACCTTCCATACCGAGAGACTTAATAAGGCATGCGCGCTTGTGTGAGAAAGTATCAAAGGTGTGCTTCCCATGATAGGCTCCCATTCCACTGTGACCTGGAAGCAAACAAAATAAATCACTGGTGTACATTTCATTAAAGGGCTTGTTCACCTTTGATAACAAATGTATACAGACAGATCTAATCCCTGAACTGTAAATTACTAATCTAATAAATATTAGCGTGGAAACAATCCGCGCAAGCAGATTCAGGGAGATTAGTCACCCCAGCGACAAATCGACTCTTCTTCGGAACTGCCTTCTCCTGCCCTCCGTCGGCTAAAATGAAAATTGCCAGCGGCAATGCACACGCGGCGCTTCGTTTTCTGAAGTCGCCCTAAGTTTCCTCGTGAGGCAACTTCGGGAACTTCCCCGAATGTGCTTGTGTAGACCCTAAAGCAGCAAAGTAAAATTAAACTGCAGCTCACCCGATGGAGAAAATGACCTGGGTGTAGAAACCCCAGGTCCGTCACCTTTGGACTCAATCTGTACAATGTACAAAGTGTAGATAAAATCAGCTCTTTTCGCACTCACCAAAGATGGCAATTGGCTCGGGTGCCGTGCCCCAAACCAGAAAAAACGAGCACGCACTCCTGGAGCCAGCCGATGAGGTTAAAATCTAAGTTTATAACTTTTAATACTATGGAATAAACTTTGGTTTTAACCTCATCGGCTAGCTCCAGGAATGCATGCTTGTTTTTTCTAGTTGTTCACCTTTGAGTTAACTTTTAGTATGATGTAGAAAGTGATATTCTTAGACAATTTGCAATTGGTTTTTAGTTTTTATTATTTGTGTTTTTTTGAGTTATTTAGCTCTTTATTCAACAGCTCTCCGGTTTACAATTTCAATCATCCTGTTGCTAGGGTCAAAACTACCCTAGCAACCATGACAAGGATCTGAATAAGAAACTGGACTATGAATATAAGAGAATAGAAAGATGAATGTTTAAAATAGCAATAATATTACATTTGTTTTTAATAATGTGTTTTAAACATTCTCTCGCCCCAGAACTAGCATCTACCAGACAGCTAACTGTTATTAATGCTGGGAGGGCCAGAGTGTAACATATTCATACCCTGTAATATTTTGCTATTGACACTGAATACAGAAAAGGTTCTTGGGTGTCACGCTTGATAATGGTCAAACTGCAAGCTGTGGTGATAGACCTATCCTGGCAGTAAAGACCCAACAGTTAAGTTAGGCAAGAGTATTAACATAAGAAATAGCTGATATGTTTGTGTTCTGATATGTGTGCCTTAATACCAAGACAACATAAGGGTAAAACATAATCAAGAAGGAAAGATTAGGCAAGTAAAAATACAAAGAGAGGACACAAAGAATAATTATATAAAAAAAACGATCATTATAGAAAAACAATAAACAAAATGAGCAAATGTAAAACTACAGACTGGCAAGTGAGCTGCCAATACAATTGAATTAAAATATTGTGTCACGAGTGTTTATATATTCTAGCAATCCAAAGCACAATATCCCTTCTATCCAAACATTGCTACACCCAATGCCTCTGCCTTCAAATATCTGATGCAGATGTTTAACTCAACAGATAGCAGCAGCATTTAAGATCACCCAAGATTCTGATAAATGACATACCAACTCCTCCAAATGGTAATTCTGTGACTGTGAAATGCATGATGACATCATTTGCAGTGACACCACCACTGGAAGTCTCAGCAATCATTCTTTTAATCACCTGAAACATAAAAATACTATACATCAGAAAGTCTTACATTTGGTCTTCCAAAACTATACTGGCATTACAGTGATTATGGATGTGATCATTTTCTAGCTGGACCATTGCTGTTAGTTAGGTACCTCCGAGGTCTATTTTTATTCAAAAGCTACTAAGTGGTATTATATTGGCTCTATGTTTCTGATGATACAAAATGGTGCAAAACAATAGTTCAATTATTTGAAAAACCTTGGGTACTAAAATTACTATGGGTCGAATATCGAGGGTTAATTAACCCTCGATATTCGACCATCAAAGTTAAATCCTTCGACTTCGAATATCGAAGTTGAAGGATTTACCGAATTCCTTCGATCGAACGAAAAATCGCTAGATCGAACTATTAAATCCTTTGAATCGAACGAACGAAAGAAATTCAGAGTATTTTAATCCGCCGATCGGACGATTTTCCTTCGATCACAAATTGCTAGGAAAGCCTATGGGGACCTTCCCCATAGGCTAACATTGGTGCTCGGTAGGTTTTAGGTGGCGAAGTAGGTGGTCAAAGTTTTTTTTAAAGAAACAGTACTTCGACTATCGAATGGTCGAATAGTCGAACGTTTTTTAGTTCTAATCGTTCGATTCGAAGTCGTAGTCGAAGGTTGAAGTAGCCAATTCGATGGTCGAAGTAGCCAAATAAATACTTCGAAATTCGAAGTATTTTTCATTCTAATCCTTCACTCGAGCTAAGTAAATGTGCCCCTTAATGTTGATAAATGCAAGACAATGCATTTCAGGGCATATACCCCTAACTCTGACCATTTGGTCCTCTACTGAATGCACCTCATCCTGGGGAAGGCTAGAGCCTATATGGATTAATGTGCTAGAGGTGACATCTCAGGTGCCCTAGGCACAATATCAATTACATTAAATTAAACATCTGCCATAAAGTGTATTCACAGGAAATATGCGCAAAACCAAAACACCAGAAGTCTGCTTGGAAATGTTCAAATTCCTAAGATGGAGAAGATCATTTCCTTTAGACTGGGACATTGCTGCCAAATTGGATCCCCCAAGTCGCACATCTCTTCCAACACTTTGACACTATATGAGCTCACTAACCTTAGCAGTGGCTATCCAAACAAATTTAATGGAGAATGGGTTTTGTGGACAGGGAGTGTGATACAAACAGAACAAATGGCTAGCAATATCCAATGTACAGTACATGAGAAAGTACCTATTCAGGGGTTTAACAAAACATGTTTGCTTCTCAATTTATATAAAAGGCATGTTTACATGAAAACTCATTTGTAGCCATTGGTAAATCTGGAATGTTGCCAGTAATTTGACTTACTTGTTTATCTTTAGAGAAAACATAGAGGGCAAGAGGTTTTTCTCTATGGTTTATGAACTCAATGGCTTCATCTAAATTTCTCACTGATACAATAGGAAGGAGGGGCCCAAAAATCTCTTCTTGCATAACCTTGGATTCTGGATTCACATCCACCATGACAGTTGGTTCTGCAATATAGGAAATGGTAGCTGCTTAAACAAATGTAAGAGTAATTTAATAACAGAATGTACAATTATAATCACTTGTATGTCCGGAAGCTGTCACTCAAAATGGCACCTGTGGTTGATTTGTTAGGAGCAAGTCTGCTGTGCTTATTGATGCTGGCTGCTGAGGAAACCCAGGAGTAACAACAATCTTAAGGTGGCACTAGCTCCAGGGATCCTTCCCTTGCATTAATACCCGCACTTGCCCACTATTATGAATAGGAGGCATGACTGCAACTATATAGAACTTTAAGAAGCAGCCTTCAATGCATGAACCTGAGACTCCCCAGACCACATCAAGAATAGTGAGGGTTTTCAAACTTTTTATTGAGCAAATATCAAGTGTGTCTGGCTCCTAAACACATTAAATAGGTTTTGTAAATTCAAAATAGCAGATAAATAATACCTATATAACAAGTTTCTTCATCATAACTCCCCCCATGAACTATTTTCTGTCCGTCCATCAGTTCACGAATGCGCTTAAAATGTCGCTTGTTTATAATCCTTTCATAATCTGGAGACTTCTTAACATCTTCACCATAAAATTCCTGAAAGTGTAAACCCAATAAAAAATTCTGATATCATAGACAGATTAAAATAAAAACGTTGCAATATAATGTTGCTAATAATTGAGTGGTTATAACTTGCATTAGAGCTACAATAGTAAAGGTAACACAATTTACAGATTATAATGTATCAAAGTCAGAAGATACTTTTGTATTTATCACATACCTTAAGTGTTTCCTTAATCTTTTCCACTACTTTATCCTGGATCGACTTGTCACACAGAATGTAATCAGGAGCTATGCAAGTCTGGCCACAGTTGACAAACTTTCCCCATGTAATCCGTCTAAAAGAGAAAATTAGAAATACCTGTCATTAAAAAAGCCAATGCTGTTTTAAGTAATGACAAATTATTGGCAACATATCTGGAGATTTCAGAGTTCAGCACTATGAAAAACCATGGTATAAGCTCTAGTTATACAACCTGACTCAAAAAGACACTAAGGGGCAGATTTACTAAGGTTCGAGTGAATTTTCGAAGTAAAAAAAGTTCGAATCTCAAAGTAATTTGTTGGATACTTCGACCATCGAATAGGATACTACGACTTTGAATTTACTTCTACTTCGATTTGAAATAAAAATTTTTGAATATTCGACCAATCGTTAATCAAAGTACTGTCTCTTTATAAAAAACGTCAACTTCAATACTTCGCCAAATTAAACCTGCCGAATTGCTATGTTAGCCTATGGGGACCTTCTACAAACTTTTTCTAAGTCTTTACACATCGAATAAAAATCCTTTGATCGTACGCTAAAATCGTTCGAATATTCGAATTCAACGTTTTTCAATTCGATGGTCGAATTTCGAAGTTTTTTGTACTTCGAAATTGACCCTTGATAAATCTGCCCCTAAGACAACTGGCTGTTATTTGGAATTTTGGAGTTCCAAGCCCCCAGGCTTCCCAGCCACACTGGACTGCCTGCCTCGTACATAAAATACACTTATCAACAATATTATTTACCCAGACAGTGACTTTTTTTTTTTTTTTTTTAAGATATTTAACTTGTATGTACACTAGACATGGACATAAAAACAATAAATCATAATGACAAACAATAAAAGACGTAAAGACATTGCAGTCCATTAAATCCCTTTCAGGAGATTATTATGCATATATTACCACCAACAATAATAATTATGCTACATTGCATGTCTGTTAAAGCTTCACCTTTATTGAATATCAGACAGTCTTTTAACAAGCGTGGCTACAGATGCACTTCCTCAAACCTTTCTATCTTGTTGCTCCTTACCTATGGAAATTGATCCGTAAATTCCTTTCGTAAGGAACACTCTCTAAATCTCTTTAAGAAAAAAACTCAGATTCTACCTTCTGGAGCACTAGAACATTATATAGTCTAGTCTACTGCTGTCAATTGCCCAAACCTTTTGAACTTTGTCCTCTAATTTGTGGCAGTATGTTATTCACCCACTTAGACTGTAAGCTCTGCGGCAGGGTCCCCAACCACCAGGCCACGGACTGGTGCCGGGCTGTACCGAACCAGGCCAGCTCTGGTCCCGGCTGCAGTCTCTAATAGCTCCAAAAACAATGAAAAAGGCCCCAGTTACCTGCAGTCCCAGCTCCCTAACGTTCCATGGCCATGACAACAGTTGTGTGAAGCTCAGGAAGTTTTCTACTGTTGCAACAAGGACCAAAGTACTGTTTGGACAGATTTTTTTTTGATAAGCCTGAAATGCACCCATGCATCTCCCCCACAGAAAAATTGTCTTGCTGAGAACTTGTCTGTGGTAGCAAGAAAGGCAGGGACCTCCTTCCAACTGTGTCTCTACCCACAACACTTAATTTTTTTGTATTTATACTTTTTGTATCTATTACAATACTTGTCCTCCCTGTGTGTACTTTGTACATTGTAAGATTGTACAGTGCAGCGTATCCTTGTAGAACTTTATAAGTAAAGTTATACCTACATACATACGAGAGGAGGATAAATATTATGTTCTAACAAATTCTGCATTTTAACTCTACAAGGGAAAACTTTGACAAAGGCTAAAAACAGGAATTACTATTAGTGCCCTGTAATGCTACAATAGTTACTGTCACTAAACTTAATATGTCAGGACACAACATTTTTCTCTTTTTACTGCAGTTTAAGTAGATCAAAGGACAACATGTTTATTGACTTTTATCTAGTTTTCAAAGTCAGTCAGTACATCTCACCTACTAGCTATGTCAATATCACAGTTCTTATCTATATAACATGGACTCTTCCCTCCTAGTTCAAGGGTGACTGGGGTAAGGAACTTGGCAGCTGCTGACATTATTATTTTGCCAACACTGGTATTGCCCGTATAGAAGATGTGGTCAAATCTTTGTGCAAGCAGCTCAGTTGTTTCAGAAACCCCACCATTTACTACAGGGTACAGCTCCTGCAAGGGAAAAGTGACAACAATGTTAAACAGCAACAGTAATTACATCTGTTTTAAAAGAATTACAGCATCAACATAAAATAAGAAGTGAATTATTAATTCTACTAATCCAATTGATTGATTTGTCTAGCAGGTTATTAGTGCTCATCTACACAAAAATCAGAATTCTACACTCATCACTGAATAAGGCAAGAAATGTATGTGATATTCCTACAATGTTCAACTTTATACTATTCTCTATTGTACTGTTCCTTACTGTCAAAAATGATTCTATTTTTCTATAGTATTTTAAATATAATACACAATGTAAAACTTATGTATGATTCATTCAACTGAAAAACAGAATACATCAATTTTACAAAGCATAATTTTTATTGAAGCCATAGAGACATAAAAAGAGAAAATAAATACATTTGTATTTTCACTTTATGTCTCTATGGCTTCAATTGTAAATGATAGTGGGTGATAGTAGAAGTCAATGCCAACTGAAATGTTTTTTTTGTGTGTTTTAAAAGAGAGAATATTCTATACTGGATCTTACTTTCTTCAACACATTGTCTATCACAACGTATAGTTTAAAATGAGTTGAAAGAAAGGTTCCAGCATGAAATTAATTTTAAAGACTCCTCAACCCCAATACCCCATAAGCTGCAGAAAGATGCTCTAGTCCAGTCCACTACTTGAGGACGAGTTTGGGGTGGGTAAATTCATTACTGTACTGCACAACTCTAAGAACTGTGAGTAAGTGTGTGACTAGCATTCTTGTAAGCATTTAAAACATATGCTATTCCAAGGTGCAAAAACTGCAAACTGCCTATCTCTGAGGCAAGAATCCTGCAGGTTCTCAGATTCTAATTGGCGACAACTTTTGAATTTTATTTAGGTACAAAAAATTATTAGTTAAAATTTTTGTTATAGTCTTCCTTAGAAATTAAACTGCCACATAATAAAATGATCTTACCTTATCCAAATAGCGAGGGATGAGTTTCTCCAAAAGAGTGGCAGTGTTCTCACTGACTTCTGATGGCTTTATTACAGCAGCATTGCCTTTTCGGCACAATTAAAAAAACACAACATTATGATATAAAAAATTGCATAACCACTAAAGATAAAAAATGACATAAACTGCAGGAGGAGGACTCTAAAGAGCATTGCATTAATGTCTGCGTTTAAATTCCCTTCAAGAAAAGGCATGCTTTGTAAAATATTCGTCATGCTCTATTCACTAATCTTCGGAACACCTAAGTTCAACTTTAAATTTACTTTTAGTATTATATATTTTAAAACAGTCTGCAACTGATCTTCATCTATTATTCTTGTAAGCATTTTTCTTTTGTGTGTGTTTTTATTTTCTAAATCTACAGCTTTTAGTTTAGCAGCAATCTGGTTGCTATAATCAAAATCCGCAAATCAACCAGGCAGCGGTTTGAATGAGGAGTGGAATATAAAAAGGAGAGGCCTGAACAAACATATAACTAACTGCATTGTTGCCTCACAGAGCAATAGTTTTTTTTTTTTGGTACTAGGGTTAGCTAGAAAAAACAAAAACAGAGTGAGACACATGCCACTTGAACTTTCACAATTTCCACCCATCGCTCACACCAATGCCAAAATCTATATTAAGCAATGGTCAATGGCAGCACAGTTTTGTAACAAAGACAATAAAATAAATTGTGGATGATGCATGCAATGTTTTAGTTGCATTCACAGAGTGTCTGGGTTAGGACAACATGCACACTGCTGTTTTGACTGCCAATTTGATGACATCACTGTAGGTAATGAACTGGGAGCACATCCAATATACTGGCAAAGCTAGTGAGTGTAACACCCAAGAATGTAGGAGAAAGTTCAACTCAGACCAAGAGCAGGGAGAGCTATTAAGACACAGAGTTCAGTTTTGTATTATTGATATTCTAAGCAAAAATGTATAGTTTTTTAATACAGGTACCTGTAAACATTTTTTTATTTACTGTATAAGCTCTCTTTTCATTGCCATTGGTTATCTTTAGTATAAAAAGCCTTGCACTGGGCAGTCTAGACATAGTCATATTATAAAACTGTGTCACTAAGAACTTGACAATGAAAAGATACACATTAGAATTATTAAAATGTACAACTATAGTTGATACGATTCAGATAAAGTAGAATTTCAAGAGTTGCAAGAGTCTTTTTTAATAAAGCACATGTATAAATAAATCATTTATAAGCCATATCATGTAACAATTTTACCTGCTGCTATGGCCCCCACTACAGGTTGCAAAAGAACCACCACAGGATAGTTCCAAGCTCCAATGACCAGGGCAACGCCAAGAGGTTCATAATTAATATACACGTCATCACCCATAGTCATTATGTTCTTTTTAACGTGCTTAGGCTCTGTCCACTTCGGGAGATTTTCAATGGCCAAATCGATTTCACCAAGCATTCCCATAATCTCATAGCTGTAAGCAGTGCATTTATTCTACAGAAAAACATCACATAAACAAAGAGATTAATATTATGACACTATGACAAGGTCAAAGAAAGCTAGCTCTACTACAGTCCATGGACCACTGACTTCATTATAATAGTGACAAAAGGTATCAAAGTTTTTGGTTAATGGTAATTAAAAATATGTTTACAAATGATTCAGTGATACTGTCTATGAAAAGCAATTCACATGGAGTATTGTACCAACTCATACAGTACTTCCGCAAATGAAAACTGCTGATATTGTGCTGTATCACTTCTAGCCGAGAAGCTCTTATAAATAATAACTTCTAATCTTTATTTCTAACTATTGATTTGTTTTTTGTTTGTAGCATTCTACAGTTCTGCAAAAATGACTGTGACTTGTATGACTAATTGGAGTCCTATGGGCTAAATATGGTCTTTTTTTTGCATCCAGTCGGCATTATAGTTCGCTTTAAGCCTTTGTACAATATCATGGTTTTAATATAAAATATATATAATAGCTCTGTATAAAAATTTAGTGAAAGATAGTTAAACATATTTTGTAAAACTGGATCTTTAATTTAAGACGAAACTATAAGGAATTGCTTACTTCAAATGTCACAAAAATATAACCAGCAGCTCACCTATTGATAAAGTGATAGATATAAGCTGCTGTGCAATATCTAGAGTGCTCAAGATTCCCTACAGCATGGTTAAAAGTGGATATACGGGTAAAGATCTTTTGCCGATATGCCCATCTTGAGGTAGGTGATATCTGGATTACAATGCAGGACAAGCAGACGGTCGGAGCGAGGACCGCATCAATGAGCTGATGAGGGGATTTTTAAACCTGCCCAATCAAGATCTGCCGATTTTCAGACGGATATTGGTCAGGAAAGCCAATATCAGCCCATGTATAGTGCAAGGCAAATTTAGGGGGAATTATATGATATCAGCATGGTAAATTCAGTGAACACAATTATATGATGGAAAAAATAACCTTGTGCAAGTCTGCTATCAGTGCTTCAACAAAGCCAGCTTCATTTTCAGTGAGCATTCTTCGCATGGCTTGCAGTTGCTGGATTCTGAAGTCTATAGAACGTGTCCTCCCTGTGAGAAAGGCCTTCCTTGCTTTGTCCACTATTTGCTTCATGTTGTCGATTGGTGAGGCTATTAAAAGAACAAACAATCCAGAGGGTTCCCTATTAGAAAATGATGCACGGTATATGTAAATTACATATACACTCACACACACATTTTACAAAACTGGACACAATTACAGATTTATTAAACATATTTTGAAAACAGAGCATACCACTACCATCTAACATTGCTGCCCTTACAATTCCATGTTTATGTGGCCTGAGATGCAAACACACTCTCATCCGCACACTGTAGGTCACAAGTCAGAGATCCATCTGTAACCTCCCTTAGATCCCTTTTCATAAAAGAGGTTATTGTCTTGGGTTTGAGCCTTTATCCTGTGTCACCTTTCCTTCAATGATATCAGTGGTGGGAAGCCTCACAGATAATATGCCCTGTTCCTGGATCTCCCTCAGATTTTTTTTTATTTCTTCTACTTGTTATTTGTTTTAACCCCTTTTAGGCAAGCTTTTTACATGTGTGGTTTATTTAACACCATCTAATTACATGTACACCCTAAATACAGATATGAATGTGCTCAACACCCAAAGCTTAAATATAACATATCGGAGAAGATCACTACCAAGAAGTATATACGGTTGCATTATAATAATCGAGTATCAATTTCACTGGCTAACTGGTCCCTGGCCTCTACAATGAAATTGATTCAAATATCACATAATGATTAATCGTCAGAAAGGTTAAAACTAAGTAAGTTCCACCTAAATATATCAGTAAACCCTCAAAGTAGTGCTACTCACATTTACTGGCTAGAAACAACAACCAGAAAGGAGCAAATTTTTTTTAAGTTATGGACAACATACATGGAATCTTTACCACAACAAATTACCTTGCAGTACACACATTTAGATGTACAACATGGTATGATACAGCATTATTGACAGAACAGCCGTTGGTCATGGAGTCGTCCCAATACCACAGAGACCAGCTACAAGAACAGCGAGAACCGAGCCATGAACTCCCCAGGGGCCACCTAACTAACAGGTTACTAGCCTCCTAGCTACAGACTCCTCAATCGGATCTTATTAGTCATTTGACATTTGAGCTGATAGTTTATATATAGTCAATATTGTTATTATGACATAAGAAACTAGATACATAATGCAAATGTAACACTACAGGATTTTTACTATGTCTAGTCATGATTGCACAAATATTATGTACAAATCTTTAAATAAACAAGTTTAAAAAAGTAGTGCTGCTCTGAGTACCCTGTCAAAAGAAATACTGCATTTCTTTCCTTTTATTGTGTACACATGGGCTTCTGTATCAGACTTCCTGCCTTCAGCTTAAACTTCATTGCCCTGGGCGTGAGCATGCTCAGTTTGCTTCTCTTCCCCCCTCCCTTATCTGCTGTAATCTGAGCCCAGAGCTATAAGTGAGCAGGGAGAGACTCAGGCAGGAAGTGATGTCACACCAAGCTAATACTGCAGCTGCTACCCTAAACAAACAGATAGCTTCTACAGCTTTTTTTTCAGGTATGGTAAAACATTCAACAGAATAAATATAGCATTCTAGCTTGCACTATTGCAGCTAATCTATTGGCAATAAAATACCTCTGTAGCTTTCCTTCTTCTTTAATGGGGTGGTTCACTTTTAAGTTAACTTTTCATAAGTTAAAGAATGGTTTATTCTAAGTAATTTTTAATTTGGCTTTAATTTTTTCTTTTTTATATAGACTCTTTCCAGCATTCTAACAAATTCTCTGTAAGGCTAAAAATGTATTGTTATTGCTACTTTCAATTACTCAATTACTCATCTTTCTATGCAGGCCCCCTCCTATTCATATTCCAGTCTCTTATTCAAATCAATGTATGGTTGCTAGGGTAGTTTGAACCCTAGCAACCAGATTGATGAATTTGCAAACTGGAGAGCTGCTGAATTAAAAGCTAAATAACTCAAAATTAGCTGCAACAGCTGCAAATTGTCTCAGAATATTGCTCTCTACATCATACTGAAAGTTCATTTAAAATGAACAACCCATTACACTGTCAGCAAGACATGATCTGTGGACAAAACCAACAGGGGCAAAACATGTGTCAGGCACTGAGCTAAAAGAACAGAATACAGAGAACTGACGTTAGCCATGTTTCAGTGGGGTAGTGGAGCTTACAATTTAAGGTCCCTATCACATTCACACACAGTATTATACCAACAACCTGTTAGCACATGATCTGACTCATGAAACCACCGCTTGGTGGTGAAACTGAAGATCTATATATTGCACAACATAATAAAACGAACACACTAGAACTCAGTATTAAGTAAATAAAAGTGGGAATACATTCAGTTAAGAGTTTACAGAAGTGTAACCAAGCAGATGGCAAGTTTGCAGGAAGGATGTCTCCCACGGAATATATACCCACACATAACGCTAACGCAATTTGATTTCAGCATAAACCCAGGCAATCTGTTATTCGTGTATCTGCTTAGATATAGATATATATATATATATATACATATATATATATATGTATATATGCATATATATATATATATATATATATATATATATATAGGTCCGCCTGCTTCCATCTGTACTGTTACCTGCTCTGTAAGTGAAATAGTCCAGATGCCAATGACCCCGCAGCTCAGCGCTAGAAGCAAATAGTGACAGCGGGCAGTACCAAGCACAAAGCTCCCCAGCTGCTTTCCACCACGTAGAACACGTAATGTGGAATTTATAGGGTGGCTACCTGTCCGGTTTTGAAATGGACAGTCAGGTTTTCCAGGGAACTGTCCAGTTCAAAACCACCTTTCCTGTTTTCTGACTTCTGAAAACCGGACAAATATGTGCAGCTAAAGCTAAAGTTCTCCCCTTTGTTGCGAGTGTCAGTGTTCCCAACCTCCTGTCCTGTAAGTCTGCAAGGTATCCGATAGCTACAGGCGCAGCACAAGCCCCTTCTCCTTTCTGTCCAGATTCCGGAACCACCCTTGGCCCCCTCCTGACGTCGTAACACAGAGCACTACTTAGTTATGCCTGCCCACATTACGTAGCCCTCCCAAAGTACCCGCCCCTGCTGTCACTCAATAGGCTAATTTCAATGCAGGGAGAAAGAGGGAGATACTGAACAGGTCCATCAAGTCTGCCCCGATATTCTGCTGTACTCTCCTCAGTGTCAGAAAAGGCCTGCCTGCTGCTTGCAGTGATCCAGAAGCAGTGGAGTAAACTGTGACAAAATAGGAACCTATTCCTATTGCTATTAAAAAGTTAGTACTCAGACAGTGTTTTTTGTAGGGGCTCAGTTAAGCCATTACTGTCTGAAAGTGCCCAATAAAGGAGACTTCCAAAGCATGATGAGGGTCAGAAGGAGGGGTTTTCAGCCTTTTTGGATAAGTAAGAAGGTTGCTGTTGTTTTTTTAGTTGTCACTGTGGTTTAAAACTTGTTTTGTGATAACCCTCCCCCCCTTACTGAGATAACAAACAACACATTTAACAGTTAAAAACCTAGAAATTCATATTTGCTTTAGGGAAACTAGATGCAATCATGTACATGCCAGCATGGGGGCCTAGGTAATTCTCTTTTCAGCTTCAGTACTGTACATTGACGTTAGCACACTGATTTTTTTATGTAGCAAATGTCCCTATAAATACTATCCTGCAAGCGAGCGAGCATCTTCACTGGCATACAATGAATGCCATGGCCCATCCTTAGTGTAGTCTTGTGGCACTTAAACAGCACTACAAAACCTTGAGCACTTTTTGGTGGCACTTAAATACAGCAAGCAATTTGCACTCTGCAGATTTCATTCTTCTGCCAGTACTGATTCTAATACTACTGTGTGACCTGTCTGCCTCTTCACTGCATCTCCTTAAAGTGATACTGACACGTATACATTATTATTCAAAATATTAACGTACATCAAAAGTTACCTATAGATTATGTTGATTGTTTTTCACTGATAGGGCTGCTTTTGAAGTAATTGTTACTTGAAGTTCCTAAACCTGACTGTTTTGCCAACCTGTCATTTCTCAACTTCTCAGTTAGAGTTTCTAATGCTAACAGACTGCTGAAGCTCAAATATGGCAGCCCCCTCAGAGAGTAACATTGGGGATCAGATAGGTTAATGTAAAAGCAGGGCTGAATTTACATAGTGGGCACTCCTAGGCCCACTGACATTCGTTGCCCCCATACCCTCCCTTTTATTCATTCAAGTTTTGATCATCGGGACAGGAGCAATGGGGATTGGTGCAAGGGAAATGTATTCAACTATTTTATCTCCTGTGCGTCCTCAGTGTTTCTGAAATAATGTGGATTTGGTTGGGTAGCATGCCGCCCCCTAAAATCCTGTCACCCAAGGCCTGGGCCTTGGTGGCCTTTCCACAAATCTGGGCCTGTGTAAAAGCATCTGTAAATACTTTTATGGCAAAATTATTATGATACATGCGTTTTCTATAGTCGCCCGAAGTTGCCTCACTGAGGCAACTTTGGGCGACTATTGAAAACGCAGCAATGCGTGTGCATTAGCTCAGGCGACTTTTCATTGTAGCCTATGGGGAAAAACACTGAGGCAGTTCGGGGAGATAGTCGCTCAAAAGACGGGGCAGACAATATTTGATTGACAGCTGAGATTTTTAAATTTTAAAATGTTTAATTTGAAAAGGAGTTTTATTTTACAGCTTTTTGTGTCTGGGTGACAGGTCCACTTTAATAGTGTAACAGTGTTTACACCTTGCTACATATTTCGCAAAATTGTCAGTTGTCGCTCCAACTAACCCCTGTCAAAAAGCTGACTGGCTTCCCCACTGTAGACCGTAGTGAGAGTCAGTATGCAGTGAGCAGTCCACTACAACCATGGGCAGAATTGCCATCTCATATATGCAAGAGTATTATAGTTTTTTATTATATTATATTATAAAGAACATCCCATTTAAGATGGAAAAGCAAATACGAACAAAAGTTGCTTAGTCTTCTAGTATTGCTGTAATATTTAACAGGATTCACTTACATATTGGAGGGTCCAGGTGTTCCGACCTGGAGGAAGATAAACCAGGGCAAAGTATACATTAGTACTACCGTCATCCTACTGTCATATACAAATGCAGTTCAATAACCTTTTTTGCTAGCATTTAGAAATTCATTTCAAGTACTAAATTATTTTTGCCACAGAAGGATAATTTGTGGTAATTGCACAGTTGTATGGTTCTATAGAATCCCTTAAAGGGGTTGTTCATCTTTAAACTAACATTTAGTATGATGTAGACTAGAATGCTATTGTTAGACAATTTGCAATTGGTATCTATTTTTTATTTATATGTGGTTTTCAAGTTTTTAGCTTTTTATTTTGCAACTTTCCAATTTGCAAGTTCAGCAATCTGATTGCTAGGGTCCAAATTACCCTAGCAACCAGGCCCAGACTAGCAATCTGTGGATTCTGGCAAATTCCAGAGGGGCTACTGTAAATTGCCATAGACAGTAACTATTTAGTGGGCTGGTGGGGGGCTGTTTGGGCCTATGTGTACTGGAAATGCCAGGACCTATTTTGACACCCAGTCCAGACCTGCTGTGATACAAATGTGACATGGCAGGCCATGTATGAATGTGAGTGTGATCAAGTGCATTCAATATGGCTCCTTAGTTGTAAAATGGATGTACTGATATTAGCAGGAGAACAGGGAATAGTAGGAGTTAAGGTGATAGACTCTCATATTTTATTCACATAGTTATAATCAACATACACAGCAATTATACACAGCAATTATTTTCATTCACATGGTTATTTCCATTTTCATGGTCATTCTCATGGCCATGTACTGGGCATGTAGCCATTATTATTATTTTATATGTCTATGTGTAATGATCTATTACTTTGTTATTGTATCATTATAAAAAGGAGCTCAGCTGGGGGGGCTGTGGGACTTCATCTACAAGCAGACGTGTTGTGTAGAATAATTGGTCTTGTAAGGACCAATGGCCGATTGATGTGCTCTGGGAGTCGCTGTATTTGATTTGGGCCCGGGGTCCCCCAGCTGATGTTCCTCTCAGAAGTCTGCCAAGGGAAGCTCGGCTAGACGTTGCGTTGTCTTCAATCGGTATTGTATTACTTTTCTTACAATATATTATTCTTCTCTAATGATGATCAATGTGTGTGTTTTATTTCCACCCCTATATTTGATAAGTCTGCTGGGGGAAGTGCTCAGTTAGACATTTAGTTTGTTATAAGTCTGCCAAGGGAACTTGTAGCAAGACATTTTGGTACCAGGAGTGGGGTTCGAGAATAAGATAAAATGTTTAAGAGAAAGAATAATAGCATTGTGGGGAAAGCTGTAAATATTGTAGATATCCCTGGTTGGGATGATACTTCATGTAAAATTATTGCCACTGAGTGGTCTAAAGGTGCAGGATTGTGTGAGGATTGGGCGCATCAATTGAAAGATGTTAGTCCAATTAACATAGTTACATGTTTAGAGAAAGTACCCTTTCAAAAAGGACAGGATTTGTGTGCTTTAGGAAGACGGGGGTGGATTTTGTTGTCTGCGTATCGCAAGCAGCATAGTGATTGTTCAGAGTTAAAAGCACGTATTTCTCAGTTTGAAAAAGAAATACTTGACTTACAGAGTCGGGTTACAGTGTTGCAGTGTCAAAATAGATTATTAATGGATAAAGCTGACACGTATCAGCAAGTTGCCGAAACGGCCGCTGTGCGATGTGCAAAGTATAAATATCGAAAGCGTAAAGGAAAAATTAATATGAAGAAAGTATCCAAACTAATTGCTAAGGCAGGAGTTGATTGGGATCCAGATCAGTGGGATGGCAATATTTGGGATACTAGTGATGAATCAGAGGATGATAGGGAAACCTTGTGTGAAAACAGACAACAGTACTCAAATGAGTTTCATGCTGTAGCCAAACCAATTGAGCAGAGAAAAGCAGTAAATGCGTCAGGTGGGGTTGTAAATACTACCACCTTAGAAGATTTTACACAGCAAGAAGTAACAGATTTACATGATAGGTTTAAACAAAGATCATCAGAGCCCCTCATATCCTGGCTAGTGCGGTTATATGAGAGAGGGGCTGCTGGAGTTAATTTGGATAATGGAGACTCACGTAAGTTCTGTCTATTGTCTAATGAGGCAACTGTGCAGGACGAGTTTCGTAATTTTCAGGGTGCAAATATGTCCTCGATGTTAGCATTGGCTGCTCGTGGTGCATCCAGGCGTTATCAGATAGAGTCAGATTGGCCGGCTAATAATAAATCTTGGTATACTTTGAGGGATTGTATACAGCAAATAAAAGAGGAAGGTATGAAAACTGCAGTATTTGTTGGGCAAGCAGATCAAGTACTGGATACTCCCTTAACTGTACAAATTAGAAACAAAATGATTAAGCTTGCTCCGCCGGCATATAAAAATGTTATTATGACGCTGCTCGGTAATGAGACAGGGCAGCCTCTACAGCATGTTATTGAGTCCATTCGAGAGCTTGGAGATCTAGGAGATTGGGGTCCCAAGGATAAGTACAAGGACAGGGATAATAAAAAGGATAACAATCAGAAGGGAAATTTTGGTGATAGAGTCCCCAGAAGGGACATGTTTAATGCCCTAATGAGAGATGGAGTCCCAATAGACGAGATAGATGGAATAGATACTTTGGAAATGTGGAGATTGTACAAAAAACGGGGCTTGCATAAAAATCAAAATAAAAGTGTGGGAAAACAAGATATCCCTGGGCTGATCTGTCTCAGGCTCAGCGATTTAAATCAGATTAGGGATCAGGTCAAGCTCCAGTAATAGCATATACAGCATGTAGATGACCGCCCGTACGTTAATTTAGATATATATTGGAAAAATGGAAATATACAAAAAGTACAAGCCCTAGTTGATACCGGAGCGGAGGCCACTATAATTGCTGGGAATCCAAAATATTATAAAGGGCAACAAGTCACTATTACTGGATTGGGGGGGAAAACAGACCCTTGGTGTACAGGTTATGGTTGAATTAAAATTGGACAACTTCCTAAAAAGAAATATTCTGTGTTGATTGTACCTATTAAAGAACACATAATAGGTATAGATATATTAAAAGGAATGCAATTAGATTTGCCTGATGGCAGATACCAGTTTGGTGTTCGTAATTGTAAATATGTAAATACTGTTATAGTTGGACGGTTAAAAATGCCTCCCGTGGAATTACCTCCAGCTGTTAAGACTGTGAGAATGAAACAATACTGAATTCTGGGAGGGCATAAAGAGATAACTGATACAATGCAAGAGTTAGTCAAAGCAGTCAGTATGCAGAATTATATGCTGTTTTTCAAACTTTAAAGCAAGAAAATTTAGGAGAGTGTTATCTATACACAGACTCGTGGTCGGTAGCTAGTGGGTTAACTCCTTGTTGCATACTTGGCAAAAACATCAATGGAAAGTTCACGCAAAAGAAATCTGGGGTAAGGATTTATGGCAGGAGATATGGGATATTGTATTTAAAACAAATGTTACTGTATTTCATGTTGATGCGCATTGTCCTATTGATTCATTAGAACGTTTATTCAACTCTATTACAGATGAAAAAGCAAAAGTTGCTGAAGCAGAGACCCAGCCTATTGATGATATAGACCTTAAAGGTTTGGCTTCCTGGGCACATCAGAAAAGTGGACACTTAGGAGAAAAAGCCACGTATAGATGGGCGCAATCACGGGGAATAGGTATCCCATATGATATCATTAGAACAGTGATTTCAGAATGTCCCATATGCCAACATACACAGCATAGACCAATACCACATACTATGAAAGGACAGATTGCAAGGGGTAAATTACCTGGTCAAATATGGCAAATAGATTACATTGGTCCATTGCCAAATAGTAGAGGATGTGCAAAGTAATTTTACTGAATTCAAGTGATGCTGATTTACTTATACAAGCAAAAGACCGTATTGCTCAAATAATCATTATGCCAGTCTATCATGGGCCAATAAATAAAGGAAATCCTCCAACTGTGTTAACAATAAGAGGTGATAAAGGTTTTGGAGCTACGGGAATTCAAAGTGGTGCAAAAATTTGGATACAGCACCCAAATAAACAACCAGAACCTGCTGAAGTAATTGCAGCAGGAAAAGATAATGTTGTATTAGTAATCAGACCAGGTCAAGAGAAATGGGATTATGTCCCAATAGAAAAATGTTATTTACGAGAATAATAAACTGTATTTCTTTATAGATCAACATTAAAGGAAAAAGAAGTCTTACCTATGAGGACTGAAAAACTCTTTCCCAAAATGGTGGTTGGATTCCCAGGATGATCAACTATCTTGTGGCCCTACCCAATCTTTGCTCCAGGAAATGGAGGTCGGGTTTGTCAAGTTCTTATTTTGGCAGGACTTGAGTTCCTGATTGTCATGCTGACTACTACCTGTGTGTATCAACCACAGGATTTGCCATGGTGTGCACAATCATCCGATCAACTCAATGGGAGCAGAGAGAGATCTAAAAGGGCACTGTCTTTGCGAGGGGACAATTTGTGGGAGTATATGGCTAAAGATGTATTGAACACTAGCTACATGTGCTTAAAAGATGTCCTAAGTCCTGGTGAACTAATTGAGACTTGTTTTATTGCCATCCCAACACCCACGACAGTTTTGACAGCAACATTTCAAAGAAAATATAATGACTTAAATGTTGAGGACTCAGATACTGAAACTTATATACCTGTTTATGCATATGTTGCAGATCAGAATGCTACAAGAAAAATGAAAAAAAGTTTTCTTTCTTTGATCACTCACCATATAACTGCAGCAGATGTGTGTTATAACATGAGTATGAAAGAATGTAATAATATTACTACTAATATGTTGTGTAATCATACGATCCTCTCTCCCAGTCTAGATAGGTATGTCCCATTACCAAAAGGATGGTTCTTTTCTTGTGGAAACATTTCCTTTACTTATATTCCAGCCAATATTTCTGGAGGGCCTTGTGCACTTACCAGACTTAGTTTAACTATCCCTACAAGCCATATATTACAAGATCAGACCATACATCGCTATAAAAGAAAGGCATCGTATGAGCAACTCCCATCTGATTGTGAATCAGACTTACATTTGTTTGATAAATCAGAAATTATAGCTTTAAGTGCTTCACTGGTTGCAATACCTGGGTTGACCATATATCAAGGCCGTCAAATTAATAAGATTGCTTGTATTATGGTCAAGAGTATAAATGCTACCAGTAAAGCTATTGCTAGTCTCTTAGCAGATTTTGGAGATATTAGAAATGCAGTACAACAAAATAGGGCTGCCATTGATTATTTGCTTTTTAAGCATAACCACGGCTGTCGATATTTTAAGGGTATGTGTTGTTTTAACCTTTCTGACCATTCTCATGCTATTAACCAACAATTAGGTATTCTACATAGTTTAGTCACTAATATTACTGAACATAAGGATGAAGGTTGGTGGGACTGGCTTACTAGTTGGATCCCTGATGTGGGAGGTTGGGTTCAAACAGTTATAGAAGTAGTTTTGGTTGTGATATTTTGTCTGATCATAATTCAATGCTTACCCTCACTAATACCCCAAAGCAATGAAGAAGTATAACTTTTTAAGAATATATTTATAGGTATACCATATAACCCAATTATTTAGTGGTATAGTTACAGTTACCATAATCTTCAATAGTAGGAAAGTAGAAAATATAATTTGGTAGTACATCCAATATTGATATCATTGATTTTCATATGTTGTGAAGTCTCTCGCTTGTATTGCAAACAACCGAGGGTCGTGTGAGATTATATTGAATGCAATTGATCAAGGGTCGAATGTGATACAAATGTGACATGGCAGGCCATGTATGAATGTGAGTGTGATCAAATGCATTCAATATGGCTCCTTAGTTGTAAAATGGATGTACTGATATTAGCAGGAGAACAGGGAATAGTAGGAGTTAAGGTGATAGACTCTCATATTTTATTCACATAGTTATAATCAACATACACAGCAATTATACACAGCAATTATTTTCATTCACATGGTTATTTCCATTTTCATGGTCATTCTCATGGCCATGTACTGGGCATGTAGCCATTATTATTATTTTATATGTCTATGTGTAATGATCTATTACTTTGTTATTGTATCATTATAAAAAGGAGCTCAGCTGGGGGGGCTGTGGGACTTCATCTACAAGCAGACGTGTTGTGTAGAATAATTGGTCTTGTAAGGACCAATGGCCGATTGATGTGCTCTGGGAGTCGCTGTATTTGATTTGGGCCCGGGGTCCCCCAGCTGATGTTCCTCTCAGAAGTCTGCCAAGGGAAGCTCGGCTAGACGTTGCGTTGTCTTCAATCGGTATTGTATTACTTTTCTTACAATATATTATTCTTCTCTAATGATGATCAATGTGTGTGTGTTTTATTTCCACCCCTATATTTGATAAGTCTGCTGGGGGAAGTGCTCAGTTAGACATTTAGTTTGTGATAAGTCTGCCAAGGGAACTTGTAGCAAGACACCTGCTTGCAACAATTCATTAATTTGAATAAGAGACTAGAATATAAATAGGAGAGGCCTGAATAGAAATATGATTAATAAGTAGCAATAACAGTAAATTCGTTGCCTTACAGAGCACTTGTTTATTGATGGGGTCAGTGACACCCATTTGAAAGTTGTAAAGAGTTAGAAGAAGAAGGCGAATTGTCATAAACTATAAAACATGGAGACCAATTAAAAAGTTACTAAGAATCAGCATAACATACTAAAAGTTAATGTAAAGGCTAGAATAATGTTAGCAATGCTGTATTGTGTATACTAAATATAAACATGAACTTACTGCACCAGAAGTCCAATTAAACAAATAATTTATGCTTTAAAAGTTGGCGCAGGGGGCTGTCATCTTGTAACTTTGTTAAACATCTTTGCAATACCAAGACTACGCACATGCTCAGTGTGGTCTGGGCTTCAGTTGGGAGGTTAAGCGTAGGGATGGTCATACTGTAAATGATCAAAACAGCACACGTCAAATAATATCTGCCAGAAGCCGATACAGCAAGACTGATTAATAATCAGAATATACAGACTGCACTGGGTCTGTGGATACAAATCTACACAGTTGTTACAGTGAAACAAAGCTGCTTGAGTTCTGGGAAGTAAGGTGGGAGGCTCCCCCCTGTCGTTTGAAAGTATGATTGTTTCCATGGAGAGCATTTTGGGACCATCTTTCGTTTCCTATATGCAGCTGTCAAGAGTAAGTAAAACGAAAAGGTGAATTTCACTGCATACAGTCAGGTTTCTTATAAAAACTGTACATGTTTTTTAACTAAAGTATATTGGAGATAGGTTTCTTTTTAATTAAAGAAAGTTAAAATGGGATTTTATTTTTTTGCCTTTACACTTGGAGGGTGTAACAAAGCCAGCAGAGTGAGGCAACATAAATACTAGCCATTGTGAGAAGGCAACAGTCTGTGGTTGTTGAATATTAATTATCCCCAATGTATTTTTTAAAATAAAGAGGATTAGTGTGGACAATATTTTGAGCAGTATCACCCCAATCACAGGTTGTCATATGGGGCAACCCAAAAGCCAGTAGGCACTTAAGGAACCCAGCTCAATTTAACCAAAGGAAACTGTTGTCTATTTGGTTACTACCAGATCTTACTGCATGGGGTTCTCATGGCACTCAGAAGGGCAGTCAGTGTGGTTTGATATACACATATATCGTATATACACAAAGAATATAGAGAGGCAGAATTTTACAGAACAGAGGCACTGTTCAGATAAGGATGAGACAGGTGAATGGACATAAGAGACAGAATCAAGTACAGGAAAGACAGGATGGGTAAGCAGATACAGATATCAGTAGCCTGCAGCCCATGAATTTAAAAAAAAGACAGGAAGTACGGATTAGGACGAGAGTTGCAAACAACTCCAAATTGATCCCAGGAAGTCTTTTGTTGGCTAAAACAGCAATTCGGCAGATTTAAAGTGGCGAATAGTCAAATTCGATTTCTGAAAGGGTCAGTGTATGATAAAATCGAATTTTAAAAAAAAAACTTGAACCAAATTTTAACAATTCCCTAGTCGACTTTGACAGTCAAACAACTCTATAATTTGAAAATTCACTTTGACCCATAATTAATCTGCCCATAGGTGTCCCGTTATATTGACAACCGTGTCCCTTTCAAAATAATGGAATATTTAAAAAATTACATACTACATTGCCATTGTATAAGAGCTGGTGAATGGCCAAGGAAAGTCATATTCACTGGGTTTTAAACTGAAAGTGGTAAAAAGTAAGCTATTTTATTCATTGGGGGTGCTTAAATTGGTACCTGTGAATATGACTTGTGTTTTAAGTGCAACCTGCTGACAAAATTTGCATGACATGACCAGACACCCCAGATTGACTATACCCAAGCTGTTAAAAACACCAAAAGAAATTGTCAGTCCTTGGTCTAACCCACACTGTATAACATCTTTATTACAAACAAGTAAAACAAGATGTGCTTTGGCCCTTTATAATAAGCTAAGATGTAGGCTAGAAATTCTGCAAAATATGTTTTTAGGGTTCTGTACGGGCCCAAGAAGAACCACAGCCCTTTAGCAGTGAAAATATAGCTCATCATTTAAGAACTGAAGCACCCAGCTGTACACATTCACAGATGTGGCATCCATACAAAATGAATCAGCAGTGCTGCCAATCTGGCCTGGATTCTTCCATTCTATCTTCCAAAGGAACAAAAGGAAATGATACACCGCCTGAGGTTTTCTGTTGGTTTTATTTATTCTTAATGTACATTTATACAAGCCATAATAAAAAGGCTACTTTGCAACAGTTCAGTGAGTTGTTAACTAGCGTCAAGAATAATGCATGCAGTTTACAAACAGGAGGTAGAAACATGGTATTAAAGACCAAGTAATGCATATATATGCATTTGTGTGTGTATGTATATATATATATATATATATATATATATATATATATTTATCACAAGCGAGTATATAAATAAACACTCAAATTAATTGGCAGAATCTTTGATAAATAACATAAAAATGTCTGTCAAGTATATTAAAACCACATTGCTTCTGAACATTAAAATGAAATGATTAATGATTTGCAGTTGTGTAACTGTGTTATTTCCTTGCCAATTCTGGCAGCAGTATGAGAGGTGGGATTAAAAGCAGATTCCTGAAACAAAAATTGGTGCATTCAAGTATTAAATATGTAAGAAACAAATACAAAAATGCATGACAAAACGTAAAAAACAAGCAAGCTATTCCAGGCTGAGCTTTCAGATGGAAATGTGTTTTTTTTTTTACTCCAAAGCCAAAGTACAGAAAGGGCCTCCAGGATTATTTGCTAGTACTGTACAATATTAGAGAAGTCAGATCCTAAAAAAGTAAATATTTGACCTGTTATTCTACTGGCTGACAGTAAGCAATAATTTGTGTTTAAAACAGCAGTGCCCTTTCAGATGGTACATTATAGGATGGATAAATCAGTAGTCACTAGAACTGCTGCCATCTGCTGTTCAACTCTCTGTCTATGCCCCTGTCAGCCGGCAATCGTAGCCACTGCAGAATGTTGATGCAGAAGTGTGGTACGGTACAAATCTTCCCTTTCAACCCGAAACAGCAGGCACCCCTCATCACTTCTGAACGAATGTACAGAATACAGCATATCCTTTCACTTTTAGTATGATGTAGAGAGTGATATTTTGAGACAATTTGCTATTGGTTTTAATTTTTTATTATTTGTGGTTTTTGAGTTATTTAGCTTTTTATTCAGCAGCTCTCCAGTTTGCAATTTCAGCCGTCTGGTTGCTAGGGTCCAGACTACCCTAGCAATCATGCAGTGATTTGAACAGAACTGGAATATGAATAGGAGAGGATCTTTTCAAAAAGATGAGAAATAAAACTTGGCAATAACAATAAATGTGTAGCCTTATATAGCATTTGCTTTTTAGATGGGATCAGCGATGCCCATTTGAAAGCTGGAAAGTCAGAAGAAAAGGGCAAATAATTCAAAAACTATAAAAAATGAATAATGAAGACCAATTTTGCATAAAATTGACCATTCTACAGCATACCAAAAGTTTACTTTACGGTGAACCCCCCTTTAACTTTTGTCACAGATTACAATATATATCCCATTACTCCCCCCACCAGCAGGTAACTATTCAGCTACTGTTTGTATGTCTCAGCAGCAGGCAACCTTTGTTTCTCCAGATGTTGTATTAGCAAAGTACAAAATCCAGCATGTCTCATGTCAGCTCTGGCAGTAGAGTAACAAGTAACAAAGGTTGGCTATTCATACTCACCTATTTAACACCTTGTATTATATTTGAAACACACACACACACACACACACACACACACACACACACACACACAATTCCTAACAAAGATAGCAATGATAGCTCAGTGACATTTATAATGTACAGAGACTACTAAAAGTTTATGGGAAATAAAAGCTTAGCACTGAACAAAAATTATTCTGCGCTAGCAATGCAATTTTAAAATGATTAATTACACACAAAAAATATGTTTAAAGCTATACTGGAAGAGCCACAGCGCAAAGCAAAGTGTATCACATAACACATTATGCAGGTAAGTAGCACCACTGGTTTTGTTATTATAAATACTACCTTCTAAAAAATGGCATCCCAGCAGCCAGGTTTTCTGCTATTGCATGTAACATGGCAGCTACAGCTATGACCCCCTTGCATTCAATCCGTATAGCTTGTGTGTTGTTTATCTGAGTGAGCAGGCCAATCTACTGTAAATGTAAATCATTTGTATAACAGAAGTTCTAATTCTCTAACACCTATTGCACTATGTTAGTAGATCCACAAACAAACTGACAGTACAGTTTTCCTCCTCTAACACTGTCCATGAAACACATTTACGATTAGCTTTAACACCCAGAAGAGTTCAAAGGAGCACATGCACAACACTCTACTTGTATAGAAAGCAATAAACAGCAAAACAATAACATCAGATAAATGTCAGAGAAAACAGAGCTGAAGTAATTAGTAAAATGGGTAGAAAAAGGGTAGCAGGTACATTTGTTTGTAGTCTGTGGAGTTTTTAGGAAGATACATATTACATATCAAAGATGATTTTGATGGATACAATACAATAACTTCTCTGTAAATCCATTGTGCCTTTTTTTTAATATGGATAAGATTATAATTTACAGTCGTAAGAAATTAGTGCAAAATAAATTAGTTTGAATGTAGAACGTTTGGTAGCCATGTCACAAATGACTGTAAGATAAATGAAACATGTCACATAGCTGCTGGATTTTTTTTACTCAGTTCCTACTCAACATAAAGTGCTTTATTTATTTGATAACTTGAATGCTTCTTTCAGATTTACACATTATAGTGAAAATCTTCAGAAAAAAAAAGTAATTTAAAGAAACATAAATCTGCCTGTGGCTTGCCACTTGGATTACTGAGTCAGTGTTTGCCAAAAGGTTTGCTACTGGGAGCATCCACTATTGCTCCTAATTGTCTTTTAATATTAAAAAGAGCCTTGCAAGATATCCATGTTAGTTAATTTCTGTACATGTTTCCTCCCATCCTATTTTTATGCTGAAGGCATATATTCTTCCTGCAAGGACAGATGAGGAGTGTCTAATATAAGGCAGCTTTCCTGGGTATGTTGTACAATGTTGATTTTCACTACTCCACTTTATTTTCCTTGAGAAGCATTGAGTGCTGTAGTCTGGGTCCTTCTGACGTCATCTCAAGACTGTGCAACTAGTAGTAGCAGTACAGTATAACAAAGTGGTCCCTTGTTTTATTTATAGTCCTGTGGTCCAGACGATATTGTTACTACTCATACACAGCTACAGTCCCATAGCAGAGTGCAGACAGACGGCTTTCCACATTGGCTTTATCTGTGAGAACAATAGTCAAGTTAAGCATTGTGTTCAGAAAAGAAACTTTTCATGTCATACACAGAGAGAAATAGAAAGGAAGCAACCTTTCCATATCCCTCTACTCTTTCAGCCCCATAAATAAAATAATGATTTCTGAATGTGTTAAAAGACTTCGGTGGTATGGTGTTCAAAGCAATGAATGACATTTGGCAACTAACCTCAGATTTAAAAGTAATTATTGGGCTATTAAAGGGAAACTCTGGCTTCCAAACCAAAATTTGATAAAGAGGCCCACATAACACAGAAACCCCTAATATAGCCATCACAGTTACCTGTTTCTTCAAAAAGTATGAATAAATCATGTTTACTTTTCAAAAAGCTTAAGTTATGTTTTTGTGAAGTTCCCCTTTAATAATGGATCATGTTCCTTTCATATGAAATATCTCTGTGGTGCCTAGGTTCCCGGGACACTTGGTACATTATTGTGATAGAACTCTAATTAAAAAGTAGGAATACTTAAAGATGCATGAAGAGAGGTTTCTTTGTCTTTTTTTGTAGCCACAATGAATTTTTTTTTTTTTTTCCTAAGGAAGCACCTTCCTTAGGAATACCTATTAGTAACTGTTACAAATATGTAGTGGCTAAATATTTTTTTTTTTAGAGCTTTTTAATTCTCCCAGTGCGTGCTACTTCATTCTAAAATAAATTGAATGACTTCTCTTTGAGTTTATCTACTGCAGAAAAGTCAGTCTGTGTAGTATCCTGACAGTAAACTATTATTGTTCATAAACCCCAACCATGGAAATTTGTTATGCTTATGTTATGTATAGTAGTTACTTTTACTGCATTAGTAAAGATGCAAATCAAAGAGAAATTATTACTTTAAATTTGATACAGTTATGGGACCTTTTATTCACAATGCGTGGAACTGGATAATGGATCTTTCTGTAATTTGGATCTTCATATAAACCCAGTAGGCTTCCAATTAGGATTAATTATATCTTAGTTTGGATCAAGTACAATGTACTGTTTTATTATTATTATTATTACAGAGAAAAATAAATACATTTTTAAAAATGTTTCTTATTTGGATAAAATAATACAAATTCTGTAATTCTAAGATTTCTGGATAATGGGTTTCCGGACAGTGGATTCAATACCTTTACTTTAAAATATTATGCAAAATCTGCCTATACTCACATTTGTGCACATTTTCTATGTCTGCTGGGCTCTGTAGGATTTTTGTTAAGCCTTCTAAAAGCAGCGCTGCTTTGTGATAACGATATGCAATATCTTCTGTCTGATGAAACATCTCATCCAGTGCTGCAGTTTGTACCTGAAAACAATGGCAGTTTAATATTAAGGAATCATGTGGGAGTAAGAATTTCATTCAAGCACACAGATAAATGGGGGGGGGGTTGGCTGTTGTGAATTTATTAATTACAGTTGCAGTCACAGATGCAGGGAACTATCAGATCATGGTTTGAATGCTTATGAATGCTTAGGTCTCACCATTTCTACCGCACAGCTGTAGATCAGTTTCTCTGCTGTGACACTGTTAATCTCATCCACAAATGTCTGCTTGTCTGAGAAGAAGCGGTTCAGCTGATCAGTCATCTTCTTGCACATGCTGATACAAAACTTATACCGCTCATTCATACTCTTCACAACTGCAAAGGACAATATAATAAATTAGAATGATAACCACTAAATGTGAAATTAATTTCATTTGAAGCATTCATTTCATTATAATGTTCGAAATCCTTAGGTACTAGGAGGCATCTAGCTAGAGACAAAGTTTTGCCAAAATCAACATAAATGATGGGATTTTGGGCAGTACACCCTCTATTAATACATAAGGGGGAAATTTACTAACATGCAAAACTTTGCTAGCGACAGCTTCGCACCCGACGCTACATCATTCCACCGACGATGCTAATTTACTAAAATGTGAAGTTGCATCCAGGGTGCCGAACGCTGGTGAATTTTTGCTGGCGTTACTTTGGCAATCAAAGCAAAGATGCGCTAGTGTTCAATTATGCCTAGTGCACCTGTTAGAGGTCTTCACTCAGGCTAATTTGCACTGTATAGCTTATGTTCCATATGTTAAAAAATGTAGAAGGGAACCCAGTTACCCAAAATAAAATTTTAAGGACTTTTGCAGGCTATCACTATGAAAAAAAAGAAAATACGCTAGCGTTTTTTGGGGCTTAGAAACTTTTTCCACTAAAAAGATGATGTAAGTAACTGAAGACTGAGGAAGATCTATGCACTCCATTGCACTTCGCTTGGTCTGAGCTGGTAAATGCAAGTCAGGCGAAAGAGGTAACATTCAGTAAAATCCGCATCTTAGTTCATTTGCGGAGTAACATCCATTCGCCAGAGCGAAAATCCACCTGATAATGCCTGCACCCGTTAGTAAATTGGCAAAGTGCCTAAAAACTATAACACTGAGAATCGTCGCCAGCGTTGGTCACTTCGCCCTTTAGTAAATTTACCCCTAATGCTCTAGACTACGATGTAACCTGTACAGCCATGAGTAAAGGCAAGTTGTTTATGTGCTGGATTTACTGATGTGTGCCCCTTTGTGGTGGTATGATGGGTGTGTAAGGTGATGACACTTCAGCTTACTCTTATTTCAAGGTAACAACTGAAGCCTCACAGTGCCAGTGCATAGTGGCAAGCATAAGGGTGCAACACTCGATGCACATTGATGTCACTGACAAAGGTACTTGAACTAATAAATGCTCAAAGTAACTTCCAAGAGAACCTTGGAACTACTGCCGGCATAGCCACGGCAGTAATTCCAACATTCCATGAATGGGTTGTCTCAACAGCGGATACTGACTTGTGCAAAGAGAAGCAGAATGCTAATGCCAGTATTAAGAGCGAGTGCCAAAAGAGACATACTAAAAAGTTTGCCACAACTTGCTCACACTTTATGAAACACACCTGATATTCTGATGGAATTCTTGGGGAAACATTGTGGGTAATTAACATAGCATAGGCACTTGCAGTATGCTATTGGGACAAATGAGAATGAGCTATAACAAATTACTAAACTATTGCTTGCTAACATTAACAAATTAACAATGTAACTAACCTTGTTTAACAGTGCTAGAAGGAGTCAGTTTTCCAGCTCTTATTTGGGATTTGGCAAGTTGCAGAGATGATGCTAAGAACTGTGCAGCTTTCATATATAGCACCAACTGCTCCACTTGTCTGTAAGAGAAAAGTGCAAAATAAACACTTAAATGCTTGTGCCTAAAACTGTCATGTGTTATTTGGTTATGTTAACATATATATAAATATATATATATATATATATATATTTCAATAAATATGCAAGAATATTGTCCTCTGACTGCTGAGTTGTTAATCACATATGTAACCACATATGGTACAACATGGTCTTGCAGTTCACAACATTTAAGGGCCTATTTATTAAACCTTGATTTTTTTATGGCTGAAAGAGGAAAACTCTAATTTTTAGTTATTTATTACATCCCAAAGCTGCTAAAAAACCGAATTCGAAAATACTCTAATGTAAATCCTGTTGAGGTCATATACTGTAGAAGTCGATGGCAGATGTTCCTGAAGATGTTTCTTGACATTGTGATCTGTTCTGGTTTTTGTACTAGAATTTGAAAAAGTCTGGGTTTTCTAAAAAAAAAACAAGCGATTCAGGTGGAAAATCTAAAAATTTGAACGATTCGAATTGTTGCACGATTGTTGCCGGCACCAACTTTTTCTAGCCAATTTAAACGAGTTAAATTTGTGGATGGGAGTTACGTTGGTTTTGTTTTAATAAAAAAAAAAAAAAATGAGATAAATGAAAGTTTAGAGAGGCTAGGGAAAACTATGTCAAAGAAGCATCCATTCATTTAGTCATATTAAATACAATAATAAAAACAGCTTATAATGTATGTATTAAACTTACTATATCTACCAGTAAAGTTAATTTGACGACACCTTTACATATAAAGTATATCTTAACCTGCAGCACGTAAAAACTAAGAGTAGGCTATTTTAAAGGAGAAAGAGACATTTACTGGCATGATTGTTTTCCACGGATTACTAGATGTGGACAAACTTCAGACTTTTTATTAAATTACCCCATTACTATATTATATGCTTCTAAAAATTGGCTGGCTAGCTTAATGAAAAATACAGATCTTATCTGATACTATATGGGTTCACTTCTGTACAAGTAGGTTTAACATTGAGAGGGTCACAGCAAAACGCACGACACTGCCCCCAACAAAATGTGCTATAGTCGTGGTCTGGTCAGTAAGTATACATATTTCCAGTATATTCTACTGCAAAGAAATGGAGGTTATGATCCCTGCTCAGTCTATTTTAGCAATACAGATGAAGCCTGTCATGCAGAGGCAAATATAGTCTAATTTATCAGTTGTTTCCATAAAAAAGGCAGATGAACCACAAACAGTTTTTTGCTCCACCTTTGGACTTACCCCCATTCTTTACTCAGCTGACTTATTTGATCAACCACAACACTCTCCTGAATCTGATAAAGGGACACAGCAGAGGTGCAAAGCTCAGGATTCCCTCCCCTGGTTGCTGTCAGTTCTATTACGCATTCTGTGAACATCAGCATGAGGTTCAGGTGGCGGAGTGTGTCTGTATGTTCTCTCTTGAACAAAACAATTAATATCATATTAAATTAACCACTTTTGTTTTTTTCGAAATTAGATTTTTAAAGGGCAGGTTTTGTTTTCCTGAAGCAATCATTATATATTTAAACCACATCCAAGCATTGCAATCTTGGGCAAGTACCCATTTTATTAAGACTTTTATTAAGACTGGTCAAATAAACTTTCCTTCATTAATATGGTGAAGATGGTAAAAGGACATACATAGAGAATGAGGAAAAGGAGTGTTCATGATCCCTATAGGAAGGGTTCTTAACCAGAGAAAAGGTTGTTTCCAATTAATTTATGGGTTCAATAAAAGTTGTAATTAATAGTTATGATTAATAGAAAATAAACGATGACTGTTTGAGGATGAATTGTGTCTTCCCCCTCTATGGGGAATAAAATATTTGTCTTCCTTTGGTCTGAACAGTATTTTAAAAAGCCTTATTTTGCTAATAGTTTATAAGATAACAGGTACTGGGTTTGTTTAAATGTTTATTTTATTGCTGCTCTTACCTCCATTAAAGTTTCTTCAGGAAGTTCTGGGGCCTCAAACGTGATAAAGTCTTCCAAGCTGGGTGGTGACGTGCCATAGGACATGTATTTCAGGTTTGGAGCTGCATCTGCTCCAGGAGGAGAGGAGCCCATATTAAAAGTAGATGGAGAGCCCATGAGCACACGACCACTTATGGAGCAGAGAGAGCCCCCAGAGCTGTTTGATCCAACTGCCATCATACAAAAAACAATAATGCACATAAATTATCCCATAAAGATGAATCTTACTGTGGAGCTACTACAAGGTGTCAACTGAAGGCTGTTAAAAACAGAACATTTTACACAGTATTGCTCAGTACAAATTAACGTCACCTTTCCCAGGACTTCATTAATTTCCTTTTTAATTATTAAATAATAATCCCTCGGTTTTTCCGGTTCCTTGCAATTACTTAATAAGTATTACAAAAGTAAAATGTATAAAGCCATTGCATGTAGCTTTATCAGTAATACATGCCAAATTGTGCTTCAAACATTACCCACAGTTCTCAACAATCTATGTTAAAATAGCTGAGTAAAGGGTACAATCATTGGCAGGCCAATACCACATTCATTTATCCTGTAAAATGATGGTGGTGGCCAACTGTGACAGGCACAGACTCTGATTGCCAGACAAGCACAGATGAATAGTAAATGCTGAGTAAATAAGCAGTACTTACCTGAAGTAGTTCTTGTCCTCATCATCATGTGGGTGCAGGTTGGAGGAGTAGCACTGTTAGGAGGAGATCCAACAGTGAACATAACTCCTCTGCTTCCCACAGAGGGCACAGTCAGTGCAGTTCCGCTTGCACCTGCAGGAACTAGAAAATAAATAAAACCCATGAGGGACATTTTTAGCATTGTAGCTAGTGTTCATTAATATTGATGCCAGTTTTGTGTATAGGTACCAGCGCATTCCCCATGTAGAACCATTAGTCACATACTAAAAGTGCATCTACTTCCAGGATTAAAAGATAACTTTTATACCCTTTATGCTACTTGCACAGTGACATAAATAGGGATGGGCAGTCTATTTGAGACACGCATAACTAATAATACTCTTATAATATAAGTATGGGATCTATTATTCAGAATGCTAGGAAACTGGGGCTTTTCTGGATAAGGGGTCTTCTGTCATTTGGATCTCCATACCTTAAGTCTATTAAAATCATTTGAACATTAATTAAAAGTGGTAGAACTGTTATGCCTCTAGGACAATAAAATTATATCTTAGTTGGGATAAAATAGAAGGTACTTAATTATTTAATTAAAATGAAGTCTGTGGGAGATGGCCTTCCAGTAATTTGGAGCTTTCCAGATAATGGGTTTTTGGATAACCAATCCCACACTTGTATCCAAAATCCACAAATAACTGGTAAATGTAGCTTTGCTATACACAAGAGACATACACATCCTGTAAATAGTAACTTTTTTGACAGGGCCCAGGGTCGGACTGGGAGGCGTGGGGCCCACCGGGGCTACTGCCCCAGGACCCCCCTCCGGCCACCGCTGCGAAGTGCTTCAGGAGACTAGTGCACATGCGCACGGTGCCGCCTTTGTGCGTGCATCGCTACCTTTATGCGCATGCGCAGATATTCTATTCTACTGCGACCCCGAACAAAGTGGGGTCGCGCCGCCCCAGTAAGTAACGGATCTGGGCCGGGGGGGCCCACAAGAGCCCGGGGCCCACCGGGGTTTTTCCCGGTGTCCCGCCGGCCCAGTCCGACACTGACAGGGCCTCATTCTCAATGTACTAATTATAAATACTATAATAGACATTAGACATTCTCCTCCACTTAAAGCAGAGAGAGGCACACATATTCCCGTTCACCATACTTAAGGGCAGTCACAATTCTTACATTGTCTGAAATTACCCAAACAATTTTCCATATGCAGCAACAACATATTCTATTAAGAACCACTAGATGGTACTATAGCTGCATCCTAGTTAGCCAAGTAAAGTAGAATCTGATATTCTTTATTTTACAGAAAAGAACTAACAGCAAATATTTTGAACATGTTAATAGCAGGCATCTATCATTCTATTTAAGTCAAGAGGCACACTTCTCCCAGAATATGTATAAATTGTACAGGTATGGGATCTGTTATTTGGAAACCCGTTATCCAGAAAGATCCAAATTCAGGAAATGCCATCTCCCATAGACTCCATTTTATCAAAATTTTAAATAATTATTTCCTTTTTCTCTGTAATAATGAAACAGTACCTCTTACTTTATCCAAACGAAAATATAATCCTTATTGGAAATAAAACCAGCCTATTGGGTTAATTTGTTTCAATGATTTTCTAGTAGACTTAAGTTATGAAAATCCAAATTATGGAAAGATAGGTTATCCAGAAAACCCAAGTCCCAAACATTCCGGATCACATATCCCATACCCGTACTGAGAATTATTGTTTGATATTATTTGTTATTCTTTGTTTTTATAACGGTTATTATAGCTGTACCTGTATCCATTGGGCGTTCTGCGTTGAGACTGTCTGTGCTGCCCTGATAATGCTGTCCTCCTAGAGTAGCTCTCCCGCTCTGATCTGAAAGCCTTCCAGCACTTACAGATCTGTATGACATGGGATTAATTGATTTTACTATTAATTGCACTTGTTCATGCCTATGTCAAAACTGGCGTCTTCCATGTACAGTACAAAATGTGTACCTTGCAGACATCAGAGGAGTGTTATTATATTCTAGGTATAGACTGCTGAGTTTTGACCTATGTTGTGCCATGTACTCATTTAGAAGTTTTTTTTATACTTTCCAATATGAACACCTTTCAATATGTACACTCATCTGGACTGTTTATAAAGCATCACATAGTTTGTGTTTATGTATTGCAAATATATGGCCATGTTGCACTGAAAGCAAGATCTTACCTTCCAAATGTGGCTTTGCCGTGTTCAAGTGGTTTCTGCTTTTCTGTTCCATAAGTGCAGACAAACTGGGAAAACTCTCTTGCTTCTAATGTTCCTTTTGCTGGCACAGAAGTGTCTACCGGACCCTGACGATTAACCAGTGCTAGCAGATTCGAAGATGCCTGCGTTTTAGGGATCTTGAATTGAGCAGTTGCCTGAAAATTGAATTTAACTGTAAGTGAAGCAGACTTCAATACACTTCAGTGCCATCTGGAAATAGCTACAGATGGTACTGTTGGCAGAAGGCCATTGATTTCCAAATGCCACTATTTAAGCCAAAAATAATACACACTAAAACTGTAGTAAAAATAAAATGTACTACATCATGGTAGCTGACCCCAAAACAAAAGTACACTAAAACAATTATCATCAGCAACATCTCATCTCACAGTATATACAGTATTACAGATCAGCATGGATGCAGAAAGCAAAAGGAAAAACTGTAATGATAAATGTCCACCAAAGACAGAGATGTAAACTAAACTGCCTTATGTTTATCATATCATGCAGCACTTTACATAAAGTAATAAACATAAAAACACGTCACTTGCCACAAAGACTCAATATCTAAAATGTAAACAAACAGGCAAAAGTAAGCGAAAATTGTGAAAGTGTAAGTAAAAACAAATTTTTGTCAGTGACTTTCGGGGGGGGGAACTAGACAAAAAATAATTATTGAGTGGATTAAAAGAGTAGAAAGAAATGATTACTAGGGGGTGCCAAAATATTGATTATAATCGCTTACCGGAGACCCTAGTGTTCCCAGTGTACTTCTGTAGGAGTGCCAGAGAGCTACTTTTGTCCACTTTTTCTATAATCTATGTGCAGTAAAGTGAAAAGACATCTATTTCCTTATAAGTGTGGCTTTTCATTCCACTGAACATACACACCCAGACTGGAACATAAAGAAGAATAAGAAAGAACAAGCAGAGTGGCGCTCCTACAGAAATAGTATTAATCAGAATAGTAGGAAAAACCAGCGCTCGTAGCACGAAGTTTTAGACAAGGAGAGAATAGAAAAATAGTAATATAGTGTAGTACTTCTTATGGTATGACACACCGCTTAGTGCATAGGCAAAACTGAGATCTTATATAGGTGCCTTTAACCCTCTGTTTATCCACACTGTGCACTCTCTGTAACACCACTTCCCAACATGCGCTGTGTGAAGAATCAATGGTGGGGTACTTACAAACGTTTAAAAAGGAATAATTGCGTTAAGTTAAGGGAAGCCCTTGAGGAAGTCGTATAAGACGAAACGCGTCGGGCAGTGACGTCATCAACAGGAGCCCAGGGAACACGAGGCGGGGAAACGCCGGCTAAATACCATCCTTACGAACCGCATGTGAGACCCAGGGAACCAGAGAGACGGTGACTTTTAACTATTTATGCGCATTTTAATGAGAACATTGTGAGTGCAGTTTTAATCGTTTTGTGACCAAATAAATTTTCTTTATGGTTTTACACTATGTCGAGTACCTTTTTGTAAAACCATAGGACCTGGAAAGGCTAGACCATCGATCTATTGAAGTATTAACTTAACGCAATTATTCCTTTTTAAACGTTTGTAAGTACCCCACCATTGATTCTTCACACAGCGCATGTTGGGAAGTGGTGTTACAGAGAGTGCACAGTGTGGATAAACAGAGGGTTAAAGGCACCTATATAAGATCTCAGTTTTGCCTATGCACTAAGCGGTGTGTCATACCATAAGAAGTACTACACTATATTACTATTTTTCTATTCTCTCCTTGTCTAAAACTTCGTGCTACGAGCGCTGGTTTTTCCTACTATTCTGATTAATACTGATTGCAAGCCTGGAGGAGAACAGACTTTTCTGAAACCGGCAGAAGAAGCAGACCATCCAAGACCTCAATATATCCTTTTGTGGCTCCTACAGAAATACCCCAGACTGGTGCAGTTTTCAGCTAACGGGAACATTGGCCCAGGGAATCAGGTAAGCAATTATAATCACTGGGGGTGCCTAATATTATAGTGATTAAACATTTCCTTCTCCTTTGGTGCATCTTGGGTATGGAAGTTGTGTACTTTTATGCATAAAAGTACACAATTTTAAAATGGACATAAAAGCACACAAAGTATTAGCAGTGTAGTCAGCATGGTGGTGAAAATGAAGAAGGCACATTGGAATGGCAACATATTAAACATAGCCATAAGCATAATCACATGTAATAAATGACACAAAGTTTGCCCAGGCGCAGCAACCCATAGCAACCTATTGACGTTCAGTGTCAATGCAATAAATAGTAATTTTAGGGGTAAACTTACCCGAATAAAAGGGGGATCCAGGTGCAAAAACCCCAGACCTTCAGCTCAGAAAGGCAATATTGCAAATAGTTAATAGTAAAGGGCTGGCACAAACCGGATCACACTCCAAAAATGGATGTAGTAAAATGTCTTTTTATTGAAGCAAAAACATCACAGCAAAGGCCTTACGCATTTCGTGCCATAGGGGCACTTAGTCATAGGCAACTAGACCTGTAGCAAACTTTTGTATCTTTTATTACATAACCCCTTGAAAGAGTTGATTTGACTGGGGTTAGTATCTCTTTATAATATAAAGAAAACATTCAAGGAACAAATTAATATTATCCATGAAAGAGAGTGAAAAGGAACAGGTAAAACGTATGAGTTTTACTAGGAGATAGCTTTATCATATAAGTATTAATAAAATGTTTGAGGGAAATTTAGTCCAAAGGCAACCAAAAGATCAAGAAACAGTAAGTCATTTAAGGTTTCAGTTCGTGCAGTTTAGCAGAATGCAGAGGATGAAAACAAATTGAAGTGGGTCAAGTAAAGAATTAAAAAATGAAAGTAGATCAAGCAGTCAACATAAGGCCAAGATGGAAAAAAAGAACTTAATTTAATACCCCCTGTTACCTGATATTCTAAGTCTGTTTACATTGAGGCAAATATCTTATACAAGTGATATGTTTGCTTTGGTTTCTCACACTTAGTAGCATTTTTATATTTCTGCACTGCTTTTATGTAAATATACATATATACATGTTTATTTCTATCTTTTTAATCTTTAATTTAAAAATTTAAGCATCAATCAGCACGTTCTAGATGTAATTTTGCTCAGGGACATTCCTATACACATCTATAAAATTGTGATATTTGATTTAATATATAGTATATGAACACCAGGCTGTGCCTCTTTAAGCCCTTAGTGATGCATATAGGTTCATTTCTGCATGTTGGCCATGCCAATGCCAGAAGCAATGGGGATTCTTAATGAACAGATTTAACGATTTGGTATTCAACATATTCCATTTTGAAACCAACTCTTAAAAACTTCTTATTCTAGATAAAGAAGATTTTAATTTAGGTGCATAACCAACCTTGGTTGGAGATCCAATAATTGTAGGTAATGGAGTTTTGTACAGCCATTCTGAGCTCCTTGGTGATGATCCCATGTGCTTTGTAGGAGAAGCTCCAAGACTGACAGGCCGAGCAGGCTGGGGAGAGTGGCCAAAGCCTTGTCCGGCGTATGAAGGACACACAGGGTCTGAATGCTGTTTTCGCAGTTTCTGCTTATTCTGATAGATATCAGTGAGGGTTGGGGCACTCTGCAGCCTGGCTCCCAGCAAGGCTTGTGGTGACTGGGACTGTGGAACTGGAGAACCTTCACAAACAGAGAAAAACTTCAGCAACAGTACAGTGCCGTTTTGATTTTCCCGATACAAGGGCATTGGATCCAAATATACTCAGTTTTTCATTGTACATATATTTCATAATATTTTGTTATCTGATAAACATCAAATAATATCAGTATCATTGCCTGCTCCATCTTTAAGAGAATACATATCCCATTTATTGGTAGAGGATTGCCTTTTATTAATTTCTCTTAAATGTACATTAATGGCTTACTGCCAACACCAAAACTATTATTTCCACTTTGCATTTATAAATCTGTGGGGGATTTTGCATATCTAGCTTCCATTAAGGTATTCAATATAGATAGCTACAGTAAGTCTATGACTATGTGCTCTCCACAGAAAATTCCTTACACACGATCAACTGGTTATAATGGTGTTTGAAAAACACTGTATACTGAGCAGTACGTAAACTGATAAACAGCAGAATCAATCTTACCCCCAGAAGAATTTCTGCTTCTTGATTCGTGTCCTTGAGCATATCCACAACAACAATGTCCGAGCTGTTCTGGAATAGTCCCAACTATGAAAAAAAAACCCAGCAAGAAATGGTTAATTATTTTTCCCACCCCCTCACAAGTTACTTAAAATATTAGAAGTTGTTCTACTTTGCTTTATAAGCGTTGACAATTAAAGCAAATGAGAGCAACATGGAAGAAGAGTTGCAGTGATTCAAATGCCTGAGGCAAACTCATTAGGAGCAGCAGAAACTCCTACCCTGTCTCCTTTTACTTGAGTAAAAATGCAGATCCTACTTGAACTTCTGATCTAAATGTAGCTCAAACCTAAAACTGGAGCAGTAAACACAATGCTCTACATGGGCACATGTGTAAAAAGCAAGACAAATGAAGCATCTCAGGAATGTAAGACACAAAGACAATGCAGTTCTGCAGATTTTTCCCTCCAGCACTGATCTGCTAAACATACAGTATGTGGGGCAAAATACTTTAGAGTTTCCATTACAGGAGAATTCATTATGAGTTATGGAACTGACAAAGAGCAGACATACAGATTAAGCAGAGTGGGGGTGCGTGGCTGCATGCTTTTCCCCAGTAATATGGCTAATGTGCTGTGTGTGCCAAATTCATTAAAGGGATACTGTCATGGGAAAAAATGAATCAGTTAATAGTGCTGCTCCAGCAGAATTCTGCACTGAAATCCATTTCTCAAAAGAGCAAACAGATTTTTTTATATTCAATTTTGAAATCTGACATGGGGCTAGACATTTTGTCAATTTCCCAGCTGCCCCTGGTCATGTGACTTGTGCCTGCACTTTAGGAGAGGAATGCTTTCTGGCAGGCTGCTGTTTTTCCTTCTCAATGTAACTGAATGTGTCTCAGTGGGACATGGGTTTTTACTATTGATTGCTGTTCTTAGATCTACCAGGCAGCTGTTATCTTGTATTAGGGAGCTGTTATCTGGTTACCTTCCCATTGTTCTTTTGTTTGGCTGCTGGGGGGAAAAAGGGTGGGGTGATATCACTCCAATTTGCAGTACAGCAGTAAAGAGTGATTGAAGTTTGTCAGAGCACAAGTCACATGACTTGGGGCAGCTGGGAAATTGACAAAATGTCTAGCCCCATGTCAGATTTCAAAATTGAATATAAAAAAATCTGTTTGCTCTTTTGAGAAATGGATTTCCAATGCAGAATTCTGCTGGAGCAGCACTATTAACTGATTCATTTTGAAAAAATTTTTTTTCCCATGACAGTATCCCTTTAATAAAATCTGTCCCATATGAAGAAGGAATTGATTGTTTACCTAGCGGTGAAGGAGAGTAAGGCCGTGAGGAACCAGTGGACAAGCGGCGTCCAACAGCTTGCACCATGTCAGCAGAGCTGGGTGAACCAGATCCAACCTTTAAAAAGCCCAAGGGGCTAGTATTAGAACGTCGCACTGCTCCCGATCTGCAAAGAAACAGTGAGCAAATAAATTAATTCATGTTTTACTACTTATCATAACATGTTAAAAAAAAAATCATGGGGGGGGTCATTTATAAACAGTGGGCAAATTTGCACCTTGGCAGTAACCCATGACAACCAATCAGATGATTGCTTTTAGTGTTCAACTTGCAGCTGGCTGAAAAAAGATAATCAGTGATTGGTTGCTATGGGTTACTGCCCAGGTCCACTGTTTATAAATACCGGTAGGCCCCCATGTGTTCATTATAATAGTGAATGCAATTATTTAAAACTGTACACAGTAAACAAGAGACTGGCAATAAAATGATACGGTCATCCTTCCCTGAAAAATTCCACCTCTTTGATTTATTTTGAAGCATAGCCAGCAATTACCAGGGAAATGTAATTACAGCTGCTATGCCAAACAACAGAAAGTCTGGTTCCTGCAGCAGTCTGTGCTACGCTAACCCAACCCATATTTTTGAGGGAATTCATCAAGCATGATGTACCTTCCTTTATTAAAGGGATATTCTGAGACAATCTGCAATTGGTTTTCATTTTACATTTTTTGTGTTTTTTTTGGTTATTTAACTTTTAATTCAGTAGCTCTCCAGTTTTCAATTTCAGCAATCCGGTTGCTAGGGTCCAAACTACCCTAGCAACCATGCATTGATATGAATAAGAGACTGGAATATTAATAGAAGAGGGCCTTGATAGAAATATGAGTAATAAAAAGTAGCACTGACAATAAATGTGTAGCCTTACAGAGCATTTGTTTTTTAGATGGGGTCAGTGACCCCTATTTGAAAGCTGGAAAGAGTCAGAAGTAAAAAGGGAAATTATTTAAAAAACTGTAAAACAAATAAATAATGAAAGCCAATTGAAAAGTTCCATAGAATTGGCCCTTCTATAACATATTAAAAGATAAGTTAAAGGTGAACCACTCCTTTAATTGAATAAATGGGGTGGTATTGAGTGCAAGGTGTCAGGATTACATTACAGAATTATTCCCATTATAATATAATTCATTAGCATTGCTTTCTTATGATTATAAGCTAAAACAAGTTCCTTGCTTACAAAAATGAGAGTGGCCACTTGAAAATGGTAGCTTATAAAATTAAAATGGGCAGTTGCAAATCAGAGGATTTTTACAGTTGCCAACCACCAGCAGAAGTAGAGCATCACCTCTTGCAATACATTATATTTACCTGATCAGCTAATAAAACGCATAAAGCATTGAGAATATAGGTAAACAAAATAGTGTTATGGTATGTATGTTAAAAAAGTAGGAAATGACTGCAAAGAGTTACACTTTCAGGAGACACATTGGTAAATAAATACTACTTATTACTATTGTATTACGTTAGAAAGACAAAGGTTAACTGTACCTTGGGGATCCATGAGGGTTAGATGTTGGGCTGGCAGTAGTGGTAAGATTTTGCTCAATGCGCTGGTAGTTCCGTAACTGTGTTGGGACAGGGATGGGGGCAGTTTCACTGCGAGGTGATACTTGAGGCTGACCTTGTCTGCATTCAAAAGTAATGAAGAAGGGAAAAAAATCCCTGTTGACAGATCTCTTTGTTATCTGAACCATTTGCAATGCTGCACACACTATGTCAAGTAAACCGTTTACTATCCAATGTGGTAGAAGAACAATATTTCTCCTACTAAAAACAAATTTCACTTAACTACAGCAGTTATAGCTCCCTGTTGCTGGTTTCTAAGCCTGAATGCAGGTAAAATCTTTGCTTCGTTCACTAAGCTCTGAAAATCAGCGGGACTAAGTCCCTCCCTGCAGGTCTGCACCACATACTGCTTGGAAAAAACAACGTAATTCTAGGAAACTCAGCTGCCTGGAAGAACAGGAAGTTCATGCCGAGTTTAGAACAGCCGTACTGTTTGCATAAACCTTATGTGTGCACAGTTGGTAAAATACAAAAATACATTATGTAAGCACACAACTGGATTACAAACAATTCCATCATTCAGAACAGTTTGTTCTACAGACTCTAGTTAATAACTTAACTACCACCTTAGTATGTCCACTGAATTGTTCACAGTATTATCATATCTTCAAAATCAGGAAACCCACATTTAATGACATTTCAAATTATTCAATGACGTTTTGTCTGTGAAGCCAAAGGTTAAATGAAAAGAACTATGCAGCCTAAAGAGCACCAAAAGCATAGCAAACTATACAGGTAGCCAGAAACTATAGCAGAAGGTTTGCAATGGAAAGAAACAGGCATCCATTAAACATAAAAAAGAAACTTAAGCAGCCTCTTACCCATCAGGACAATGGTGAATAACTGGCAATTACAATGAAGGCAGAGGTTTTAAAACTTTTTCAGTTTAAGCTCCCCTAAAAAGACCTGATTTTTCCAGGATCCCCCTAACTTTTGTATCAAACATAATCCCACTCTATTTGTCATGTTGGCCTTTAAATGTATCTAGCAGTGCAAGTAAGACATTCTGCCCAAATTTCGCTGGAACTTGGAATACTGTATTATATAATTATATAAAGGTTTTTCAATTTGAATTTGCTGTGTGGTGCATTTTTATGTGTTCTACGGCACAACAATACAAGTATTAATTGGCAATTCTGCCCAGTACAAGAGCACAGCTTTTAAACAAATATTATGTATACTGCTATCCATAGCTGGTAACATCTGATTTCATAATCTATGGACACATCCCTTGCATAGGTGAATATGGATCACAGATATGTATACATATAGAAAAACTCAGCTCTTGTACTTGTTAATTCGTTATCATCAATATACTAAGCAGTTTATTTTAGTCAGATGAATGTTGCATTAATATTAATAGTAGACCTACACTGTATAGAGGCTTACTGTAAATGTTTTTTCACTGCCAGATGGTCTGTGGTATAAACTGCACATTTTAAAAGAAAGTCTAATAATATTTTGAAATGTGGTTTCAGACTTGAGATTGTAAACCCACCCCCCACAAAAAAAAAAACAATCTTCAGAAACCACAGATATTATATACCGGCGTATAATATAATCCAGTGCATGGAAACTTTACATTGAAATGCCTATCTTAAAACAAGATATTTAAGGCCACACTGAAAACATCTGGCTACAAAAACATCTATATTCTAAAGTAAGGCAAAACACACCTGGCAGCCACAGATGAAGAACCACAACGTAAGGTGTTAACAGAAGGTTTTTGCACATTCCCCATGCCTCCTGATGTGTTCAGTGGTGATTGCCTGTAAAGAGACCACAATGCAAAAACAAAAAAAAGTATCAAGTATAAGTATCAAGTCTTGTATTTACAGACATTTCAGCTGCATTCCGAAAGCTGCCCAAACACAGGCCAATATAAGTTGCTGACCTGGCCTTCCAGACTAAGTCGGCAGCTTATTCGCCTCCTCCCATTGGCCTGTATGACTAGTATCTGGCTGAAAAGTGGAGAGATGTCTATTTGGCAGGTTTGAGACAGCATTGTTGGGATGATGTGATCTACAGCCAACAAGTGACTGTAAAACCTCAGTATGTAGGTACACAAATCAGACAGAGATTCGCTTGTTTGAGAACCTCAACAAAAGAGCAGATGTCAAGGTATATGACCGGCCTGCTGCAGGGCAGATTTAGGAGTAGGTAGAAGAGGCAAGTGCACAACCAACAAATGTATCACTGAGAAGCCCTTTAAACAGTCCAGGTTATAATGACCAGGGCCGGCCTTAGGCCAATTGGACCAATTGGGCCCAGCACCTCTGGGGGCCCCTCACTGCCCCTTTCCTTTCTATTTTGTGCCTGTATGCCCTTATTTTCCTAAATACTTGCTGTGTCAGTAGCCAGCAACACTTTGTCTAGGGGCCCCGCCAACATGGTCCCAATTGGGCCCCACATTTGATAGGATCGGCCCTGATAATGACTGCACACATCTGATATGCCCATAATCTAAACAAATTTTACAATCTAAGACCAGCATACAGCAACTGTGTCAAGTACCACAAGGTTGTACAAAGAACACCACACCAAAAAATGATATAAATGGATACCAGGACTAATATGAATGACTCAATCTATCATAAAACTTGCCTAAAAGGAAGATGACTAATACAAGGTTGTACAAAGAACACCACACCAAAAAATAATATAGATGGATACCAGGACTAATATGAATGAATCAATCTATCATAAAACTTGCTAAAAAGGAAGATAATTCCTGAGGGGCACAGTATTTGCCAGATAACACAACACAAAGCTGGTGTGGGGTTAGATGCATTTATTAAAAGTAGAAGTTCAACATGTGCCACACAGTTAGGTATTTTAGAAAGTTACTTAATTATATTTTTAATAATCGGATTAAAAAGTATGAAATGAACCAATGCCTTTTCTGTTAATAAAAAGATATTGTGATTTGAAAACATCACTGTTTTCTTCCAAAGCACACAGAAACAGGCGTCACAGTAAAGATGCAGATTAGGTAAAGCTTTAAAATTAATTAAGTGATTCAAGTGCATTCAATTTTCTACTAACCACAATTTATTATTCCATTAATTAACAGTACTAGTCTGCTTGCAACTCCAACCTAATCTGTCACATTTAGGTTTAGTTTAAACTTTAGCAGATGATAATAACTTACCCTCCACACATCAGAAACTCACTGGATGATGTTCTCCGGCCAGCTGCTGCTGTAGGCATATCATCTGCAATATGCAAATAACATTTAAGTTAGGGCAGTCGAATTTTCAAAAGGATAAGAGAAACAAATATTTATACTTGATATTTGATATATGCTTATATTAAAATCTTTAAAGAGAATAGTAACTTACTTTTAAATGAGTAAAGGGGGATGACAAAATACAAATTTTGATTAAAGTGGTACTTAAACTAAGAGATCGCTGAATTGGAACCTCATAATACATTATACTGTATATATTGAACAATTTTTAATCAGGGCTCATTCTGATATTGGTATGGTCAGATGAGGACTGTATGGAAAATGGAGGGGTTATTTATACAGAGGATTTCAGATTTGTTTTGAACTTGCTTGTAGGGAAAAGAATAAGCATGTTACTTTACTTTCATTTTCCAATTTTACTCTGTGTAGTGTAAGAAATCACAAATAAACACATTTACTAATTTAAACAAAAGATAAAAATTTTAAATGCACAATTTTAGCTGCTGCCCATAAAACCCTATTATGTAGATGCAAGAATAAGCAGAAACAAACAAAAAGCACAGAAACAAGATTTTTTTTATCCTAGCAGCATGAGTAATGTTATCAAAGTTAGATAAATTAATGCCACTATTGTTTCTAAGGCGCATTCAATTACTCAAAAAAAACCATGACATGCTAGAGTGGAGAACAATACATTTTGCAATTAATCTAATCTAACACTTGCCCACAAGGTTTTTGTATTAAGAGCTGTAATAATAAAATCCTTACAGGAGTGGTCAGATGATAGGTTGTGGGGAACCAGGACAAAGTCATCTGTATCACAAGAGGAGTTCTTGCTGCTAGTGCTGGCGGAGTCTTTGGACACCTGCAGGTAGTTTGGTGGACCCAGTGGTGGGGAAGACGGATTTTCTTCCTGGATATGCTGCATGTCTGGCAGTGACTAAAAATAAATAAAGTAATGGTTGCTTTGGATGCATTCCTTAAAACGTAATAATGAAATGTTTACTGAAATTAAAAATGTTTACTGAATATTATATTATCTAAGCCTGTTGGCATAAGTAGCTCATTTAAGACTAGTTGATTATTTGAAATGTACCATCATCCAGGAACATACTGACTTCTACTAGATGTTTTAGGACTCAATACAGTAGAATTAGTGATGTTGTGCAAAAAGATTACATTTTTAATTTTTCAAAGAATCCTAAGATACTAGTATGGTATTTCTTATCTGGAAACCGAATATCCAGAAGCCCATCTCCCAAATAAGCAAATAATTCTCTTTTTTTGTTCTCTTTAATAATAAAAAAGAATATTGCACTTGACTTGTACTAAAATATCATTAATTCATATTGATGTCAAAACAGTAATATCAGGTTTATTGAATTGAATTTAAATTAGTTTTTAGTAGAAAAAATATGGTGATCCAAATTATGGAAAGATCCCCTTTTGCAGAAAACCACAGGTCCCAAGCATTCTGGATAATATATCCCATACTTGTATATGGTTTTCAAATTTGATATAGCCAAAATCCACATCTGTGCACTTGATTTTAGCAGAATACTCTACATTACAGCTTCTGTACTATTCTCTATCTCACATGGAGGTTTAGTTTATGCTATGGATACAGTGACAAGTTTGTCTGCAGCAAATAAAATTCCAATAATTTAAAAAAATTTGAGTTATAAATAATCATGGTTATTAATAGCCACAAAGACAAAATGACAAAAGAAGTTGACATAAGGCAATGTTAACTGAAATGTCCTCAATGATAGACTTTAATATTGGTTTACGTATTTTATATACACCCTTTATGCCCTTGAAGATGTACTTAAATCACAAACACTTGCCTTGCCTTGGAGCCTACAGCCTGCCAAGATCTTAGCACAATGACATAACCTCTTTAACAAACTAGTTAAAGTTCACGTAAACAAAGATGTTGCGATAACTTGATTGATATTAGAAACTCCAGGTAACCATTTGACCTCTTGATCACTCAGCTGCTGAGTAATGTAGTTGCAACCAAGGCAGGCAAAAGTATAACAGTGAAAATAGGACACTGGCGTACCATGAAATAATGTAACTTGCAACATCAGCCAGAAAATAACTCCCAAGTGCAAGTCTGGTAAGCTCACATAGGAGAGACTAGGGCAGAACTGCTCATTCAGGCATCTGAATAATGCACAAGTTAGGGGACAGGAGGTGGGGCACAGACAGCAATCTATTTAAGGGGGAAACTTCCAGTCTCTGTGAACCCATTTTGCACTTTGCACACTGCCCACATAGTTGTAAGTGACCCCTTACTACATCTGTCATAGGTGCTGAAGCATCATGGTTTGGTTGGGCAAGACTTGACTCCAGTATTACTAACTCACATTAGGCTACTTCTTTTAAATTTAATTCAGTTTGTTATTTAATCTGTACTCACAGGTGGCGAGGCAAAACGGCAAGATGGTGAGCTTCCACAGGAACTGCCTGAAATACTGGACCCAGAAGAGGTAGGCACCGGTACTGGACAGGCTGGGGACAGAACACAAGAAACATACATTAGAAGGATTTTTTTTTTTTTTTTTTTAAATACAAGATGTAATTTTCAATTTTTTTTTTTTGAGGGAACAATTCCGGGTGCAGCATTTACTTGATACTGATACATTCCTATGATTTTCATAGGAACGTGACAGTATCGCTTTAACAAACTAAACAGGTATTCAAAACCACTGACCTATAACCATGTATACATTTTTTTTTTTTTAAAAATGACTGATTCATTACATCAAACTGGCCATTCAGGTTGCATGAATTTTATCAGGGTAACTATATGGAAAACCACCTGCTATTGATGAGGAGCCAGCACATATTTTCCAGACAATACAAACTGTCTTTTCCAAATGCCTGTTTTTCTTCAGACACTTAAAGGAGAAGGAAAGCTATGGAGGCATTTTATTGCCAATAGATTAGCTGCAATAGTGCAAGCTAGAATGCTATATTTATTCTGTAGAATAGTTTACCATACCTGAGTAAAAAGCTCTAGAAACTCTCTGTTTGTTTAGAATAGGAGCTGCAGTATTAACATGGTGTGACATCACTTCCTGTCTGAGTCTCTCCCTGCTCTGGGCTCAGATTACAGTAGAGAAGGGAGGGGTGGGGGGAGAGGAGCAAACTGAGCATGCTCTTGCCCAGGGCAATGAGGTTTAAGCTGAAGGCAGGAAGTCTGATACAGAAGCCCATGTGTTCACAATAGAAGGAAAGAAATGCAGTGTTTCTTTTGACAGGGGACTCAGAGCAACATTACTTTGGGGGTTTACTGGTATATTTAGATGGAGCTTTCTGATAAGGCTTACTTAGTTTTAACCTTTCCTTCTCCTTTAAATGGAAATTCATGCACATATGATGTACTTAAAAGTAACTGCTTGCATTAAACAACACAACACATTCATAAGGCATGTATAATATACCACAATTTGCTAACAATTGTTTCCTTTCACTTCTCACTATTTTACCTATATTAGCTTTATTAATATGGATGTTTAGAATGCAATAAGTTTAGAAATTTGCTGCTACTATTTGTTTTCTATACAGTGTGTCGGCACACCCAAATAAATAATGTTTTGCCTAATACAAGAAATGTTTTGCCTAATACAAGAAAACATAATTTTAAGCAATATACAGTTATTTGTACTGTATGTATTGATATTGAAAGCAGTGTTGGTCTGTCCCTGTATTCTCTGTACTGTTGATACAAGTGACAAGGCAGCAGATTATCAGACCTGTTTTGCTGGGGAACTAAGACTTTGGCAACACTGTTTAAAAAGTAACAGCCAGGAGTTAAGCAAATGCTGCTTTCAATTGCAAATTATTTTACAAATAAATTTAAAAGCACAGAACATTCTTGATAAATGTATTTTGGAAAGTTGCTTAGAATTATGTTTTCTTTTATTAGGCACATTTTTATTTTGGGGTTGACTTGCTCTTAAAATTCGCTTTCATAATAAGAAAAATAAGTTCATAGTTTAGCATTCACAATACTTTATCCATATTAATTAATGTGGGTCTACTCACACTTTTTCACTGTAGACACTTGATCGAGAAAAGGATGGATAAAGAAACCCTCTGCAAGAGAACACAAAAAAGTTAACAGAAGGCTGGCATATATGCTGTTTGTAGCACTGTGGAGTTATTAAATTAATGGCATAATTAAGTACATCCTATTTGTAATCTCATCTAAAAATTTTTAACCAAAACAGATAAACATACGGTTACAAATGATAAGTGCCATGTGTTAAGAGATATAAGGAAAAAGGACACTGCCTGAAAGAAAGATAGCCAACCAGAAAAATTATAAATTACAGGAGATATCATGCCTGAGTATTATTGGCCAATCAACCTAATCTTCAATTATTTTTTTTCACTAAAATGTTGCAAAATGCCAGGGCTAAGTCAGTGGAAATAGTCTAGTAGTGCACCAACATACAACATTAGTGGAATCTAGCTACTCCTGCCTGATGGCATCAGTTACTAACTTATCAGTGAATTGCCAAGCATCCCCTATAAAATTCCCTGAGAGTTCAGCTAAGCTAATAACACTAACCCAATTTAAATTACAAATGAAATAGTCAAGTTTTAGTGATAAATGCGGTTAGGCAAAAACTGCTAGACTGAACATTGATTCCATGGGGGAACAGGGGTTGGTGGATTCAGCAAATCCCCTTGACTTTAAATGGTCATTTAAAAATAGAGATACACTGAATCCTCTATTTTGTGATTCATCCAAATCCTGAATATTTCATGGATACTTCAGGAGAATCCCAAACAGAATCTGAATCCTAATTTGCATATGAACATACTTGAAGTGACAGGGCCTATTTTGAATCCCCCATATTAGATGCTACCAACTAAATATGATCTCTCCTAAATAAATTTATGTGGTGATTACAAACTAGACAATTAATATATTTTTGAAACCTCTATACTGACTATTTTGCACGAGGACAATGCAGGAAAAACTATATAAACGAATAAGAATTAATAAGAATACCAACACCACTCAGTCTAGAAAAGCTAAAGCATACAAATAGTCTAGTGGTAAAATGCAGGAGAAAGACTTGTGCAGAGTTTTCAGCAAGCATATTCATGTGATTTAATTAGTTCCCTTTAATATCAAAGCACAACATTGCCCAGAGCTCATACAGTATCTAGAATTCAGGCCAAACAACCTAATAATTAACTTCATAGAAAGCAGCCAAGACAAGGTGTGGGTTTCTGAAAGCGTGTACCACTCTGCTTTGTTGTCATGAAAAAGGGAATTGCAAAACCAGCTATGTACTTTCTCCCATCTCTTCATCTAACAATAAAGACTCGGGGACAGAGTGTTCTCATGAGCATAAAAGCTTTTACTTTAAAACCATGGAAATGTGTCAATAAAAAGTCTTATTTAACAAAATGAATTCATATTATATGCCACAGACACCTAAAAATCACTACTAGAAATGCAAGAAATTCTTAGGGATTTGGGCTGATGCCTAAAATTTGTCTGAATAACCAAAGCCATTCAAGATAGTCAAATAAATTGCTTTGTGTATTTTATTACATAACCATAAAAAGGAATAAGATATTTTTATCACCTCAACTATAGTATACAATTTCCATCTAGTTAGTTTGGAAAACATAGGGAGCAATACAATGTATTCAAAATAAAATTTTGCTTTAAAAGTATATTTTTTAGCAAAGGTATTCATTAAAATAAAGATACATAGAAAAGAATACAGTTCTGCTAGCACTTGCAGTAGATGCTGAGAATAAACACTGCAGTTCCAGTGACTTTGTATGTGCATTGTTTAAATGTATAAATATGGTGCGCTTTCACATTTAATGCCCGTCAGTCATTAAAAATTCTGCACAAGTCAGCAAAATAGCATCATATTCTGCAAAAACAATACTTCATACATTATTGCAGCATCTACAACAATACAAATGAATACAAAGTGCATGTATTATAAAGTACACATAAGTGAAGCCTTCTTTTAATATTGTGCCCCTGCAAAACAGAGTGCTTATTACTAAGTCATATTACATCCATATACCTAAATTTGTCTGCCACTTTAAGGGGCCGAATTATTAAGGGTCAGGTTGTGTTTTCCATGAAAAAGTTGAGTTTTCGAGGGTATTTTGGAGTAAAAAAAAAATTTGATTTTTCAGGTTAAAAAAACCTCAAATTAATAAGAAAAACTAAAATTTTTAGAGATTTATTATACCCGCCCCTGGACATAACTTGAATCTGGAAATACACCATCTAAAACCTGTCAAGGTCATTTAGAAGTCAATGGTAGAGGTCCCTTGAACCATTTATTTTCTTTTAGAGGGTTTCACTCGAAAACTCAATCAATTCGACTGATTTGAGTTTTTTTTCCCAGTGGAAAACTCGATTAATTCGAGTTTTGGGGTTGTTATACCAGAACACACTGATTCAAATTTTTTCCATTTCCGATTTTTCTTAAGTTAGAAACCATTCGAGTTGTAAGTTCATTCGAGGTCTTAAAAAGCTCACATAGCTCTAAAATTCAACCGATGATAAATAACCCCCTCAATGTAGTAAATTTCTTTTGATATAGTAGATCACCAGTTATTTTCTATTTTCTGATATTTTCTATTTTCTTGGGTGAGTAGAAAAGCACTCCCCTTACTAAAACACAAGTGTTTAAATGATCATTTGGCTAGTGGCGCAAAAAACACTTTTTGCCTCCAATTAGTTTTAGTTATATCTTATTTAGGAGTACAAGGTACTGTTTTTTGTATTACAGAGAAAAAGGAAATTTAGAAATTTAAATTAGCTGATTTCAATCTAGTCTATGGGAGATGGCTTACGCATATTTTGGTACTTTTTGGATAACAGATACCATACCTGTACCGTAAAATGAGTTAAAGTTCTTATTATCATTTAAACTTTTTTTTTTAAGAACAATTTGTGTTTTCAAAAATGACTGGTTCTAGCAAGTGTATCCTCTTTTTCAGGCCAGCTGATACAGTAGAGAGGAGATGAAGCAGGCCACTGGATTTTCAGGTGGACAGGACAGTGGTGATAACTGGGCAAAGATGCAGTGTTAAGTGCAGGAATAGGAACAGTGTTAGCAGTATTTCCTGGGGCGCAATCAAGTGGTTATAACTGGGAAAAGAAACTTGGATGGAGCAATGGATCAGCCTTTTAACAAAACAGGGAAGTGCAGGGAAGGAAGAATGAGCAACTAGAACCATATCTATATCCATATAATCCCAATTTCCAAAGAAAAACATTCACTTAAAGGGGTGGTTCACCTTTAAGGTAACTTTTAGTATGTTATAGAATGGCCAATTCTAAGCCAATTTGTAATTTTATAATTATTTGCCTTTTCTTCTGACTCTTTGCAGCTTTCAAATGGGCGTCGCTGACCCCCTTCTAAAAAGCAAATGTTCTGTTAGGCTACAAATGTATTGTTATTGCTAATTTTTATTACTCATCTTTCATGTCAGGCCTCTCCTATTCATATTCCAGTCTCCTATTCAAATCAATGCATGGTTGCTAGGGTAATTTGGACTCTAGTTACAAGATTGCTTAAAATGAAAATTGTAGAGCTGCTGCATAAAAAGCTAAATAACTCCAAAACCATAAATAATAAAAAATGAAAACCAATTGCAAATTGTCTCAGAATATTACTCTCTATGTCATACTAAAAGTTATCTGAAAAGGTGAACAACTCATTTGAAAAACAAATCTATCATAAATTTTAACTTTTCTATACAATTTTACAATTCTAAAATGACCATTAGCGTTACTGTAAAAGCACCACTGACACTACACATAGGTAACTATACCTATGAAAAAAGAGAACACAAAATATGCTGTGTGCTGTTTAAAGGAGAAGGAAAGGTTAAAACTAAGTAAGCTTTATCAGGGCTATATAAATACAACAGTAAACCCTCAAAGTAAGAGTCCTCTGTCAAAAGAAACACCACATTTATTTCCTTCTATTGTGTACAGATGGGCTTCTGTATAAGACTTCCTGTTTTCAGCATGAACCTCCAGGGCTTGGGCATGCTCAGTTTTCTCCTCTCCCCTTCCCTTCTCCCCTCCCTGCTGTAATCTAAGCTCAGAGCTATGAGCAAGCAGGGAGAGACTCAGGCAAGAAGTGATATCACAGCAAGCTAATATGGCAGCTGGTACCCTAAACAAACAGAGACAGAGTCTAGAGCTGTTTACTTAGGTATGGAAAAGCATAAAGAATAAAAATGGTATAAAAATAAAAATGGTATTCTAGCTTGTACTGTTGTGGCTAATCTATTTGCAATAAACTGCCTTGGTAGCTTTCCTTCTCCTCTAAAGGTTTTTCTTCAGTATTTCTTGTATTACATCCCGCTTTTGATAATGTAGAATAATTACTTTTATTTGGGCGGTACTACTAAATAGTAATGGGTAATTCTATGGTCATAGTCACACCTACAATATATCATGGATGGAGTAAATAAACATACTGCTGCATCGAAAAGTATAACAAAGGTAATGAGTGATGTTAAAAAAAGCCACACAACAGACTATCTTGCCACCAAAACATTAGCAGGACCAAGAATGACTAGAGGAGTGCAGTAATGAGCTCTTCAAAAATGAAGCTGCAGTTTTGGGATAAAAGTCCCTGGCATGTTATTAAAATTCCTTCCTTGGTAATGGTGTATAAGGAAACATAATGGTTAAGTAAGCAAACTGTATTTTTGCTGATTTGTGGGTGATTAATTTGCCCCTGTTCATTGATTTCAAACAATATAAAGAGTTGTGCTGAAACTATTTTAAATAATAGGTTTCTGTATCGGTCTGGAAGCATTTCATGTATGGGTGCCAAGCTCTGAAGAATTATTTGGACTGACCACTCGCTGCAAGGTTAGACATGTACTCATATTATGGCCTAATAGTTGAAACCACTGTGATAGGATACTTTTTGTACATCTTGCTACAGCTATTGGATTTCTTGTCTAGAATGTTCAGGGCCTGGAGTTTTCCAGATAGGGGCAGATTTACTAAGTTTGAAATGGTAAATTCGAATTTGAAATGTATCATCCCCCTACCCTGGAAGTAACTAATTTGGTAGGTCGCCACCTAAAACCTGCCGAGTTCATGTAGAAGTCAACAACAGAGGTCTGCTGACCTATTTAAACAAGTTAATAGCGTTCCTGACATTCAATTTTTTTAGAAGAAAAAGAAGATTAGAGTTTGTGTTTCGAGGTCATTCAAACTCTTAGGGGCCGATTCACAAAGGGTCGAATATCGAGGGTTAATTAAACTAAAATCGTTCGACTTCGAATATCGAAGTCGAAGATTTTGCGCAAATCCTGCGATCGATCGATCAAAGGATTTTTCGTTCGATCGAACGATTAAATCCTTCGAATCGAATGATTTGAAGGATTTTAATCCAACGATCGAAGGAAAATCCTTCGATCAAAAAATCACAGGCAAGCCTATGGGGACCTTCCCCATAGGCTAACATTGACTTCGGTAGCTTTTAGCTGCCGAAGTAGGGGGTCGAAGTTTTTCTTAAAGGGACAGTACTTCGACTATCGAATGGTCGAATAGTCGAACGATTTTTAGTTAGAATCGTTCGATTCAAAGGTCGTGGTCGAAGTAGCCCATTCGATGGTCGAAGTAGCCCAAAAAAACTTCGAAATTCAAATTTTTTTTTATTCGAACCCTTCACCCGAATTTCGTGAATCGGCCCCTTATACTCAACCTTTGATAAATAAGTCTACTAAAAAATAATACATATAATATAATATAACGCAAGTTACTTGCCCATATCATGCACAATATCATATTAAGAAATAAGCAGTTGCTATAATTGATATGTTAAGCCAATCTAAAGGTATTTATGTATCTAAAGGTAGTACGGTAAGCACTACAATAATTTTCTGTTAAATTGCATACATGAGCTTATCACCCAAAAAAATTATTTAAAATGCTATTTTATCACATTAGTCATGCAAATAGAACTTTAATAACCCTATATAAATTATTTGAATCTTGTTTCCTTCAGTCTGGGGCAGGGGCCATTTTGTGGATACTGTTATAAAGAAAAGCCTTGCATCATCTCAGAATCTTGTTTGTACACCAGAATGGGGGAGCTGATGTCCATCCCCATGCACTGGCTACACAATTAAACGGTGAAGAGAATGAGGAATGGGGGGACAGCAGTGACATCTAGGATGTGCTGAATGGAAAGTGAAAGTAATGGTCTGCAGACAATTTTTGTTTGACAGCTGAGATTTTTAAATGAGCTTATAACAGCTATGAATGCTTTAATAAAACATAGAAATTGGATTTTATGTTTGATTTAAAAAAGGACTTTTATTATATAGCTTTTTGTGTCTGGGTGACGGTCCACTTTAAAGTTAGTAATTCCCAGCACTGACACTTCTGGTTTTGTCACTTAATATGATTAGTATTTTAAAAGATTATGAAGCCATGCTAGTATAATAAGTAAAATAAGGATATTTTGGTAAGTCTAGAAACATTAGAAAAAAACAATGTCTGAGGTTTTAGTTAATTTTATTATTTCACAATTCTCAAAGATGCAATATGGAAAATAATCTATGAAACAAAAAATGCATCTTAATTTAAAATCCTACTTTTACAGTATTTTTTGCTAGTCTGGAAGTTTACTTGATAGCTCCTTGTGTATTTCAAGCCAGGTATTTTGTACATTGAAAGCTGTTTTTTTCACTCTGGTTTTAGAATAATGAGCAACTGATTAAGACAGAAACATTAATGCTTTCTCCAGAATTATACAAACAATGAGAAATGCACTACAGAAGGCTACACTTTTCACACCAACAGGATAACCTGCCAACTAAGTCAAGATAGCTTGAAAGCTTTGCAAATTAGAACAAAATGTTCTTTGCGTGCTGATTGCTCACTGAACATCAGTAAAGGTCATAACACACTGAAAGCAAAATACATTCAGCATAAAATGGTTGCCTAAAAATAGCACTGGTTAACAAAATATGTATATAAAATTAGATTACTAAATTAAATTTTCATTTTCAGTGCCCAATTTTACAAGCATAGCATCCACTGAACTTTGCAGAAGAAAAACACTGACTAATAGAATAATAATAGACTAAGAATATTTTACATGTTTAAAAAGGCTACTAAACCATTGCTGCACTTCTTAAAGGAATAGTTCAGTGTGAAAATAAAAACTGTGTAAATAGATAGGCTGTGCAAAATAAAAAATGTTTCTAATATAGTTAGTTAGCCAAAAATGTAATGTATAAAGGCAGGAGTGAACAGATGTCTAATAAAACAGACAGAATCCAACTTCCTTCTTTTCAGCTATAACTCTGAGTTAGTCAGCGACTTGAAGGGGGGCCACATGGTACATTTCTGTTCATTGAGTTTGTAATTGATCCTCAGCATTCAGCTCAGATTCAAAAGCAACAGATATGACCCATGTGCCCCCCCCTCAAGTCTCTGATTGGTTACTGCCTGGTAACCAGGGTAACCAGTCAGTGTACACCAAGAGAGCTGAAAAGCAGTGTTCTGATTGACATGTTATACATCAAATCACTCCAGCCTTTATACATTACATTTTTGGCTAACTAACTATATTAGAAACATTTTTTTATTTTGCACAGCCTATCTATTTACCCAGTTTTATTTTTAAACTGACCAATTCCTTTAAGGTGATATCACATCCGGTGTATCTAAACCGAATGAGAGAATGCTGATCCACTTCATCCACAGCTGAGATATAGTATCACAGTTCATGGACAGGCATGGTAGTGGTTGTTATTAACAGACTGGGAAGATGAATATGAATTTTGGCGCCATAATGCATTTTTTCGTGTTTCCACGCTAAAATCTATGCCAACAGGCCAATGCCATACTTCTCAATAAATGGACCGGGCATTTTCTTCCCTAGCATAGATTAAATCAGTGGAGAAAAAACATGATGGGACTGGGGGGGCCAGGTGCCCACCGAGGCTGCTGTCTCTGGGCCCCCTCCGGCCGCCGAACGCGGATATGCGCACAAGTACTCTTTTACCGGTTGCGGCAGGTATAAGATCAGCCAGTTGCGGCAGGTAGAAGAGCAAGATGAGGACCGGGTTTTTCCCAGTCCGACCCTGGCCCCGATTAATACTATACATATATATAAAAATTTACGATCTTTTTCAGCCTATCACCCTTAAAAATGGAAAAAGACGCCAGCGTTTTTTTGGGACTTTTTTTGAAGCAATCGCTATCTACTCTATTGCACTTCGCCTGGTCTGAGGTGGCAAACGCAAGTCTGGCGCAACGTAACGTTCAGTAAAATGCGCAATTTAGTGAATTAGTGAACTTACGTCCCTTTGCCATAGTGCAAATTCATCTGGCGTAAGGGTGCAAAGTAGCGCTAGAGTCCATTTAGCTAGCAAATTTACGCCAGCCCCCGTTAGTAAATCGGCAAAGTAACGAAATGGCGTCACCATGGCGAATTTGCGTTAGCCGCTTCGCACTTTAGTAAATTTGCCCCACTGTGTTTTATAATATAATACATTGAGTTTCAATAACTGTTATGGAGTCGTGCATTAACATTTTTGTTTAACAAATTGATATTTCTGAGAAACTGACACATACCGAAGTCAAGTCTGTCTTTTTGGTTTCTTTGAAGTAATGCCAAAAGCAGGTCAGATAGATAAGCTGATGTTTCTCTTGGTATGCTGTAAATACAAAGCATATTGATAGTTTATAAGAAGTTGAATCAGGGACGATAGAAGGAAATAGGTTGATGGTTATAAGAAATATAAATGAAACTACCAGGTAGGGCTCCATTTCTATTTTGGAATATAAAGAGTGTGTCTCCAGGTGGCAGTGGCATTTTATAAGTAAATATTTCAATATACTGATACATTCTGACATTTACAATGATCCCATCTGCTTGACTAAATACACTAGAATTTTGTTGTTTGCTAGGCTTCTTTAACATATAGAGTAAATAAAAGTTTCTGTGCATAGAATTAACATTTAGAAAGGTGGAGGACCAATCACAGCAGCACATACGTTCCTGTTAAAAAGGAGCAAGCACACACCACAAGCTGTATACATTTATTGCTGACTATAGCAAGAAGTTGACCTGCCAACACTGTGTGCAGTCCCTCAAGAGCAGAGAGAGCAGCTGTATAGCAGAGTGTAAATTCCAGCAAGTAGATACAGTAATAAGGTCATGAGGTCCAGACCAGCTGGTGCTGCCTTCTGACTCCCATTTTCATTCAGTCACATTGTGGAGAGAGAGTCCCATGTACAACATATATTACTTCATAAAATGTTAACACTTACAGCTATATACTATACTCCATTAAGGATACATCTGAATAAAATAAGAAGGGCTAAGCTATGCATATCAGAATGCAAGCAAACACAGCTTCTACAAACACAGGACTGGGAGAAGTTCAAATGTGACTTTTGATATATAGCAGTGGGCCAAATGCCTTTTGTCTGCTTGGCTTCCCTTTAGATGATGGTGTGATGAACATTATATAGTAATGTAACAAGCAGCCCACTGTCTAGCACTGGGTACTAACTTTAACCCAGACCTTCTTCTCTAAAACTACTCTTTTTGACCTTGCCACTGGATAATAGAGACAGGCTTCAAGTTCCTGGCTTTACTGTACCGAAGCTTTGCTAATTCAGTAAATGTTCCAGGCTTCACTAATTACACTTGACTGCACTGCACCCTCTATATCTGCCTTTATATACCCTAGTCCTACACATTTTAACCTTAGCCTGTCTGCAACTTCTTACTTGTTAAACCCATGTCTGCACTGTGCTATCTAGTGAATTTAAAGTGATCCTGACACTAAAACATTTCTTTTCAAAATATTAATCTACATTAAAAGTTACATATAGGTCATTTTGATGTGTTTTTTGCTGATAGTTCTGCTTTTTAAGTAATTATTACTTGAAGTTCCTAAACCTGACTGTTATATCAACCTAACTGTCCCATCTCAGTCTGTCAGTTAGAGTTTCTAATGCTAACCGACTACTGCTGCAAATATGGCAGCCCCCTCATAGAGGAACATGGGGGTAAGGAAAGTGATGTTACAGCATCATGCAAATACAGAAGAAACCAAAACTATTTTTGTTGCATGATCTTTAAGAAAATGTCAAAACATTTAATTGGTGGTAAAGGTATTTGTAATTGCAATTGTTTATATGTCCCCTCCTCTTCCCAGGGCCTGAAACAATGTAAGGAGTCAGTTTTCATCCAGGTCAAACAGCTTACAACATTATGACTATGAAGATTTTCATTCATCCAGGTCATAGTATATCTAGCATAGGTAAATTTAAAAACAACTGGACTTGCTGAGTAATCATTGAAGACGTTTCACTACTCATCTGAGCAGCTTCTTTAGTTCAGGAGTCAGTGCCAAGAGTGCAGAGAAAGTAAAAAGCAAGGCAGATGCTGAATGGAAATTTGCTTCCATTTGCTTGCATGCAAAAATAGGATTTGGTTGGAGGACCCCTTTAAATATGTATTAGGTAAGCATAGTGTTCCAATATAAGGTGTCTGGTAAAACAATATTATTTATCAAGCAGTGCTGCCTTATGTAGTCTAGTACATACAAAATAAACACAAAGAGGCTATAGAAATAAATCATAATATAGGAGTATATGGTAACAAAAGTATATGCTAATAGAATTATATTAAAACAGTAATTTTGTATTTACCTTGGGACAAGATTTTTATTTTTCTCATAAAACAGTCTCAAATCTTGTGGACTATTAGCCTGTAAAAAAATTATGGTACTAGGTTAAATAAAATAGGATTTGGCACAGACTGTAAAATATATCAAATTCTACGGTTAAAAAAAAATAAAATATTATAGTCTTATTATAAACACATATGTCAAACTCTGTATGTGTATTATACTTTTTATACCAAATATCAGAATCTATAGGGATATGTCCTGTCAGGAAAGTTTACAAATTGACACATTAAAGTATTTACTGCTTTAATAAATGTTTCAATCTCTCACAATGTGTGTCATTATAAGAAGTCAAACACCATTCTGTGCTATTGGCTATTAGAATTTAGCAGCAACATTCGACTTCCAAGATTCCACCAAAACTTTAAATAAGAATTGTGTTAATTTTTAACACAATGTAGGTAAAAGGGAGATTTAACAATACAAAAAAAAGCTCTTTTTAACACTGTAACAATCAATATGTTACAGAAAAGAGCTTTACAAGTCTTTAATACAGAGCAGTATCCATGATCAAAAGTTAATAAATAATACGACTATAAAGCTAACGGGATACAAAATATTGCATCCATTTATCTGTATCCAAGTTATGAGGGAAGTGATGGGTGACCATATATTGCACTATAAATTTGGGTTTCAATTATACTACTGACCTGAATGGTCATACTTTTCAGCATAGGCAAAAATCAACAGAAAACAGTCTTCTTTATCATATTATGGAGATCATTGGGTGGAGATCCCTTTTAAGTAAGAATACATTTCGGCTTGTATTCTTTTGAATGTACTTTTTGGATCATCTACAGAGCAGCAGTCAGACTTATTTCAGTGATGTTTCAATGTAACATGTGCTATGTAACATTCATTAAAAACACACATATTTTAATCATGACACCCTATACCTGCCCATATGACAATACAATGCTTCAACATGTAAAACCAGTCTTCACTTGGAATAAAATATATTAGGGTGTATGCCAGCATTGTATTTATTGCTAGACAGGATGCCATAAGACAAGATACATGCAGCAAACTAACACAGTTTACCTGAAAGGGTGGTTTGCCAACAAGACATTGATAAATGACAGTGCCAATGCTCCACAGGTCTGCTTTTGCATCATAGTGCTGTGACATTATAACTTCAGGAGCCTAGAAAGAAAAATAGATGAAACAATCAATACATAAATCTGTAGCACTGAAACATCAATTAATTAGTCATTAAGAAGCATAAATTCATTGCAATAATTTAGCAGCAGTATGTCTGATAATTGTCAGCTGTGCAACACAACTGATTCACATGCACATCATCAAGTAGACCAGAGCAGAATACTCTGCTCATGTATCTCAGTGGCAGTGTTCAAATGTGCAAATTTGTATTTTCTTAGAGCAAAGAAGTAAAGAAGACAAATATACTGTATTTTGGGGGGGTGGGGGTGGGGGGGAATAAAGAGTTTTTTAATGGTCAATATATTTTTACTGAAGAATAATCTAAGGCAAAAAAAAGAAAAAAATGCATGTCTCCAATCACATTTAGCATATAGCATATTTACACTAAAGGCTATACTAAACATGAATTGCACAAAATTGACATAAATTACATAGCACCCACATTTACCATTAAACTAAAAAAAAGGTAAAAAAAAAAACATTATGTTTTTATTCAGCATATCTCATCTTAGTAATATACTGCTCATGTAAATTCAATTCAAAACAATGCAAGTGTAACTTACTGTAAAACCATTTTTTTAAGATGAAGATATAAATCAAGTTATAGCATACTGGCACTGCAGTACACTATTAATATCACAGTATAACCCATGTTCTGAGACCCTACGCACCATGTATGTTTCAATAAGTGTCATGCCCTTTCAAATTATAGCAAAATAAGAAGCCACTATAACCATCATGTTAAAAAAAAATATGATTCTAAAAATGCAACCTGTGTATGACACAAAAAAACAGGAAAAACTACATTATATAAATTTCAGTATGTTCTATACTCTGGCTGGGCAAATAATTGAATTCAATGAGTTACAGTGTGGTGTTTATTCAAATGGCCTGTAGATGTCACTGTGCCCAGACATACTGTGCATACTTCCTGGTAGCTTAAAAGTGAAAGTTACTGTTGTGTAATGCCTGCATGACTGCTAATAAAGCACTGTTATACTCTACTCATCTTCGGCTACCCAAAACATAACATAAAGTACATAAATATGTCATTCCTGCTTCAGTTTTTATACGTTTATTTAAAAAAAAAGTAGAAAAAAAGTACCTTACATTTTCATATATTTGTACACACACTATCACTACACTAGTGTATAAGTTATATAGCAACTAGAGAAAACCATAAATGTGTGTAACTTACCATATACATTGGGGATCCACATAATGTAGCAGCCATCATATTGCTCTGCAGATAACGTGCAAAGCCAAAGTCCGCTAAGAAAGAACAGCACATATGGAATAAAGTTAAAATTCATTGAGCAATAAACAGTAGTTACAAAATGTATTACTGTCAGCGGTGCTTATATTGGATTGTTATCGTATAGTCACATACCTGAACATGAAAGGAAGCAGCAGTACTGTTATAAGGAGGCTGTAAACCCTGACCCTGTGTGGCTATGTAGTATAAGCCAACAACACCATTTAACTGTGTTGCCAGATTCTTCCTGTCAGTCAAGCATTTAACTTCCAGCCTTGCAAGCTCTGATTGTAAAGTTTCAATGGACCATAAGAACGTGTCAAGAGTCTGACACTCTCTTAAAGGAGAAGTGACCTATGTCAAATTTACATAGAAAGAGGTCACATCGAGGAAAATGGTCTAAAGGACATATAAGCATATTTTGATGAAGAATTCAATTATGCTAAAACCTGAGAAGTGTCACTATCCCTTTAACTTACTAGCAAATGGATCACAGGGATATAGAAAAGAAATCTGAACATAAAATACCACTCTTAGCTGTTACCATTATTTCTTATAACAAAGTTGTTCAGCATCCAATGTACTATTACCCATGTAATGGATATAGCTGACGGCTGCTTATACGGTCATGATTTCCCTTCCTATTATTATATGAAAGACTGTCCACATTATTCCTTATATACAGTTGTCAATTTAATAGAAATCAAAGTTTAATAACTTCCATTTCTTCTAGTTACTGCCAAAGCAAGATTTTGCACTACTGTTGCAGTTTCTGGTCTATGCTCTTCCACTTAAGCTCTGCAGACAATTGGTATTGAAGGTAATAATTTCATAGAATGACAAGTTCCGACTAACAAAGCTTTTATTATTTCCTTTGGTGTAGAACTTCTAATGATTTAGGCTTACCAATTTTGATTCGGATACCACTGAAGGTAGCTTTTTTCCGGGAGGCATAAGATAGAAGAATATTTTGTGGTTTTAGGTCCCGGTGGATAATGCCCTTGCTGTGTAGAACTCGCATGGCAGCGGCAATTTGCTTTAGAAAAACTCTGATGGTGTCTTCACTCAGCGTCCCTTTGGCTGCTCATGTAAAATCAGAAGATGAATCTAATTAATAATATATTAATAAATACTATATTTACAAGAACTGTCTTTTGGTTTTGAATGATATCCTCTGGCAGATATGCAGATAATTTGTTACACTGTGTAAGAAACACATTTAAAAATACAACATAGAGGCCTAGACACATGAAATAAAGCTGCATTAAAGGAATTGTTCAGTGTAAAAATAAAAACTGGGTAAATAGATAGGCTGTGCAAAATAAAAAATGTTTCTAATATAGTTAGTTAGCCAAATATGTAATGTATAATGTATGGCTATTATGTTACACATCCAGTCACTCCAGCCTTTATACATTACATGTTTGGCTAACTAACTATATTAGAAACATTTTTTATTTTGCACAGCCTATCTACAGTATTTACCCAGTTTTTATTTTCACACTGAATTTTTCTTCTTTCTTATTTTTTTAAGTTGTTCACCTTAAATTAACTTTTAGTATACTGTAGACAGGACTCTTCAGACCCGGATTTGTGGAAAGGCCATCTAGGCCAGGGCCTAGGGTGGCAGGATTTTAGTGGGCGGCATTCTGCCCAACCACACCCACATTGGTTAAAAAACTCAGGGGATACGCAGGAGATACAATCATTTTTTTAGTTTCCGTGCGCCAATATCCATGGCTCCGGTCCCGATGATGAAAATTTGCATGAAAAGGGGAGGGGACAGGGGCAAGGAACAGCAGTTGTCCTAGGGGCTCCAGCTATGTAAATCCGGCCCTGGGGCTATTACAAAAAAAACAGCATGAAGCGTTTTTGTTTTAGTTGTTGTGGCTTTCAAATTATTTAAGGTTTTTTTGTTTTATATCTTATTTAAATTAACTGATTGTGAAGGCTCCTTACCAACTTATAGGCAGTGATAAATGTTTTGGTTGCTGGGGTTAGTGACTTCAACAACCACACAGTATTTTTCAGTTGTTGTACTGGTAGAAAAGTTGTTTATAATAGGTATCTCTATATGATACTAAACTTTATTTAGAGGTTAACTTACATTTTAAGATGCTTTTGCCAAATTATCATAGAGAAACATAAAATCTGTATTACATACACTATGGGGCAGATTTACATAGGGTCGAATATCGAGGGTTAATTAACCCTCGATATTCGACTGCTGAAAGTAAATCCTTCGACTTCAAATATCGAAGTTGAAGGATTTACCGCAAATAAATCCATTGATCTAACGATTTTTCTTCAACCTAAAAATTGTTACAAAGCCTATGGGGACCTTCCCCATATGCTAACATGGCACCTCGGTAGGTTTTAGGAGGCGAACTAGGGGGTCGAAGTTTTTTATAAAGAGACAGCACTTCGACTATCGAATGGTCGAATAGTCGAACGATTTTTACTTCGAATCGTTCGATTCGAAGTTGAAGGTCAAAGTAGCCAATTTGATGGTCGAAGTAGCCGAAAAAAACATTCGAAATTCAACGTTTTTTTTATTCTATTCCTTCACTCGAGCTAAGTAAATGGGCCCCTTTATGTATAACATATAATTGTGTATTGCTAAGTATGTAAAATGTTTGCAATGCACTATTTTTCCTATATTAGTTAACTGTAGTGTATTTCATTTGGGTATTTAGAGGTTGTGACATGAAAATGCAGCATTGAAAATCTTAATCTTTATTAAAATTACCACTCAACTGAACCCATCAATGTGGCAAAGCAGACCAGCTTCCAAGTCTGCTTTCTGTTGCCCAAATGACTACAAAAACACAATATACTGTAGTTTGCAAGATGGCTGTCTTGATATCTGTCTTGATGTCTTATTGATCCTAAAAGCTTTGAATGAATCTCGGAGGTACATTCTGTTGTAGGTCCCAACTATTTTCTAGAATTGGTCCAGTATTATGTATAATGAAATTTACTTTCTGAGGGTTAAAAACGTTAAAGCAAATGCTAAAAAACAAACATTTTACATTTGTTGGAAAAGTCCTAACTGACCATTATCCCATAGTTCTCTTTTCCCATTGTAATATACAAATGTGGAACTAAAAGTATTACAATTTTTGCATGATCTGTTTATCTGATACACAATTCAAATAGACATCAGTAGATTTGCCAGGTTTTATGTATATTTAATCTTGTTTCATTTACTCTTGGAATCCACAGTCACAGTAAGCAGGCAAGTGCCATTTTGTGGACTCTGTTATCAAGGCAAGTTTTGTATCACCCCACAATCTTGTGTGTGTGCCAAAATGGGGGATCTTATGCCCATGTCAGTACAGAGGATGCATAATTATAGACCATGAGGAAGGAGGGGGAATGACAGGAGTGCAGGCAATATTTGATTGAAAGCTCTGATTTTTAAACATTTTATAACAGTTGTGCATGTTTTAATAAAAAAAATAATTTGGATTTCATGTTTAATTCTGCAAAGTACTTTTATTAGACAGCTTTTAATGTCTAGGTGGCAAGGTCCCCCTGAAGAACATGTTTCGTTTGAGTAGGGATCACTAGGTATCATTGTCCGATAAAAGAACAGAAAATAAAGAACTACAGTACAGGCATAGGATCCATTATCTGTAACCCATTGGTCAAACAGTGCCTTGTAGTTCATCTTTAGATATAATTAATCCTTTTGGGGTTATTTAATATTTAAGTGTTTTTTTAGTAAATGTATGGTGATCCAAATTACGGAGGGACCCCTTATTCGCAACACCCCGGGTCTCAAGCATTTTGAATAAAAGGTCCCAAACAGGTCCCATACCTGTACTATAAACTGTAACTGTGAACAGCATTTTTATAACGGTTTTTAACTCATTGAGCATGTGAAAAAACAGGCTATGACCTTCTTGCCAAAGATTTTTATAAACCTCTAATTTGTTTATCAAAATGAATGTTCAAGTTTGAGGAGAAAATACATTAATAAAGAGATTTTATAGAATCAAATGCCCTTTGCAAATTTTGCTGTCTCAGTATTTCCATGCTACATTAAGACAGGTTCAGTTCAGAAAAACAAATGTTTACCAATTGAGCTGCAAGATAAACCAGGTGCTAGCTATATTTTCCCCTGCCAATGTGACTCTAGACAATAAGGAAACAGTGAAGCAATATTTAACACCACATGCACTAAGACAAGCATGCTTCTAATAAAATGTTGTGATGCTACATCAAATGATGCAGAGATCATTATTCTGGAGAATAAACCGCCCACAAGCAAAAATACAGAAGAAAGCTGTCTTTAAACAGGAACTAAACAATCAATGCATACAATGCACATTTTTTCTCCACAGTCCCTCAAACCTCCTAAATAACAACTTAAATAATTAACAAGAAATATATGCCAGTGTACTGAGGGAAAACATTTCATGATTCCAGATTGCAGCTTCACAAGCAAAACATTGAAATTTGCCTCTTATGATCTTTTATAGTAATCGTTCAGAAATTCATCAGTGTTTCTAAGCAGGATTGACTTCCAGGTACACAAGCAGGATCAGAGCGAATACTGTGTAGGTCTATAAAAAGGCACATTCAAGGGTTTTGAAGACACTTTACTTTGGGACACATACAATAGCCGTCAGCACTACCGCAGATAAAAATACATAACATACAACAGCAGAGCCATATTACCAAATGAAATAAGTCCATGGTGCCCTAAATACTATTACGGATACTGTATTTTTTTTCCCCATGACATCCAGTATCACAATTACATTAAAACTGTGTAAAAGGAGATATTCAGGCAGAAATATGAACAATCTAGGAGAAGCAGGATAAACTGTGTAATGTCAAGATATGATGGACAATAAGGCAATTTATATGTTTTGTCAATGATTTCTAATGATCTCTAATGGAAAGCTCCCAGTCCCTTACCAAGATGTCACATTACCTTTCAATTACCATGGAAAGTGACAGAAAAACACTGCAGGAGGTGCATACTGAAAATATGTTTAGAAGAAATTCATTAGTAAATGTAAATAAATGTATCCTTTTTTGGGGGGGTTATCACACAGTTTCTTCTTCTTATAGCTTAAGCAGTGATGAAAAACTAAAGGCTGCATAGAAATCAATTGATCTGCTTCAAGCCCTATATAAATCAAAGATCCTGCAGACGCATTAAATTACTCAGCCATGCCCTGCTGAGTTCAATATATATTGAGCTACTGAATGTAGCAAAGCTGCTAAATAAAGCATATCTAGAGTAGGGATGTAGCGAACGTCGGGAAAAAAGTTCGCGAACATATTCGCGAACTTGCGTCAAAAATGCGAACGGTTCGCGAACGTCGCGAACCCCATAGACTTCAATGGGAAGGCGAATTTTAAAAGCTAGAAAAGACATTTCTGGCCAGAAAAATGATTTTAAAGTTGTTTAAAGGGTGCAACGACCTGGACAGTGCCATGCCAGAGGGGGATCAAGGGCAAAAATGTTTCTAAAAAATCCATTGTTGACACAGCGCTGCATTTTGTGCTGTAAAGGGCAGAAATCACACTACATTTCTAAACATGTGTAATAAAATGCTTTAAAACGTCCGGCGTCTACATGCCAATCAAGTCGTGTAAAGGTTACAGCCTGTTCACACGCAAAGACGAAACGCGGTGCTTACTGCAACGCAAAAAGACGCAAAGAGCTTTAATGAATGATACCGTCAAGTGAGCAAATAATAGTTTTTAATTACTAGTTGCTTGTCACCTCCAGGATGTTCGTCCTGTTGGTGGCAATATTTCTGTAGTGGTGTGTTTAGCAGTCACCGTGCTTGTGCGCACGTGCACGGTCAGGCAGAGGTAAATCAATGTACAGTGAAGTGAACCAAAAAACACTGATTCTGCAGTGTGGGCCCAGTTTTGGTCTACTTTATTGATCACCTGCGGTGACCATAAAAGATGCGATTTTGCCACTGTTGCAGAACCCTGAAAAATTAGGCATGTGTACTTTCCTGAAAAATTATCTTTTTTTTGTCGCAGCCACTGAAGCACAGAGGCCAGAAAAAATATGCCATATAAATGCTGAAAATATTAATTTTTTTTTGTCGCAGCCACTGCAGCACAGAGGCCAGAAAAAATATGCCATATAAATGCAAACAATATTAATTTTTTTTTGTCGCAGCCACTGCAGCACAGAGGCCAGAAAAAATATGCCATATAAATGCTGAAAATATTAATTTTTTTTGGTCGCAGCCACTGCAGCACAGAGGCCAGGAAAAATATGCCATATAAATGCTAACAATATAAATTTTTTTTGTCGCAGACACTGAAGCACAGAGGCCAGAAAAAATATGCCATATAAATGCTGAAAATATTCCATTTTTTTGGTCGCAGCCACTGAAGCACAGAGGCCAGAAAAAATATGCCATATAAATGCTGAAAATATTCATTTTTTGTCACAGCCACTGAAGCACAGAGGCCATAAAAAATATGCCGTATAAATGCTGAAAATATTCTGTTTTTTTTGGTCGCAGCCACTGAAGCACAGAGGCCAGAAAAAATATGCCATATAAATGCTGAAAATATTCATTTTTTTGTCACAGCCACTGAAGCACAGAGGCCAGAAAAAATATGCCATATAAATGCTGAAAATATTCTGTTTTTTTTGGTCGCAGCCACTGAAGCACAGAGGCCAGAAAAAATATGCCATATAAATGCTGAAAATATTCATTTTTTTGTCACAGCCACTGAAGCACAGAGGCCAGAAAAACTCAGGATTTACCTGGATTCAAATTAAACCAGTAGGGTTTGCACCCTAGTTTGTAACGGTGGTGGAGGGAGGAGGACGCTAAAGGACAGCTGTATGTGGAGTCATGAGGCGTGCAGAGAAGGACAGCTGCATGGGGAGTCAGAATCAGAAACTCAGCACAAGTCTTCCGGCGTGCAGTAACCCTCCGAGATCCACCCCTCATTCATTTTAATAAAGGTCAGGTAATCCACACTTTTGTGACCTAGGCGAGTTCTCTTCTCAGTTACAATCCCTCCTGCTGCACTGAAGGTCCTTTCTGAGAGGACACTTGAGGCGGGGCAAGACAAGAGGTTCATGGCAAATTGTGACAGCTCTGGCCACAGATCAAGCCTGCGCACCCAGTAGTCCAGGGTTTCTTCGCTCCTCAGAGTGTCGATATCTGCAGTTAATGCCAGGTAGTCCGCTACCTGCCGGTCGAGGCGTTCTTTGAGGGTGGATCCCGAACGGTTCTGCCGCTGCCTTGGACTGAAAAACATTTGCATGTCTGACGTTACAGAGTGGCCAAAGTGCTTTGTCCTTGCAGGTGCGCTCGTGGCAGGATTACTGGCACCTCTGCCCCTGGAATGTTGATGAGTTCCTGAAGTGACATCACCCTTAAAAGCATTGTACAACATGTTTTGCAGGCTGGTTTCTAAATGCAGCATCCTTTCAGACTTGTGGTATGTTGGTAACATTTCTGCCACTTTATGCTTGTACCGAGGGTCTAGTAGAGTCGCGACCCAGTACAGGTCCTTCTCCTTAAGCCTCTTGATACGGGGGTCCTTCAACAGGCATGACAGCATGAAAGACCCCATTCTCACAAGGTTGGATGCAGAGGTATCCATCTCCACTTCCTCGTTATCAAGGACTGCATCATCCACGGTCTCCTCCCCCCAGCCACGTACAAGACCAGGGGTCCCCAAAAGGTCACCACTAGCCCCCTGGGAAGCCTGCTCCTGTTGGTCCTCCTCCTCCACAAAGCCACCTTCCTCCTCTGACTCCACTTCTGACACCTCTCCCTGCGTTGCAGCAGGTGCCTGGGTTCGTTCTGGTGATTCCGACCAGAAATCGTGCGCTTCCTGCTCCTCGTCACGCTGGTCTACAGCCTCATCTGTCACTCGTCGCACGGCACGCTCCAGGAAGAAAGCAAAGGGTATTAGGTCGCTGATGGTGCCTTCGGTGCGACTGACCATATTTGTAACCTCTTCAAAAGGGCGCATGAGCCTGCAGGCATCGCGCATAAGCACCCAGTAACGGGGTAAAAAAATCCCCAGCTCTGCAGATCCAGTCCTACCACCCAGTTCAAACAGGTATTCGTTGACGGCTCTTTGTTGTTGCAGCAGACGTTCCAACATGAGGAGCGTTGAATTCCAGCGAGTCTGGCTGTCGCAAATCAAACGCCTGACTGGCATGTTGTACCGCTGCTGAATGTCAGCAAGGCGTGCCATGGCTGTGTAGGACCGTCTGAAATGGGCCGACACCTTCCTGGACTGCCTGAGAACGTCCTGGAATCCTGGGTACTTTGAGACAAAACGTTGTACTATTAAATTCAGAAAATGTGCCATGCAGGGCACATGTGTTAAATTGCCCAGTCTCAGTGCTGCCAACAGATTGCTTCCATTGTCACACACCACTTTTCCGATCTTCAGTTGGTGTGGGGTCAGCCACCGATCGGCCTGTGACTGCAGAGATGACAGGAGTACAGATCCGGTATGGTTTTTGCTTTCCAGGCACGTCATCCCCAAGACAGCATGACAACGGCGTACCTGGCACGTCGAATAGCCTAGGGGGAGCTGGGGGTGCACAGGTGTGGAGGAGGAGGACCCAGCAGCAGAGGACGAAGAAGAGGAAGAAGACGAGGTAGAGAGTGAAGGAAGAGTAGAGGTGGTGGCAGAACCGCGTGCAATCCGTGGCGGTGACACCAACTCCACTGTCGTTGTTGAGCTACACATTGCCTGCTTCCCAGCCATTACCAAGTTCACCCAGTGGGCAGTGTAGGTGACATACCTGCCCTGACCATGCTTGGAGGACCATGCGTCAGTAGTCATATGGACCTTTGGCCCAACACTAAGTGACAGAGATGCGGTGACTTGGCTCTGCACATGGTGGTACAGGTGTGGTATTCCCTTTTTTGAAAAAAAATTGCGGCTGGGTACCTTCCACTGCGGTGTCCCAATTGCTACAAATTTGCGGAAGGCCTCAGAGTCCACCAGCTGGTATGGTAAAAGCTGGCGGGCTAAGAGTGCGGACAAGCCAGCTGTCAGACGCCGGGCAAGGGGGTGACTCGCAGACATTGGCTTCTTACGCTCAAACATGGCCCTCACAGAAACTTGGCTGGGGGCAGATGACTGGGAATGGGAACTGGTGGTCAAGGTGGAAAGCGGAGTGGAGGGTGGTTCAGACGGGTGAAGGACAGCAGGGGTAGAGCAGTAAGATGCTGGACCAGAAGGAGGGTGGCTTTTAGTTTGCCTGTTGCCTTTGAGGTGTTGCTCCCAAAGTGCTTTGTGCTTGCCGTTCATGTGCCTTCGCATAGAAGTTGTACCTATGTGGCTGTTGGGCTTCCCAAGACTCAGTTTCTGACTGCACTCATTGCAAATGACAACGCTTTTGTCAGAGGCACACACATTAAAAAAATCCCACACTGCTGACCTTTTTGAGGCTGGCAATCTGGCGGTAACAGTAGAAGTCGGCGGCGTTGGCGGCAATGGCGGGTGCGTTGGCCGGCTGACCACAGGTGCCGATACATGTTGTTGCCCTACTGTTCCCTGCGAGCTGTCCTCCCTGCTTCTTCTAAGTCTTATTCTCCTCCTGCCTCTCTGACTCTCCGTCTCTCCATCTGAACTATCCTCCTCTTGCTCTCTTCTACTGGGCACCCATAAAACATCAATCTCCTCATCCTCATTCTCCTCAGATGCATCAATTTCTTCTAACAGCTCACAGAAGGAAGCGGCAGCGGGGACCTCCTCGTCATCACTCATTATGTCCATCTCTGTTGTGTTCTCTGACAGAATTAAATCTGGTGTAACGTCCTCATCTCCTTCATCTTCTTCTGCCAATAATGGTTGCGCATCACTCAGTTCAAGAAACTCATGTGAAAATAACTCCTCTGACTCCAGTGAAGAAGGGGCGCCGGTGATGGAGGAAGTGTTACGTGGGGTGCCCATAGCAGTGGAGGATGAGGATGTTGTGGTAAAGTTAGAAACGGTAGAGGATGGGGTGTGCTGTGTAAGCCAGTCAACTACCTCTTCAGCATTTTGGGAGTTCAGGGTCATTGCCTTTTTAAAACTGGGCAATTTCCTAGGGCCACAGGATAGCATAGCAGCACGGCCCCTAGTGCCTCTGCGTGGCGGCCTGCCTTTGCCTGGCATTATTTTTAAAACAACAACAACAACAACAACTCAGGTGGTGTTTCTAGAGACGGTATTATTATTGATATTTAGACAGAATGTGAACAAGCTCACACAGCTAGATGGGAGTTGTTTGAAAATGAAGAAGAAGAACACACTGGGCAAACAAGGCCTACAAGGTCAACGTATACACTACTACAGCAGTGGATACGGAATATATTATTGCTGCCTGAAAAACGTCACTCGGGTGGTGTTTCTAGAGACGGTACTATTATTGATATTTAGACAGAATGTGAACAAGCTCACACAGCTAGATGGTTGTTGTTTGAAAATGAAGAACACACTGAGCAAATAATGCCTACAAGGTCAACGTATACACTACTACAGCAGTGGATACGGAATATATTATTGCTGCCTGAAAAACGTCACTCGGGTGGTGTTTCTAGAGACGGTACTATTATTGATATTTAGACAGAATGTGAACAAGCTCACACAGCTAGATGGTTGTTGTTTGAAAATGAAGAACACACTGAGCAAATAATGCCTACAAGGTTAACGTATACACTACTACAGCAGTGGATACGGAATATATTATTGCTGCCTGAAAAATGTCACTCGGGTGGTGTTTCTAGAGACGGTATTATTATTGATATTTAGACAGAATGTGAACAAGCTCACACAGCTAGATGGTTGTTGTTTGAAAATGAAGAACACACTGAGCAAATAATGCCTACAAGGTTAATGTATACACTACTACAGCAGTGGATACGGAATATATTATTGCTGCCTGAAAAACGTCACTCGGGTGGTGTTTCTAGAGACGGTATTATTATTGATATTTAGACAGAATGTGAACAAGCTCACACAGCTAAGTGGCAGTGGTTTGAAAATGAAGAACACACTGAGCAAATAATGCCTACAAGGTTAACGTATACACTACTACAGCAGTGGATACGGAATATATTATTGCTGCCTGAAAAACGTCACTCGGGTGGTGTTTCTAGAGACGGTATTATTATTGATATTTAGACAGAATGTGAACAAGCTCACACAGCTAGATGGTTGTTGTTTGAAAATGAAGAACACACTGAGCAAATAATGCCTGCAAGTGCACTACTATTGGTGCACTACTATGAAGAACAGCAACAGCACTGTACATGTTAAAGAACAGTAAGATAAGTAAAAGAAAAAAAATATATATGTATATTAAAAAAAATATTTTTCTCGGGTTGGTGCTGCTGAACTACTAGGAGCAGCACAGTAGCACACCAGTCCCACTCCCCAACACTGCTAGACTAATAGCACTGGGCTTATAGTAGCAACTAGCAAAGTAAAAAAACAAAAAAGAAAATAAAAGCAGTCCTTACAAGGACTATTGGGTTATTACAGCAGTCAGCAGATGAGATCAGAAGAGATCAGTGCCCACAGCAGGCAGCTACATACAGAGCACTGCAGTAGAAGGTAGATTACTAGCCAGCAAAGCTACCCTAAAATGTCCCTCAAATCCCTGCAGACTTCTGTCCCTCCAATACAGAGCAGTATCAAGTAGATTACTAGCCAGCAAACTTACTATCAACTGTCCCTCAAAGAAATCAGTGAAATCAGTAACAGCTCTCTCCCTACACTAGCTCTTGCAAGCACACACAGGCAGAATGAAAAAACGCTGCAGGGCTTCAGTTTATATATGGAAGGGGAGTGGTCCAGGGGGTGTGGGGGTGGTCCAGGAGGGAGAGCTTCCTGATTGGCTGCCATGTATCTGCTGGTCTGGGGTGAGAGGTAAAAAAAAAGCGCCAGGTAAGGCGAACCCAAAATGGCGAACGTCGCGCGACGTTCGCGAACATTCGGCGAGCGCGAACAGCCGATGTTCGCGCGAACAAGTTCGCCGGCGAACAGTCCGCGACATCCCTAATCTAGAGCATATGGTTGGTTTGCACTATAACCTGCTGCTGTCATATGGGGATATCAGTGGCTTCAATAACAAAGATGAACAGAAGCCACCATAGCAGTGAAGGCTGTAATTTGATGGAACGTAACCAACCAAAAAAGATGGATACATGTAGCAATAATGAAATCACAAATGTTTCCCTAGGGACATCAAATTACTTTACTCTTATACTTAACTCACAATCTAACCGGATATCTGAGGTAATAAATAAATAAAAGCCAAGTTACTTTAATGGAACACTGCCAATCTACTGTCCAGCCATCAAGCCAGACTTCCGTGAGGTAAATTAGCTGCCTAATACATCTTGATTATGACTATGAAGATTTTCATTCATCCAGGTCATAGTATATCTAGTATAGGTTGATTACTCAGCAAGTCCAGTTGTTTTTAGATTTTTTTTTAGATTGACCTATACTAGATACATCTTGATTATGAAATACTTTGGTATAGGTCAGGCATCACTGGGGCCCTTGGGAAGAATGATCAAACCTGAGGCATTCACATCAAATAAAAAAGAAAGCTAAAAAAGGGGGGTTTCATCTTTAAGTTAACTTTTACTATGTTACAGAAAGGTCAATTTTTTAATTCTAAAAAAAATAAATGCTCCATAAAGATATACATTTATTGCTACTTTGTATAACTCATCTTTCTATTCAGGCCCTCTCCTATTCATATTCCAGTCTCTTACTCAAATCAGTGCATGGTTACTAGAGTCATTTGGACCCTAGCAACCACATTACTGAGGTTGCAAACTGGAGAGCTGCTGAATAAAAAGCTAAATAACTAAAAAAAAACACAAATAATAAACAATGAAAACCAACTGCAAATTGTCTCAGAATATTTTCTCCACATAGTACTTAAAGTTAAACTAATGTTGAACATCCCTTTTAATGCTTGCTGAACGAGCATATCTGTGGTGTTTTTTAATACTCAAGGAGGGTCTTTTATAAACACTGGCCAAATTTGCATCTATCCAGTAATTCATGGCAACCAATCATAGGTTTGCTTACATTGCGCAACTGGCAGGTGACTTAAAAAAGCCAGTCATTGATTGATTGCTGATTTTCAATTTTCTACTAGAAGCTGGCTGAAAAAAGCTAATCACTGATTGGTTTCTACGGGTTACTGCTTACGTGCAAATGTGCCCAGTGTTAATAAATGAGCCCCAATATATTGAGTTCTTAAATAAGTTTAGCTTACCATGCCACTAAAAAAAAACATCTGCAGTTGCTAAACATATTATAGGCCATCGTCAAGACGACTTAACAGGCATAAAAAAAGTGAGTTTGCTCTGTCTTTGACAATCTTATCCCCTCTACTATCCCTTTAAAAACCTTTAAGCTTATCCCTTTTATTTATGATTTGCTTGGTATGCAAGCACTCGTAGGGGCAGATTTATCAAGGGTCGAATTTCGACGTAGAAAAAGCTTTGAAATTCGACTAGCGAATTGGAATACTTTGACTTCGAATATCGAAGTCGAAGTTTTTTTACATCGAATTTGGCCATTTGTGGTCGAAGTAAAATCATTCGAACAACGATGAAATCCTTCAATGGAACAATGAAATCATTTGATCGAACAATGAAATCATTTGATCGAACGATAAAATCCTTCGATCAAACGATTTTTCTTCGACTTAAAAAAACTTCGAAAAATGCTCTAGAAGGTCCCCATAGGTTAACATAGCACTTTGGCAGGTTTAATGTGGCAAAAAATTGAAGTTGAAGTTTTTTAAAGAGACAGTACTTCAATTATCGAATGGTCGAATAGTCAAAGTATTTTTACTTAGAATCGAATTTGAAGTCGTAGTAGCCTATTCGATGGTCGAAGTATCCTAAAAATTACTTTGAATTTCAAATTTTTTCACTTCGAAAATTCCCTCGATTCACTTCGAGGCCTTGATAAATCAGCATTGTCCATATGCTGGGAGATATGCGTGCTATGGAACTAGATGCAGTAAATGGTTTTCATTACTATTCCAACATATCCCTTTTCCATAAAAGAACCCTCTTCTATTAGGAGTTATCTAAGCAAATTGATGTGTTGCAATTTCCGTTGGTCATGCATGCAGCAAACAGTATTAAAGGGGACCTGTCACCAAAAAATTTTTTCAAAATCCTATTTTATCACATTAGTCAAGCAAAATGAACTTTAATGACACGGTATAATTTATTTGAATCTTGTTTCCTTCAATCTAGGCATTTATAATTATAGCAAGCAGGCAGCAGCCATTTTGTGGACACTGTTATTAATGCAAGCCTTGCATCATCTCAGAATCTTGTTGGTACACCAGAATGGGGGACCAAATGTCCATCCCCATGCTCTGGCTATGGTAAAGAGAATGGGGGAATGTGGGGTGAGCAGTGACATTTAGGAAGTGCTGAATGAAAAGTGAAAGTAATTGGGCATAGAGGAGGGGCAGACAATATTTGATTGACAGCTGAGCTTTTTATATGAATGCTTTAATAAAAAATAGAAATTTAAAAAGGACTTTTATTATATAGATTTTTGTGTCTGGATGACAGGTCCAGTTTAAGGTACAGGTTCACACTGGTGGGGTCCTAGTATAGGGGTGCATTTCTACAGCTAGCCACCTATACTGGTGCATCTGACACCAGAGATAAAAAAAACAGTGCAGCTGGATCAGCATATAGATACTATACTGCTGAGATGACAATAAAGTTTATTTTGACTTTGGCATATATTTGAATTAATGGCATTTGCCCATTAATTACAAAATTTCTGTGATATTACAGGTATTTGTAAACTTAAGTCCTACTGAAAGCATTATGTCTCTGACTGTTTATATATTTGCCTTTGTTGGTTCTGACACCTCAAACAATGTAGCAGAAATTATTTTACCAAACCTGGATGAATCCTTACTTCTGCTGCATTGTTTTAAAAGTCAGAACCAGAGAACGGACACAGTTTAACACATACTGCTTTAAAAGGTAATTACAAATAAAGCCAATAAAAATGTTAATACTTATTGGAAAGTTGCTTAGAATTCAATTTTTTTTTCATTATGCAAGATCTATTTTTGGCGGTGATTCCCTTTAACAATAATCAGTATGCAAACAAAACTTTTTGTGAGACATGCTGATACATGATAGCTGCAGAAGCGCAGGTTACCAGTCTGTAGGAAATAGCAAACATGCCCATGTGATATTATTAGCCTGTTACCTAATATTTTTCCCTTCAGTTACAAAGATATCTGTGATCTAACCAGTGTTTCCACTTTAGTGTAACATGTCTATGACATCTAAGGGCACTGAAACATTGTCTTAATGGTAAATTGCCCTTTTTACATGTTTAAATTAGTCTTAAAGAATAATTGCATCATGGACTGTTTCTTATACTTATCCCATACTATTCCACAGTTATCCTCATCTTCACCACACAAGTGCCAAAGGTTTGTTCAAAGAGACCTTAAATACATGGCTACCATATATATTCTTTTGTAAAGGCAAAGTTAAGCAAAAAAGTGCTTTAGAAATTAGGGTTAGGTATGCCTATGCAGAAGGATACGTTAAGTGGAGCATATTCATAAAGATCCACTCATTTGCCAAAATGGTTACCATAAACTTTGCTCTATTTGGCACCCATGTGCTGGGCCAAATTGGACGGATCCTATAATTTGGCTCACTAGTCAATGAATGCAGCCTTAGTGAGAGGACTGCATTAATGGGTTGATGCCGTTCTCTCCAAAATAACTTTCTTACCTGCCCAACAGATATGTGGATGAATTTTGCAAGATATTGGTAATGCACACCACATGCATGGGGCACTATGCTGATGACTTGTTCTGGAGGTGCAGAGTTTCTAACTTATAATGTCTCATGTATGGCCAGTTGTCCTATTTACTTTGTAAGAGTGTTATGAATTTGTTCTTTAAACACAGAGTTCCATAGGCCATCTTATGATTTCCATGGGTCAGTGCACATTGGCAACTAAAAGTTCTCCAAAAGGGATATACAAACCCCATCATCATATTACAACCTATTAAACGAACAGTAATGTCAAAAATGTAAAACTATTTTGATAAATTGAAATTTGTTTGTTGATCCAATGTCTTATTTTATAGGAAAGGTTTTACTCTGTAGCCCTGCAGTGAGCCATGAATGGCATCAGACTCCTTTCCATCTTCTTGTGTAAGAACTAAACCCATTGCATTCTACAAAGCATATCTGTTGTTATCTGCTATGTAACCTGCATCTTTCTGCTTCCCCAATTGCTACACAACAGCTTGTTTATATAAACTGTAGTATTGTTTCTTAAGCAAATACACAATTATTACCGGCACCAGTGTTCTAATAACTTTAAAACACTTTCATTTTTTGAGTTACAGTTCCTTTAAAGAGTTAAATTTCTTATGAAATAATTTATAAAAACGTAAAACCTTATAGGTCTCTATAAACATATGTACCATTTCTGATCATTTTGATTTTCAAAGGACTAGAGCACTATGTTGCAATGTAATACGGGCTGCAGGCTAAGTACTGTATTAAATGTAGAATGTGCTGTCTAGTTTAAAAAACAGCTCCACAACAGCCAAGACAATGAAACTGGGAAAACAACAGGATCTATTTGCAATACTATACAATCTAAATGCCTTTGTATGTGTAATATGTGGATTAAAAATAGTTAGAATCAGCCAGCAAGTATTAGCAAGTTAGCTGTGTGGGAGCCGGACACACTTACCTTGTAAATAATCAGCCAAGTCTCCACCATTACAATACTGTTAAAAACAAAACACAGAAAAAAAGTTTTTTTGGTAGACATTGCAATTAAAAATGTTCCTTTTAATTACATTTTTGATTCCCGTTTGTATTCTAAAGTGGAAATTTTATGAACTAAGATTAAAAACAAAATGTACTTCAGTCCTACAACAAAACTACAGCAGCCATAGATGAAGAGGTGTTGCTGACCAATAGGTGAGTAACAGTGGTTCTGAGAGAAAACAAGGTATTAAATGCTCCACTTAATGTAAGGAACCTTTTTTTTTTTTTAGTAAGGCAGACACTTTCCTATAAAAACCTGGCAACTATTAGTATCACTTTAAGGTAGCACTGGATACAGTATTTACTACTTTTATTTGTTTTCACAACATGGTGGTGTTTCTGCCTTAGCCTGCACTTTAGCCTCAAGCTGGTGTGGTCATTATAGATGTAATATTTACAATAAAAATATTATAATTTAATACAACAAAAAAACGTACCTCCATAACCAAGAAAACAGAATTAGGCATTTCCTGAAAAAAAATAAGAATACAGGTAATTAGATCTATGGGTAAAATATACAACATTGACTAGGTAACTGAAATTCTAGGATCATCATCATTAGGCATTTTTCTTTTTTCTGGTTTTCAAAAAAGACATATTTACATACCGCCATTACCTTGGTAACTTGTAAAGAAAACAAAGCCTACAGCTAACACAATGGCACTAAAGGACACAGTTTATCCTCTATTAAATTCAGATTATCTATGTGGACAAGTCACGGGGAGGCATGCATTTAATTCCTGGCCAAATTGTAGCCCTTCTTCCAGGATTCCAATTTTTCAAAGACTTGGATTTGGCTTGGAGCTGTACTGGTGTGATTGAACAATCACAAGATTATACTGGCAGGGTCAGAACGTACACAAGCTTAACCTGTGGAGTAATAGATTAATTCCCTAAAAAGTCACGATGATATAGTTAATTAAGAAAGGACAACAAAATACAGGTATATGTAGACCGCAATTTGTGCACACTTGCTCATTTTAAGCATATTTTGACACATGCAGCAGTTCCATTTTTAAACGCCCAGATTCCTCAGTTGGGCTTGAATTCCTAGAAAGAAGTCTTCTAGGAAAAGCAATCTTTCTGACAGATGTAGAAAAAAAATGTAGCCTTTGAAGGCATTTGTTAACCTACAGGCAGTTCAGATTATAAAAAAAAGCTTGTTCAGTGTAGCTAAAGTCACAGTTCTGGCTTAAAGTGTTTGAAAACTGTCCAGCAAGTGTTTAGACCCTGAGGAAAAGAGGCCTTTCACGTATGAGTAAAAGAAGTGCAGTAAACCAGTCCTATGACACTGAGCTACAAAGAAGCAGTCTTTATAAGCAAAAGCTTACAGCACATAAATTACACACTAACTAAAAACAAGTTTTGGCAGAAAAAGTGATTGCTTTAAATAATTAGAGTATCTTAGGTAAAATAAGCATTTTGATAAGAGCTAAACATCCCATCCAGGATACTTATGTCAATTTTTATTGTTACAACTCTTTTGAAAGCTTGGTACACAGCTTGTTATCGTTACATTTATGAAGGGTGTGTACAGATTTGGTCAGCTAGACCCCTAAATAATCAAGGTAGTCTGTGTGCCAGTCAGAATCAAAGGCTTGTTTCAAGGCATCTACTATCTCCCCGCCAATGCCTATGGGGAGTGCCTGTGTTTTGTCAGCATTAATTTTGTATTATAATACTGCACAAAGTGCTATAAGTTTTGCAGAATGTGTGGAATAGAGGTTTGCGGTTTTGTGGTGATTATAATTAAATCATCTGCATACAGGCATATCTTGTGTTCTAAGCCTTCATAATGAAGACCCTGAATGGAAGCAGTTTGTCTTATTGTTTGCACTAGTAGCTCTACAGTTAAATCAAAAATAAATAAAGATTGGGAGCAGGCTTACCTGGTGCCATTAGTTAGGGAGAATGTCTGAGAAGTCATGCCAGAGGCATTCACTCTTGCTGTTAGTTCAGAGTTTATAAGGCCATAATTGCTTTTATGAATGGACTGCCTAAGCAATTCATTTATTGATAGGCACCGGAGGGCCTGTGCCTAGGGCGGCAGCTTTTGGGGGCAGCCATCGGGTGCCATAATGATAAATACATTAGTTTGAAAAAAAAATTCTAAATCCCACCCAGTCGCCACAGGAGACTTTCCACACAAATCCAATGGCGGAGCTGGGGGTGAGGTATATACAGTAGGGCATGCTGCACCGTGTGCTGGATGTCACATATGTAGGAAGTGATGTCACACACACGGCTGCGCATGACATGCCTTCCATATGCTGGGTGGCACTGCTAGGTCCAGTGCCTAGGATGGCACCAGGCCTAAATGGATAACTTTTCCCAAGTTCAAATTATTTATTGTTATTATTTATTGACAGCGACTGTCTTAAATATATTGATAATGGGTTGAGTGCAGAGGACTTTTGTATTTTGACTATATGTATTTTGTGGTCACAGCCTCATTGCACCCCCGCCTAATGGTTTTAAAAAATTAGTGGTGAGCACAACTTTCCCTTGTTTGTTATAGTTATACAGGAGCAGTGACCAGCTCCATGTTGTAGCTCCCACCCTTCCCAGCTTTAGTCATGTGATCCCACTGGTGTCTAATAAAAGGCCAGACAAGTATGGAGGTTTACTTTGAAAGCAGCAAGTAAGTTGCAGGTAAAACCTAGTCCATTTGTAAAAGGTATGATGAAGCAATAGAATTCTTAATGAATCAGATAAAATTGAGCATAGGACTGGCCAGATATGGGATGACTTTGACGTAGTTGGCCAGCTTAAATATATTGCAATATATGGACAAACAATCCCTGTTTTGTTTAAAGGGTATGGCATTTTTCAGTAGCAGTATGCACATAATGTCGCTGTCTTAAATATATTGATAATGGGTTGAGTGCAGAGGACTTTTGTATTTGACTATATGTATTTTGTGGTCACAGCCTCATTGCACCCCCGCCTAATGGTTTAAAAAAAAAAAAAAAATAGTGGTGAGCACAACTTTCCCTTGTTAGGTTTCATAGTGAAACAAAAAACAGCCATTTTTAAAGGCAGAATTAAGTCTTAATTATGAATATATTGCATGTAAACCATGAACAGAGATCTAGAGAGAAAAAATGATTGTGAATAAATAAACGTAAGAAGGATGGAATAAGAGAAAATAGAGGCATGCTAAAAAGTTATGGTAGTATTATGATGTATTCTAATTAAATACAAATGTAACTATAAAGAAGGGGCAGTTGCAGCCATGTTGAAAGGACTAGTTTAAAAATTCCATTATGCCACTTTACATTCATTATAAAGCAACACACATCTAATACACAGTTGTCGCTTCATACTTTCCATTATGAACAAGTTGTTGTCAAGCCTAGAAAATAAGGAGACTGTTATTTAGAGTGCTTGGAAAATAAGAGCAGCTTTGTCGAGGGGTAGATGGGGGTTACACAAGAGGGACTAAGAGAACATTCTGTTATCGTTATAAAGGGAAACAATACTAGATCTTACATGTCTTTCTTTTTTATGGCATTCAAGTTGCAGTACAGGCCAGTATAATCATAGTTCTGCTATAGCTTATAGTGAACAGAACATTCAAAATTACACCTTCAGTGGACTGGAAACGTTACTATATTATGTATCTGTACAGTAAAGTTACTTTGTACAGTTGCCATATTTTTGTTGAATTCTGCAAGTTAACAAAATTCCCTATACTACTTATATAGGGAATGATGTACTTTATTATTTAAGGTGACTTGTATATCTTGGGGTGTTTGCCTTCCTGATTCAGTACTTTCACAGAGAAAGGTAGGTAGGTAGACAAAGACAGTTTATTGAACCCATCTGGACAGACAGAGAACAGCAACAGATGGTTCAAACTGTTGGTAAGGCACAGATTCAGTAAAAATGATTGTAAAACTTTAACGGACTGGTGACATACCTAGTGACACCACAGTTAAGTTATATATTTAGATTTTATTGGGTATTTTATATCCAATATTTTTGTTTTCTTTTTCCAGTATTCTCAATTTTTCTTTTCTTCGATTTTATATCTGGAACTCAAATAATTATAAAGAACAACTGTCCTTTCCACAAAAAAGGAATTTTTGCTTAATAAAAGAAAACATAATTTTAAGCAACTTTGCAATATACATTCATCCCACGTGTTCAATGGTTTTTAAGTTATTATATGTATTGGGAAGACTTTTGCAACATTGTTTAAAAAGTAACTGGTAGTAACAGGGATCTACCAGTCGACCTTTAGCTGGTGATGAGTTGATCTCAAGCCTCTGTCAACAAACAGCTTGTCTATCACCCTCCTGTTTCATGCTTTTCATTCAGATATTTATTATTTTAAGGTTACATAAGAAATAGATGTTTAAATATATCAATATACCTTTTCTCATAATTCAATGTTTAAGTAGTATTTTTGAAGAGCTAACAATACTCTTATGGATGTAGATCATAATGGGGAAATATTACGAAAAGTAGACCTTCAGTAAAATATGGGCATTCCTGCCCTAAAAAGATAGTCATTGCCTATAGCATTTATGGGATTTGGCATCCCAAAGCAGTTATTTTTTGGCAAATCCCAAAGCAGTTATTTTTTGGCAAATCCCAAAGCAGTTATTTTTTGGCAAATACTGAAGGCTTGGCCAATGATAAATATCAATGTTGAAATTTAGCAGTTTAATTGAACGGACCTAGTCAAACTGTTCCTAAAAAATGCAGCACCTCTTTAAAGTCTAGGAAACCTGCCGTAATAGAACATCCAGAGTAATATTGTGTTAGTTTGCTTGATCACAAATTCATGACATTACATAACTAAATTCTCAGCACTGATATATAACACCACCATAAAAATAACTGGTATTTGTTTTCCCCTTCAGAAAGTAGAATACACAATCCACAAATCCTGGAACTGGTTATCACTGTTTTTCCTTTTACTTGAACATACTTTGAACTTTGAACAGGTAAGAACAAATGGTTCTCATGAACAATTCACTCAGCATTTAAAGAAATAGTTTGAACCATATACTTGTAACTTAATCACCATATACTTGTAACTTAATCACTTTTGTGAAGTGCTGCAGTTCTGTGCACTGAGGTACAAATTCTTTAACACAGCAGCTCTTTCACAGAAAAGATGGGTACATTTTGTATTCTGGTATTTGAACTTGTTTTCAAACTGCACCTGTTAATACAAGTTGTCTTGCTGCTCCACAAAACATGATGCATTTTTGCAAGAACAGTCTTTCATAAAGATTGCAGCATTTCTTTTCAAAGCAATACATCAATTACATTTCCTGGTACATTTCCAGTAAAATAGTAATGTTAATTGTGACTAACTGAAGGTCACACTGTGTATAACAAAGCACAAATCTCTTTTTATATCAAGTTGCATTTGTGTGGGATACAATCAATCACAGCTAAACCTATCAGTACAAAATTGAATATCTTTTAACCCTTTAGGCTAGGGCCACACTAGGCGATAGCGCCGCGATTTGACTCGCGGCGACTTTTCGCCGCGACTTTTAATCCGCAATCGCTGGGGAAACTTTTGCGCTGGCGTCTATGGGGAATCGCGAAAAATCGCCAGTGTAAAAACACACGCGGCGATCTTTTTTCTACTGTCGCTCGAAATTGCCTCGCTAGGCGATTTCGAGCGACAATAGAAAAAAGATCGCCGCGTGTGTTTTTACGCCGCGATTCCCCATAGACGCCAGCGCAAAAGTTTCCCCAGCGATTGCGGATTAAAAGTCGCGGCGAAAAGTCGCCGCGAGTCAAAACGCGGCGCTATCGCCTAGTGTGGCCCTAGCCTTAACCGTCAGCAACAAATTATCTATCCTAAAGCTGAAACAAAGCCCCTGCAGCAGTGTTTCAGAGAAGATAAGGTAGTGGTGGGGCAATCAAAAATTAGGGGCAGATTTATCAAGGTTCGAATGGTAAATGCGAATTTTTGAGTTGCATTTTTGGTCAAGACTCACAAATTCAAGTTGGGAATAATCCAAATTCAAATTTGAATTTCAGATTTATCATACCTCGACCCTGGGGACAACTTGAAATTGATTATGCCACCTAAAAATCGCAGAGTTCAAGTAGAAGTCAATGGTTGAGGTCCAGTGACCCATTTGAAGATGTTAATAGCCTTCCTGACATTTGAGGTTTTTTTCAGGGTCTTGTCTGAATTCGATTTGAGTTTTTGGATTGGTAATATTCGTTTGAGTTTTAGATGTTCAAGTTTTTTCTTAATTAAGATACTATTTGAGTTTCGAGTTCATTTGGGGTAAAAAAAAACAAAAAAACTTTGATGAATATGCCCCTTAATATCTTCAATATGGCTAAAATATGTAATACATAATATTAACTAAAACTCTTAAAAATGTATAGTTTAACAATATATACTGAATTTTTATTTCTGTGGCAATTAATGCTATATTTGCAACTAGCTAAGTTATTAGGAGCTATATAGATGTAAGAAAGCAGAGCTCATTATAGAGGAGGATATTTATCAAAGGTTGAATTTTAGAGCTATGTGAGCATGGGGGCAGCCATTCATGCACAGGATAAACAATAGATAACAGATAGGGTCTGAAGAATCCTATTGTATACTACAGAGCTTATCTGTTATCAGTTATGTATGCTGTGCCTTTCTCCTTTTTCAGCTTTGAATAACTGCCTCCATGGCTACACCAGTCACACCAAATTTAACAGTGAAAACAGTACATTATATCATTACTTTAAAAGACTTTCATTTTTTGGTGTTACTGTTCCTTTAATCCTTACTGGAAGCAAAACCAGGCTATTGGGTGTATTTTATGTTTACATGATTTTCTAGAAAACTTAAGGTACACAAGATCCAAATTATGGAAAGATCCATTATCCGGAAAACCCCAGGTCGCAAGCATTCTATAGAACAGGTCCCATAATTCTATTCCATATTCTATAAACAACTTCAACGTTTTCTTGAAACAATGTTGTAGTAGTCAACCCAACTACAACCATGTCCAATTCCCACAATATTATTCTTTAATTAACAGCCTTTAATAAATGCTGTCTAAGGCATTGTGAGAACGGAAGTCTTGGTTAGAGTCAGCAGACTACTCCAGGAATAGCAGAAAATAGCCAAGGATATACAGATTATGCATTTAATGACAGCTACAAATAACTTCAATGGGAATATGTAACTAATGAACGTTTGAAAGTCTCTTACAATTTAATTAGCAAAATGGTATATAAGTAAATCTACCTTACAAATCAAGCTGCTCTGTCAGTAAATGGAGGTTTAAAACAAAAAGTTAAACCTTTAGAATCTTAGGTGTATGGATTTCAATAATCTTCCACTAATACAGTGCTCATTTATGAGATAAGTGTATTTCAAAACACTGATAATTCTAGTTATACAAGAAAGATCTACTTGAAGCTGGAAAGCAGGTTTTCTATAAACATTCTGTGCAGGCTTTCCATAACACTGATTTAAAGCATGGAATATAAAGGTTACATAAGACAAGGAGACTTTTTTCCAGCAGCAAGCACAGGTTAAAATATCTCTCCTTTTCCACCCGACTGAAAATAGGACACTGATCCTATGAGAAGTCCCATGACAAACACGAACAACTTGGCATCTGCCCAAATCTGAGCATGAGTATGTGTGCTAATGCTTACTATATACTGAGATGGTAGAAATAACTAAGTGACTTGCAGGTGCAGATATACAATTTCAATATGGTTTCAATCAATTAACTCAAACACTCTAAAGGTCAGCTTGTTGTTGTCAGCAAATTTGACAATTACATCATGGGATTGTATAAAAAGAACCTTAAACAACGTTCATGTTATTTGAAACATTACAGAACTTGCTGAGCACTTTGGCAGCTGAATTCATAAAATCTTCATTTATTAAATATAATTAATAGAATATACACATAGTAGCAATTTGTAACATTCCACAATTATGTAGATAAACTCCATTGAACGCCAAAATGTGATTGTACAATGCACAATGTTATTTATTTGTATCAACTTATCAGTTGTATAAATCCCCAATGGGGTTAATGTTTTTATGGGGTGGGGCTTGTGGGGCTTTATCAATTGGTGTAGGGGGTTTGCATACCTTATGCTTCTGAGGAAGTGGCGAGACGCCACAAAACGAGTCAAGCGTGGGGTATATGTCACTGCTATGATATATATGCTTTTAATTATATTTTTAATTATATTTAATAAATGAAGATTTTATTAATTCAGCCGCCGAAATGCTCCGCAAGTTCTGTAATGTCTTCACATGATATTGGCCTGGACCAGGGGCTTGTTGCGTGCAAGCATACAGGTTCGCTGAATTACTCGTGCAGGTGAGAGAGGGGGAGTGCTCCCATTTGTCTTCCTATGTTATTTGAAACAACATGATGTAAAATAAAGTGGTGAAGAATTAACTTTAAATTGGTTGTTCACCTTCCAACGCGTTTTTCAGTTCTGTTGGTTTCAGATAGGTCCCTTCCTATTTTCTATGTGTTTTCCTAATAATGAAGAGTAAGTCTAATTTTTTACCTTTCTAATGTTGCTCGGGGGGGGGGGGGGTCACCAACTCTCTAAACTGTTCTAAAGTGATGCATTTAGTTGATACATTTCTTTGTTCCAGCTGAACAGGATCCCTGGGTTTCATTACAGGCAGCTGTTAGAATTGATACAATAGTTGCTAATACTCTAGAGATGCTGCTGAGAGATGTATCAAATACATGTTGCAAAATGTTAACAGCACAGAATCTGCATTTGCCAGACTCAAAACACCAGAGCCAGATGGAAAGAAATTGAAAAAAGTCTTTATTTCTGGAGAACAATCTGAATAACTCAACTGAAAAAGTGTTTGCTTGGGTAAAGCATGAAAAGCCTTAAAGGGGTTGTTCACCTTCCAGAGTATAGGTGTGGAACGGACACTAAAAAAAAAAGTCGAAGCTTATTTTGATACTTCAAAAGAGCAAACACAGTGTATCAAGAATGTCAGACAAAATGGGGCCATAAATATACACATACCACATTCCAAATGTGCAGATGAGCTCCTTACATTATGGGACATGTTTATTAACATTGGCGACAAACATCCCTGGTGATGTAGCTCATAGCAACCAATAAGATTTTTCGTTTTCTAACTTGTAGGTGATTGTTCAAATGTAATTGCTGATTGGTTGTTATGGGCAACATCACTGATGTTTGTCTCCAAGGTTAATAAAAAAAAGTCTTACAGTATATGATTTCCACAGGACATTGCTTTGTGAGGCATGACAAGTAATCTACCAAAAGAAGTGGAGCTATATAGGGGGGGGTCATCATAAGTACAGTTTTTTTTCTGTTGAAACTAATGAACAACTATGAACAAACTGAAGTTAATTAGATTCTTCTGTAAGGTGAAAAAAAAATAGCTTTGCAGCACTATATTTCGTGATTACAAGTTAGTTAAGCTTTCTGAATTGAGCAGTTTTGTTTTGCCGATTAATCCCTTTCACAAAAATTCTACAGAATGGCATGTGTAAAAACTTAGGGGCAAATTCACTAAGCGCCAAACGCTAGCGTCAATTCGCTAGTGTTGGGCATTTTTGTTACTTCGCAAATTCACTAACGAACGCTGGCGTAGATTCGCTAGTGTTACTTCGCACCCTTACGCCTGGCGAATTTTCGCTATGGACGTAACTACGCAAATTCACTAACGCGCGCAGTGTACTGAACGCTACCTTTTACGCTAGACTTCCTTCGCCACCTCAGACCAGGCGTAGCGCAGTAGAGTAGATAGGGATTGCTTCAAAAAAAGTCAAAATTTTTTCTAAGTCCCAAAAAACGCTGGCGTGTTTTCTACATTATGGGTGATAGGCTGAAAAAGATCAAACATTTTTTTAGGGCTCCCCTCCTTCCCCCCTACATTTCCTGACTCATGGCAACTTACCTAGACAGTGGGCACATGTGTAGGCCAAAATAAAATTTTTATTTGATGTTTTGAAGGTTTTCTAGGCATTTGTAGTGCTGATACGTATTCCTCCATTGAAATTTGAATTTGGCGCCGTATGCAAATTAACCTTCGCTAGCGTAGCTTCGCTTAGCGAATCAACGCTAGCGCAACTTCGCAACCTTACGCTACCCCTGTGCGCAACTTCGAATTTTAGTGAATTTGCGGAGCGCTGGCGAGACTATGCCTGGCGAAGTGCGGCGAAGCCCCTTTTGCCCCTTAGTAACAGGACGATTAAGGATATATGTAACATATATATTCAGAAGTGGTTTTATTTAAACATGAACATATTATGGAGAACTTTTTGGATATCTGATGGACTGGTTGGATAGTGCGACATGTGCAGGAATGATTTACTTTATAAGAGGCTTTACTGGAGTATAAGAAATTCAGATTATTTCATCCATTTTCACACATGATTATTTTAAAAACAAGTAAACTTTGGGAATGACAGTAGGAGAAAGATAACAAGACAATGAGGGTAACTGCCATAGTACACACACAGCTTTAAAAAGTATGTTCAACATGCAAAATAATCACTTTTCAAATCCAATATATCTTTGAATCAAAATAGTAAATAGTAAAACACATTGTTAAAATAAGTAACTGGAACACCAGTTAGAGTCTTTTTGCACATTCTTTACTTAGAATTTGTCAATGTTTTAAGTATGAATGAAGCGGATATAACTATGTTATAGATTTAAATTACCTGGACATCGTAAAGGGCCACAATATTTTCATGCTGCAACTCCTGAAAAAAACATGAAAATGTTGTTGTTATAATTATTATTCTGTATTTATTTAGCTTTGCAGAGATTATCCATTATTCACATCAGTGCCTGTCCCAGTGGTGGTCATAGTCCCTATTACATTCACAGAAGAATCAATTAACCTGCTTGTATTTTTGGAGTGTGGGAGGAAATATATATACCTATGGCTCTTGAGTATTGTTTATTATTGTAGTATTATTCTGTACAAGCCCAAGGCAAAACAGCCCTTTTGTTGTGAAGATATTTAGCCCCAAAGAGTCTCCCAATTGGTTCTCATTATTCTTTCTATTGATTCACTGCACATGCCCTAGTTTTACTTGACAGCAATTGTGTAATTTCCAACTGTTCTGCCCCTAGGCCAATCCTGCCTTAACCTGGTAGCACAAAACATCTCCACCTGATCCAACCTCTTATGTCATATGCCACTTTCACTTAAGCCCGCTTTTTGTTTTTCTTTTAAATTATAATTCATGGTATAAGATGCATAAGTAATGAATACTATTCCATATTACATGGCAGCACAAAAGATTTGCATTCTATATGTCCTGAAGCATTAGCTCCTAGGACTAGTAACGTCACCTTCTCCTAATGATTTCCAATTACCCCTAACGTCACTTCTCAACAACTGCCCAAACCACATTTAACAAGTACAGTGCCACTGGCTGTCTAAGATGAAGAGCTGCTGTAGACAACAATAAAGATCTGGAATCATTACTTTTATAGAGCTGCTATGTCTATGTACTATACTGCATGTTAAAAATACAGCATTTCAAGCCAAATTCCTTTTAGATTAAAAATAAATGAAAACCAAACTTTTAGGATGCTTATATTTTCATGGTTAACTGAGCTGCCAGGCCTATAAAATGCCCTCTGTCACAGAAATCAGGTTACTTACTTAACCTGATTTCTATGACAGAGGGCCCTTTTAGAAGAAGAATTTACATCTTTATTAGCATTACAGATAAAAAAGAATTCACAATGTTAAGCTGATGCTTAACAATTTTATCAAGTACAGGTATGGGACCTATTATCCAGAATGCTTGAGATGTTGAGTTTTCCGGATAATGGATCTTTCAGTAATTTGGATCTTCATACCCTGTCTACTAGAAAATCATGTAAATGTTAAATAAGCGCAACAGGCTGGTTTTGCTTTCAATAAGGATTAATTATATCTTAGTTTGGATCAAGTACAAGGTACTTCTTTATTATTACAGAGAAAATTAGACATTTTTAAAAATTTGGATTATTTAGATAAAATTAAGTCTATTGAAGAAGGCCTTTCCATAATTTTGAGCTTTCTGGATAACGGGTTTCCGGAACTGATGCCATACCTGTAGTATGCAAGTTGATATTATGTTATTCCCTGCAGTGAAGATTTTATGTCTAGTTTTATAGAGTGCCCATATAGAGCAGAACACTAGATACATGACATTTAAGAGCACGTGTGTGCATGAATATTTAACTGGGATACAGTGTACTGTACTTTCTGTGCTTTTTGTCCTTGTACATATTTATAGCAAAAGAGGGTGTGTGAGTAGTGATGGGTGAATGTGTGCCGATTCGCTTTGCCAAAAAATTTGAGAATTTACTGTGAAATTAGTGATACAATGAAAAATTTGTGAAACAAACTAAAGTCAATAGTCGTCAAAATAATTTACGCACATCAATTTTGACGCGAGCAACAATTTTTTTACACACGACTATTTGGTCCAAATGCATTAAAGTCAATGGGCGTCTGAATAATTGTGACGCACCAAAAATTTTATGCGCGCACCAATTTTGAAAAACATCATTTTTTTTGATGCAGCGGATTTTTCATCTACGAATTGTCACCAAATTAAAGACCTATGGTTTCTTAAAATGCTAATTATTAACTTAAGAAGATTATATTACAGTTCACGAAACAGATCCTAAAGAAAAATTATCTCTGTAATATGTTTGTGTTATAAAGTGATAATTTAGGTACCTACAAACCAAAAAGGCAATTAAAATGGTTCAAATGCTTAGCCAGTTACATTACTGAAAGAAGATTCTTCTAATCTAGTGGCAGTTAAAAATCATAAGAATGTGTTCAGATTTAGACCTCGGCGTTGTTTTGAAGGCAGAAATTTAAAAATGCATTTTAAAGAATTCTGTAGACTGAGATTATATTACAGCTTCTACACTGAAACATGTTTAAGAGTGTTTCTTTTTATCTGAAACCAAATTTTGCCTAGAATGCTGCACCATCAGGGTTGAAGAGAGTTCACTCATTACCATGGAAACGCAAGAAAGGTTTGGCACTGAAGCTACGTGCAGTAGCAAATAAAACGATGGAACATTATATGGAAGTGTATAAGAAAGACGTGTTTGTGTATGGTTTATTTATTTGTATAGTACAGGTATGGGATCTGTTATCTGGAAAACCGCTATCCAGAAATTTCCGAATTACGGGATGGTGATCTCCCATAGACTCCATTATAATCAAATAATTAAAATTTTTAAAAGTGATTCGCTTTTTTTCTGAAATACTAAAACAGTAGCTTGTACTTAATACAAAATAAGTTATAATTAGTCCTTATTGAAGGCAAAACAAACCTATTGTGTTTTTTTAATGTTTAAATAATTTTTTATATAGATTTAAGGTACAGAGATCTAAATTACAGAAAGATCCCTAATCAGGAAAACCCCAAGTCCCGAGCATTCTGGATAATGGGTGCCATACCTGTACCACAAAAGCATTAAGATGCAAACACAAACAGGGGTTTGGTTCAGGGGTACATTTAGTAAATATTAAACTGGGGAATCCTGAAGGATTTTCAGAAGTTCAACATTTATCAAACATCACCTGACTGTCAGAGAAAATACCCTTCCTTCCCAATGCAAATCATTATTTGGAGAGAAATGATGCAGAGATGGAAAAGAAATGGCTAAATAAAAATGGCTTTTGTAACCGTGTAGTCACCATAGTCACCATTTGGGAAATGGTAAACAGGGCTTTAAAAGTTTAGGCATCACAATCTATGTCCTTATGCTGTAAAGTGTTTTAACCGTGTTTCAGCTTTAAAAAAAAAAAAATATCAATTTTCAAATGTAAAAAATGACCAACTTGCACAAAACTGCTTAACAGAACAACATTCAGCCAATCTGCATGCCAATTCAACAGCCTGACAAATACAGTATATCTTTAGAATCATACGTCAGAATGATTTATGATACTTTATTGGGAATTTACAGTATTCAAAGTAAAGATATTTAGCTGTTAGCCATGGCAGTATTCCACATTCCCCATAAACATAATCTCGCAACTTGTGCTTGATTTATTTAAAAAATATTTTGTTTGTCTGATCCCCAAAAAGAAACAGATAATATATGACAGATCATATGTGTCAAAATGCCATATGTAGCAAATAACACCAACATGTACAGTATATGGAAGATTTTAGTAAAGTTGCTACAAAGAGCCCTAATTCCACTTGTAGTGTCAGTTGCAACCTGTACAACCCTTGCCATAGATAACATACTACTAAACAAATCAGATATACAGCAGTATTGTGCAAATATTGGTTTATTTGTGCCACAAACAAGCTGCTATGATTTAGCTAAAAGGACAAGGAAAGCCTTATTCATGGGGGGTGGGGCAACATTTTAGGTAACCAGTGAACAAAAATGTGAAGTTTGTTGTGCAGGTCGGTGCTCCTGCTAAGAAAATACTGTACCAGCTGCCATTTTACCATGCTTTTGCAGTTGCCCTCTGCCAGCTATAGATTCACGCATGCGCAGCAGCATCAATGTTCGTGACTTTACACTACAGGGCATGGGCAAATCTTAATCTAAATCTATGTCTGCCATGGAACTAGGTAAGCAAAATACTCCATTATGATGCAGCTGAAACTTCCTGGGCTGAACAAATATAGCATTTCTATTGACAGGGAGATGTCTAACATTTGTCGCCATTGCACAAAGAAGATTTACTTCAGTAGCGTAACTAGATCTTAATGGGCCCTACAGCAAATTATTTTTCAGGCCCCCAAAATGTCTAGATTGACTTGTTTTACCAATATGTATAGAATGTGTATATAAATTAGGGCCCCAAGGGACCCCTATACCTCCTGTGCCCCCCTGCAGTAGCAGGGTCTGCTACCTCTGTATTTATGTCCCTACTTTCCTTGTCCTTTAACACCTTGACAAATACTCTATAAAAAGGCTGGTGTTAAGCTCAAAATATTACATGTGTTTGGCACAAATAAACTTTATTTCAGAGTGCTTCTGTATATTTAAATTCTAACAGGATATATATAAGAAGAGAAGGCAGACGAGGGGTACCTCAGTAAAAGGTTTGCAGCTCAACTAGCAGATGGCATAACAATGATAATTGACAAATTTCCCCAGCTATCCACCTCTATTACACACATCTACTTTATACCTTACTTTCCCATCTATTTTGTATTTTTGCATGTACTTACTCTTTCTGTTGTATTGAAATCAGATTGGCTAATTTGCTGGCATATCATGGTGCATTACAAAGCCTTTACTTTATGTCCTCCTGGTTGCTACTTTCTAGCCCCTTGGTCGTGTTAAAGGCCCGGGATAAAAACCAGCCAATTATCCTACAGTGTCCTAATCTCAAACATATTATCTATTACATGTATACATACTGCATACAGTTCTGGGAGCTCAAATATAAACCTCTGTGCTGTAAAACATTTTGTTCATATTATGAGCCCAGAGCTCAGTCTACAATGCATAAAATATAGAGAAATGCAGATAATGAAATATAGTAAGCCATTATTTTAGTAACAAGGTGGTCTAGTTTGTATATTGTCAAGCCCTACTAGACTTTACGGACTATCTGTTATTGCAGAGACAACTCTTTAAGTTCCAGATGCATCTACTATATCTTGACCATCCCCATTATGCCTATGACCACTTCCCCTAATCATCATGCTCCTGACATTGATGTCCATAGTTTCTAAACATATGTTGTGCATTTTCAATGGGAGTTAGCATTAATTTGGGCAGACCAGGTGGAAGGAGCACAAACTGTCCATATAAGGTGAAGTGTCTGTTTAATGAGGCCATAAAGAATACTGCCTACACAGTTTAGTATAAACAAGCATACAACCTGCAGGATTTCAGATAAACACCTTACCTTTAAAATCTTTATCTCTTTGCCGAGCAGGATCTGTGATTTGGACAGGTTTTTTTTATTGATGCTTTTAATTGCCACCTCCCAGTCAGTTTTCTGAAGAAAAAAAAAAAAAAAAAAATTGTTCGAAATTATTGTAAATAATTAATCAGTTAACAAACAGATGTTTGGAAAAACTGGCAGTAAGGTTTCCAGCTGATTTACAGTCAGTTATGTCCAATATTATTGGCATGGTTTGTATGTGAACACCACTAGTAAATACATGTCTAGCTGAAAATGTGATTATAAGCAGCATGCATAACAAAAATATATTTTGAAAAAGAAAACACAAGCATTTTGTATGTATGTACAGTGGTGTGCAAAACTATTTGCCCCCTTCCTGATTTCTTATTCTTTTGCATGTTTGTCACACAAAATGTTTCTGATCATCAAACACATTTAACTATTAGTCAAAGATAACACAAGTAAACACAAAATGCAGTTTTTAAATTAGGGTTTTCATTATTTAGGGAGAAAAGAAATCCAAATCTACATTTTCATGTGTGAAAAAGTAATTGCCCCCTGAACCTAATAACTGTTTGGGCCACCCTTAGCAGCAATAACTGCAATCAAGCGTTTGCGATAACTTGCAACGAGTCTTTTACAGCGCTCTGGAGGAATTTTGGCCCACTCATTTTTGCAGAATTGTTGTAATTCAGCTTTATTTGAGGGTTTTCTAGCATGAACCGCCTTTTTAAGGTCATGCCACAACATCTCAATAGGATTCAGGTCAGGACTTTGACTAGGCCACTCCAAAGTCTTCATTTTGTTTTTCTTCAGCCATTCAGAGGTGGATTTGCTGGTGTGTTTTGGGTCATTGTCCTGCTGCAGCACCCAAGATCGCTTTAGCTTGAGTTGATGAACAGATGGCCGGACATTCTCCTTCAGGATTTTTTGGAAGACAGTAGAATTCATGGTTCCATCTATCACAGCAAGTCTTCCAGGTCCTGAAGCAGCAAAACAACCCCAGACCATCACACTAATACCACCATATTTTACTGTTGGTATGATGTTCTTTTTCTGAAATGCTGTGTTACTTTTACGCCAGATGTAACGGGACGCGCACCTTCCAAAAAGTTCAACTTTTGTCTCGTCGGTCCACAAGGTATTTTCCCAAAAGTCTTGGCAATCATTGAGATGTTTTTTAGCAAAATTGAGACAAGCCTTAATGTTCTTTTTGCTTAAAAGTGGTTTGCGCCTTGGAAATCTGCCATGCAGGCCGTTTTTGCCCAGTCTCTTTCTTATGGTGGAGTTGTAAACACTGACCTTAATTGAGGCAAGTGATGCCTGCAGTTCTTTAGATGTTGTCCTGGGGTCTTTTGTGGCCTCTCGGATGAGTTGTCTCTGCGCTCTTGGGGTAATTTTGGTCGGCCGGCCACTCCTGGGAAGGTTCACCACTGTTCCATGTTTTTGCCATTTGTGGATAATGGCTCTCACTGTGGTTCGCTGGAGTCCCAAAGCTTTAGAAATGGCTTTATAACCTTTGAAATTGAACTCAGGTGTGATAAACCACAGTTAAGTTATTTTTTAACAAGGGGGGCAATCACTTTTTCACACAGGCCCATGTAGATTTGGAGTTTTTTTTCTCCCTTAATAACGTAAACCTTCATTTAAAAACTGCATTTTGTGTTCAATTATGTTATCTTTGACTAATAGTTAACGGTTTTTGATGAGCAGAAACATTTAAGTGTGACAAACATGCAAAAGAATAAGAAATCAGGAAGGGGTCAAATAGTTTTGCACACCACTGTATGTATGAGCCAGGTAAAGCAACCTGTCCAACTTCATAAATTACAATTTTTTTTTTAGTATATCAAATAACAAATCTGATTCAATTGGATCATTTCAGAATAATTTCTGAATCTAACTACCGGTAATAGTGAACAAGTATAGGTTTCAGCATACTCCAAAAATACTTTCACCCCAATCAAAATGGCTAAGATCTATAGTCCAGCAAATTTAAGACTGTATTTTTAAAGAAACATTGTTAAACAAAACTTTTCTCTGTCTCGCAAGGGTTAGAAATGAGAATTAAATCTGATTTGTGCAGTTAAAACAGGAAGCATTAAACAGAAATTCTACCATCAAATAACTAAACAGCAGTATGAACTACCTAATCCTCTTTAATTACTGTGCAAAATCATTATGCCAAAATGTGTTATTTCTAGGTTAGATAACAGAAGGTTAGAATGAGGCTAAGAAGAAGGATTCTCAATGTTGTTGAATCTGTAATTAAGTTGGGGCCATCTACAATAATAATTAGGGTTGCACACAGCCTTCTAACCAGTCATTGCTTTAGTTTAACTTGTAGGGCAATGAATCCTGAATGTTTGAACAATGATAAATATCTATATTGATTAATATATGAGTTTATTTAACTGGCCTAGCAATCGACCAGCCAGTTGGGCAGATTTCATAAAAGTTTGAATATCCATGAACCTTGCAAGAATCTCCTGGTTTTACAGATCAAACATTGATAAATCTGCCCGATAAAGTAGTGATACTATGGGTAGGAACTTACCTGTTCTGTTGCCTACCCTAGGCCCTTGTCGTCGTCCCCCCACCGCAGGCTGGTGATTCTGGTGCTGCAGCACATGCAAGGTGCGGGGGAGAGAGGCTGTAAAGTGGCTGGTTGTGTTGCTGAGGGCGCTCTAGAAGCTTGGCCCAGCACTGATAAAAACTTGACAACAAGCAGATCTTAAAGTATATGCCCACCTTAAGATAAATCACTCCACTTGCATCAAGCATGCTAAATCACTGTAAACACGTTAGGCTGCAGAGTGTTCAAAGGAAAATAATACTGCTAGCAATATAAAGATATCCTTGTTATTAGGGATGCACCGAATCCACTATTTTGGATTCGGCCGAACCCCCGAATCCTTTGTGAAAGATTCGGCCTAATACCAAACCAAATCCGAATTTGCATATCCAAATTAGGGGTGGGAAGGGGAAAACATTTTTTACTTCCTTGTTTTGTGACAAAAAGTCATGCGATTTCCATCCCGCCTCTAATTTGCATATGAAAATTAGGATTCGGATTCGGTTCGGCTTGGCAGAATGATTCGGCCGAATCGGAATCCTGCTGAAAAAGGCAGAATCCTAAACCGAATCCTGGATTCGTTGCATCCCTACTTACTATTTATCAATCTGCATATGCGGGAAATCAATATTGCTGCAGGGATTTTCATTCTAGAGCATACTCTTAGAAATATGGCTTCAGACAAACTAGGTAATCAGTCTCACATTTAAAAAGTTCATATCATGTAAGTAACACGGCTTTATTTAATAAATATAGCCAGTTATTACATTATAAATATTTCCAGGACAAATCCAGGACAAAGGCAAACATTACTAAAGCTATCATAATTCCTTTCAAATACAGATGGAAAACAAGGTTTTTATTTAACACTTCAAATGTTACATAAATATTGCTTCAGCTATATACACCATAAAGCAGGGGAGCCTTTTTTTAAAAAAAATATTGCATTTTACCAGCCTTAGAGGTACTTTCATCAGCATCAAAGTTCATAATTACAACGCAATGGACAGGCCTGATAATTACCAAAGAGCTGTTTTTCTCAAAATGATTGACTATTCCAGCAATCTTGTGATATATTGTAAATAAAAGTCAATAAAACTATTTCTGTTGAAAGTTGTCCTATTCTTTTTGATGCTTGAGATCGATTTTACATTTTTGCAATTGGTTATTGGTTTCAAACAGGAACCAATCCTTGCCAGCAGGCATTTAAGCATCATTGAATTGTGTGGAAATGATTAAGTTTGATATATTGCAATGTGGCAGCAATTGGATATTTGTGGGACAAGAAATATGCAGCTGAATTTCCTTTTGTTTTGTTTGCAGAAGGGTATTATTTGTGAACAGCACCATAATAAGAGGTAGCATGTCCATGAGCTGGGGATTTGATCCCACCAACAGATTATTTTATCCTAACTTAAGAGACACTTTTTAATAGACTAACATTGATGGTTCACGGACTCTGCATTTGTTTACTTTTCGTACAGACTCCTATGCCTCTCAGTAACACAAACGCTCTTTAGCCAAAGTTGAAACCCCAATTATTTTGTTGACAGTCAACAATTAAAACAAGGCTTTAAAGGAACAGTTCTGTGTAAGAATAAAAACAGGGTTAATAGATAGGTTGTGCAAAATAAATGTTTGTAATATAGTTAGCCAAAAATGTAATCTATAAAGGCTGGAGGAGTGAGTTTATGGCTATTATAAAAGAATAGAACCCAACTTTGTGGTTTTCAGCTCTCTAACTCTGAGTTAGACAGCGACATGGGGGGCAACATGGAACAAAACTGTTCAGTGAGTTTACCATTGACCCTCAACATGCAGCTCAGATTCAAAAGCAACAGTTATGACATATGTGCCCCTCCCTCCCCTCAAGAGGAAACCAAGAGAGCTGCAAATCAGGAATTCGTTTTCTGGCTATTATGTTAGACATCCAGTCACTCCAGCATTTATACATTACATTTTTGGCTAACCAACTATATTAGAAACATTTTTTTTTGCATAACCTATCTACCCAGTTTTTACTTTTACACTGAACAATTCTTTCAACATTCTTACCATAGAGGTATAAATATCAGCTGGTGATTTGGTCATATCACAACGAAGATCTGAACTGAGACATTCAGATACTGATCAGGACAGGTTAGAGGGTCAGAGGTCTCTACAGGATTCAGTGTTTATTTGACTGTGTATAATGGGAATGGCCCCTGAAACTTCTAGTGCAGAGAAGCAATCTAGTACCCACATAGAAACATTACCATTGTATCTAACATGAACATTCTAATATAACATTGGCTCTGTAACTTTTGTAAGACTTCTTACACTGATTTTTTTTGTGTCTGTCTATATAAACATCCTGTAGTGCAGTCTCTTCCTGTTGTTTTTCACATATAACTTTGTTGCAAGAAAGACTAAATGCTACAATGGCAGTAAAAGCATAATTAATCATACAACACCAAATATATACAATACTACACCAGACAGATATATAAAACACGGCTACCCACAATTAAAAGACACCTGTGCCAAAACCATTTTTACTGAATGAAAGTAACAAGGTGGAATTTTTATAAAGCAGCATGGCCATTACAATAAAATAATCTATATATCTATATATCTATATATCTCTCTCTCTCTATATATATATATATATCTATATCTATATCTAATCAAACAGAATGGAATGCACAACCATTAGTATGCAGAGACCTGGGTGCTAGTCTGAGAAGTATGTAGACAAAATGCAGGGATTGACAGCACTCCAAGGAAATACATCAAGTCAATAATTCAACTCCTTAATGACTTCTAATATTCTCATATTCTACAACACAAGGTACATTATGCAAGTCATGCAAACCACAGCGTGCAGGTCAGACCTGTGAGATAGGGCCACATTGCAGCCTTTGTCCTCTGAAGCTCGAATCATAACCCTCACAAATACTGTGTGCCTAACACAGACAGTGTTGTATTCAGAAGGGCAGATGCAGGGCTCTGCACTCCGAAACATGCTTAAAGGGAAGTTATCGCAGAAATTAAAATTTAATAAAAGCTTCAGCATACCCAAATCAGAAACTTTATAAATACAATCAATTAAAAATTCTGTACCGTTTCTGAAATAATCAAGTTTATCTTCACTATTTCTCTCTCGGCATCTGTTTCTTTATTCAGAAGTTGGGTGTCAGATGAATGATCAAATATATTTTATAGGGGGGCTCCTCTTGCCTAGAAGATGTATAGAGCTCACTCTATTAAAATCACCAGACATGTCTCTCTACATGCAGAATTTGTACAAAGGCAGTTATTTTGTCAGATTTTGTTTGTACTGGAATCGGTTATTTCAGTGAGCTCTAATTCATGTAAATGTATTTGGAGTGATACAATGTTAACAGAAAATAAATAAAGTACATAAGTAAGGGCAGGGGCACACGGACAGATTCAGCGAGATTTAGTTGCCTGGGGACTAATCGCCTCTTCTGTGGGGCGACAATCTTCCTGAACTGCCTTCCCCCTGCTATAATGAGAAAACGCCGGTGCCAATGCACTCGCGGCGCTTCGATTTCCGAAGTCACCCGAAGTTTCCTTGTGAGGCAACTTCGGGCCCTAAAGCAGGAGTACATAAATACTGTTTCGTTTTATAGCCCCAACATATATCTTACAGCACTTTACAAAGATTGCACATCTTTCACATCAGTCCCTTCACTAGTGGAAATTAAAATTTAAATCCCTAACACACACACATTATAGTCAGTTTTATCAGGGGCTAATTAAACTTCCCTTCTCCTTTGAAGTGTGGGAGGAATTACCAAAATCATAATTTAGACAAATCATCAGCATTAACTGAAGCCTGTGTCTGCAAATATGCTGTTCATAATGAAGGTGTGAGTCTGCTGTTGTAACAGAGGCCAAGTGTTTTAAAACAGTTACCTGTGAGAGAGTAATACACACGCTGAACATTCTGCTTCTACAATCTGCTCCACTGTAAGCATTGCAGTGGTTCTCACTTTGACTCAAGAATACCCCACACAACTATCAATTCCATACTATAATATTAAAGGGATACTGTCATGGGAAAAAAGTTTTTTTTCAAAATGAATCAGTTAATAGTGCTGCTCCAGCAGAATTCTGTACTGAAATCCATTTCTCAAAAGAGCAAACAGATTTTTTTATATTTAATTTTGAAATCGGACATGGGGCTAGACATTTTGTCAATTTCCCAGCTGCCCGAAGTCATGTGACTTGTGCTCTGATAAACTTCAATCACTCTTTACTGCTGTACTGCAAGTTGGAGCGATATCACTCCCCCTCCCTTTTCCCCCCCAGCAGCCAAACAAAAGAACAATGAGAAGGTAACCAGAGAACAGCTCCCTAACACAAGATACCAGCTGCCTGGTAGATGTAAGAACAAGACTCAATAGTAAAAAGCCATGTCTCACTGAGACATATTCAGTTACATTGAGAAGGAAAAACAGCAGCCTGCCAGAAAGCATTTCTCTCCTAAAGTGCAGGCACAGGTCACATGACCAGGGGCAGCTGGGAAATTGACAAAATGTCTAGCCCCTTGTCAGATTTCAAAATTGAATATAAAAAAAAATGTTTACTCTTTTGAGAAATGGATTTCAGTGCAGAATTCTGCTGGAGTAGCACTATTAACTGATGTGTTTTGAAGTAAACATGTTTTCCGATGACAGGATCCCTTTAAGTATTTAGAAATACTTAGGCTCCCAAATCCAGGTACATGTTGCTCACCTACCCATTTGATACTGCTCCCATGAGCCTCAAAGCAGGTTCTTTTTTTTCCTGGCTTGGAGGCAAGACTTTGAGGAATAAACACCATGTGCACTACCAAACAGAGCCCACTGCAGGATGACAGCAACAAATAGCCAAGCACAGTTCTTATTTGGCACTGCCTAGGATTCATGTTTGTGTTGCTTCCCAACACTTTTTAGATTTGAATGTGGCTCACAAGTTAAAATAAAAGGTTGGGGACCCCTGGACTAGTCAGTGTGTAATGCTTGTTTTGATGTAATAAACAATTCAAACTGTCCAGTATAAAGGTCAGTTAGGGTGAGGTTAGAGATGACAACTAATTTTACTCTTCTACATGCTCTAATACTTATTTTACTCTTCTATATGTTCAGACTGAGAGCCAGTTAGCATGAGATTTGAAGTGAATGCTTATTTTACTCTTCAAGATATTATCAATATATACAAGGCCAGTGAGACAGGAGTTTTAGGCATAATGCTCCCCATGGTTCAATCTTAAAAGCCACAAAGAGTGATATTTTTAGTGAAATATTTACATCATGTCTAGATACTCTGGAAATTACAGCAGAAATGTTTTCATAAAGCTGTAACTTTGTTAAACATTAAGGTGATACTGAACAATCTGTAAACTACAAAGAGGTTTGAAAAGCACTGCTATTAGGCATTTATGGTTTACTGTCCCTTGATGAAGATAAACAGTCACTTTGTTTAAAAGCAACATGGGAACAATCCCTAAAACTGGGAGTAGCGCTTCAGACAGACTTGCCAAAAATTTTTACAAGAGGGAAAACCTTATTTTTCAGCTGGCTGCTTTAGTTAATTGCGTTGATTCTGAGACTACCAGGTATAAAGTGGCACGTGCACATATTAAAAAAAGGAGCAAATATAATATTTCTTTTCATTCAGCCGATAACTACATTGGAAAAAGGGAATTACCAGCAGACAAGACACCGTGCAATTGTGGTAAACCCGTGCGCGTTTATTGAAGTGTAACGTATAACTACATTGGCCCATACAGCCAAACAACATGGTAGATAGTTTAACTTTTGTATCAGGTATGCAAAAACACAAAGAAAAAGAATATTAAGGTGATAACCAGCCATCGCAAGTAGCACAATTTGAGAAATACCATGCAAAATAAGTTCTGCAAAATCATTACCTTTCTGTGACGCCCTTTAAAGACGACAGCAAACGCCCCATGGCCAATAAGATCCTTTCTGCTGTACTCAAAATCTCCCACCACCTCCATCCTTCAGGTTGTAGCCACAGAAAAGCTCATTCAAAGTTCCAATTTACAGTTTATTCCGTGGCAGCTTATCTTTTGCTCCTTCCACAACCCCAAAATTAGCTGGGATATTTCTTTCTTGAAACTGTAGATATTGACCAGAAATGTTAATGCTACCATTCTGTGCATCCCCTCTAAATTGCTGTGCTTAACTCAATGGATTTGAGGGGAAGATCATTAAAAACCAGAAGCGCACCAATGGGACGGTGAAAGGTATAATGCCTCAAGTCAGTAACATGATGGTCATCCATCTACAAATCCTTGGTCAGAATTGTATTAGGATTCTTTTACTGTGCCAGCACAAATGGCATGTAAACGGTGCATAAATAATGTCCATAATCTTCTTGATTTCACATAAATCTTAAAACCAAGGTAATTGGGGTGCTGTAAAGGGAAGATGCTGGTAAACTTCAGAATTAAGAACTGGGTTTATTTTCTTACACAGAACCCCCAGAAAGATTTTACTGGCAAGTCTTAACGGAGAAAGGCTTGGTCCCAAGCGAGTGCTGGTGCTCCTGCTGCAAGATGCTGGTGTAAGTTTCCTGACTCCGTGACCAGAGATAGAATTTCATATTCTTCCTACCCTCCCATGCCTCTGTTAATGCACATGGATACACAATACATGGTATTTCAGAATGCAGAAGTCAAAACATGTTGTTGTGCAGATTTAAATGTGACAGCCAGTGTCTCCACCCTTTCACGGCCACACTGGGAGGGCACAAGCTGCAACATTAGGGGGGCTGAATCTATTGCGACCCTGTGCTTTGGGGGATGCTGCTTCTGGGTAATGCTTGATGACAGGTGCTGCAGCTGTAACAGCCTCAATAAATCTTCACAGTTGAGGGTCGTCTTGTTTCTTTGTGTTTCTCGCCCACCACCTTGTACCAACAATAACTCTACGACTACAAGTGCAAAGAACTGGAGAGTGTTACAGCTGGTTACATTTATTATTTGATGACTGGGGCACAGCTCCAAGTTATATTTAATCCAGACACGAGCAGGGCTGCTGGTAATAGACCTTGTAAACAGATAGAGCTGTGTTCCTTTCCGCCTCTTCGCTCGCTCCCACAGTAAGACTCAGAACTCTCACTAACGTCACAAGCGCTGCGACACTGCTTTAATAGGACGCACAGCAACCCCTGCTTCGCATCAATCCGCTCAGACAAAAGAGTGCGCTACTCTTTTATGACTTTTTTTCAGGGAGAAACGGGTTCTTTCTCTACAGCCTGAAATGATACAGTACAACATATTAGACGCAATGTACTCAACCTTTCCATTTGAATGGGCAACTGATAGGATTTTAGACAAGTGACCTACTTTTTTATCGGGCTCTTTTGTGATGAAAAGACTTGAATGAAACCAGGCGGATTGATAACCTTTTAGGAAACCGCACTGAATTTAAGTAGTTCTGCCCTCTCCCCTCCCCTTAAACCCCGTGCATTTCTAAGAAATCCTTATTGCACTTCCCCCACGGCCACTGCTGGTATCAGTTATGCGAGCTCCTCTTACTTTGTGCTGACAGGCCCTATCCTATTCATCCTCCTTCTTCCTGCCATTTAACTTATGCGAGCTCCTCTTACTTTTTCCTGACAGGTCCCAGCTTCCCCATTCAGCCTCATCTGGGCCCTCCTCTATGCGATGTCACGCCTTAGGGGCTACAGACTTGTTATTGCACAGCCTATAAGAACGATGAAAGAAGGCCGTGGCGTGACATCCCTCAGAGGCGGGGTTAGATATGACATTGCATTGAGGGAGGGATGAAGGATGACATCACAGGGAGGCGGATGAATGGGCCAGATGGGACCTGTCAACACAAAGTAAGGGAAGATCGCAAAACAGTTATCAGCAGTAGAGGTTGGTTACAATAAGGATTTCTTAGCAATACAGATATTTCAGTTGATGAGGGAGGACACGCTTCAGATTTTCAGACAATTGTCTTAAAATGGATACCGTACCCATCCCACGTTCTTATTTCCCACTGACTTCACTTCCGCTCTGAGTCAAGCAAGGACATTGACAGGGTGGGTGGGTGATTTTATCGGCTCTGTGACAGGCTGTGACGTTGGCACATGTACTGTTGCTAGGGCTGAGTTCATGTGTTTCTGGTTATCATGTAATGAACATAGGAACATGTAAACAATAGAGCCGCCATGATCTTAACTGTTCTACTTATAATCATTGGGAGCTTCTTAACCAGTTAAATCTAAAATATCACAACTGTGAATAATAGACTATAATACAACTGAACTCTATATGAAAAATTTGTGTCTAATATGGAGTTTTAATTTCCTCAAGTAATTCTGTGGTTAATAAAATATGCTATTACTTAGTAGTAAATGTAACCCTACTCTTGGCTTAAAAAGTGCCTTCCCAAGCTTGTGTAGGTAGAACATGGATCACATGGGATTCTCTTACCCAGATGGTCCCTTGCTAAGGGGAAGATGAAGAGAGAGAGAGGGTGTTGTTCAACTGCACCTCGTTACTGCTTTATAGAAATAAAAGTAAGATACTAGATAACTAGGTTTCTTGTCAAAGACAATTCACATGGTTAATACTCACAGATCCAACTGAAGTAGATTATGCAGCCAAATATGTTCAAGACAGAAAAGAGATTTGTGACATCACTGTGGAGCTGGCTTGGTAGGTCTCTAAAGGGAGAGCTACTTACAGCCATCAATCCTTGTTGTGGTGGTGTTACAATTGGTGTAAATACAATGTCCATATTCACAAACAGAAATATGCCAAAATACAGACTCAACCCCCACTTGTCATTTTTTTGGTGAAAGAAAGAACAGTTTACAGACACTTTTGTGAATATGTTATTAAGACGACAAAAAACTGAGAAGAAAACAACATTTTTAACGACATTTCCTCCTGACATTTTTAAAATGGAGTAAAAGCTCTGCATTGCTTCCTTCAGTCTCCATTCAGTAGTAGAAGGGACTAATTAGCATATTCATTGGGATTAGCAGCAAGTCTTTGCACCTCGTGACCCCTCTGCAACTGATTCTGAGTGAATAATACAGGAATTGGTGGACCAGGTTGTGGTATTTCTTTCGATATCCAGTTCCCAAACTTTATGTCCTCAGATAAAGTAAATTTGCTATTTGTGTGTGTGTATATGTGTGTGTATATATATATATATATATATATATATATATATATATGATCACCAGGGCCACACACAAAAATAAGCCCTGCACCTGAGCTAGGGGGCAACTAATCTCCTCGTGTGTCATTGTGCTTCAGTCTTCACAGTCCTGCAGCAAGTTACCTTCAAGCCTATGGGCACAGTTGACACCAAATTGGTATCCTGGAAGGTCACTTCCTGACAGATATGTGTTCAGGAAGAACAGATTGGATCTCACATTATCTTACAATCAACAGTGCATGATTATTCACCAGGATAAGGTTTTTTGAGAACAACCTAATTTCACATTAATCAAGATATCATTCTACTGTAATTTTGCTGTGTGGCTAATTCAGGGACTGGGGCCTTTGTTAAAGTCGAGGGTCAGATTAATTCAACCCATTATCAAAAATTCTTCAGGATCATTTTCAAGTATCAGTTACAAAGTTGAAGTTACGCAGGGGTTGGATATTCCAACAAGACAATGACCCTAAACACACTTCGAAATCTACAAAGGCATTTATGCAGAGGGAGAAGTACAATATTCTGGAATGGCCATCACAGTCTTGAATATCATCACAGACTTGAATATCATCAAAAATCTATAGGATGATTTGAAGCAGGCTGTCCATGCTCGGCGGCCATCAAATTTAACTGAACTGAAGCGATTTTGTATGGATGAATGGTCAAAAATACCGCCATCATCAAAGGCTATAGGGGGCGTCTAGAGGCTGTTACATTTGCAAAAGGAGACTCAACTAAGTATTGATGTAATATCTCTGTTGGGGTGCCCAAATTTATGCACCTAATTTTGTTTTTATGCATATTGCATATTTTCTGTTAATCCAATAAACTTTGTCACTGCTGAAATACTACTGTTTCCATAAGGCATGCTATATATTAAAAGGAAGTTGCTACTTTGAAAGCTCAGCCAATGATAAACAAAATTTCAAAGAATAAATAGATTCTTCTTGCCGAACGACCGATTTTAGGGAAGCCCGACCAATCCTTCAAAATTATTGTGCGGTTAGTGGTATGCGAATGATCGTACATCTTACAATTTTTCGCCCGACATCTGTCGGGAAATTGATCAGCCAGGTCAAAAAATCTTTGTCGGTCCCAGTGCAATCTATCTATGTTTGCAGGCAGCTCCCCTTTGTTTTCCTGGCAAATTGGTCTTTTTAGTTGATGGTCAATTCGTACGATCACAAGATCGTTCTGAGAAGATCGTGGTCTCACGATCAGGATCCGATCTTTTAAAAATCTCAACATCTATGGCCAGCTTTAAGAGGGGTTCTCAAACTTTTTCATATGACTGTATCAGCTAAGAAAATCTCCTTATCTGTGTTAAGTCAATTGGATGATAAAATAAAGCAATCCTATTTCAACAAGCACTGATCCTGTGATCCTGATTTTATCATCATTTTGTAATTTGGGTGTGTACTTAAAGAGCCAACAGTGCATTGTGTGTCAATTACTTAATGAGATCTGAGACAAGGCAAGAATAAATTGGGTAAGTATATAAATCAGTTCTTCGTATTTGTTGCCAAATGTTAGGGCTTCAACATGGGTAGATATAGAAAGGTAAATACTCTAGTGCCCCCACTGAAAGAACATACAACCTATATCACAGTCATTATATGTTATATACAGTTTTAATACCTCTTCAAAGCTCCGTTTCTGTTCCAAGTCACACCTCTGTGTTTTAAATATTTTGAAACCTGACAAAGGGTACATACAAATATATACTATATGCTCTGTTTTTGTTAAACCTTTATGAAAATATGGAAGTGGAATACTGTGATTTCAGTTTAGAAGGAGAATAACAAGTGTGGCTTATCATTGGCGCTGCAAGATAAATTTGGCAACGGCTCAAGGATAACAAGACCTGGCATTGATTGTGTCTGTATTGACTTAACTGAGCCACAGCCTAGTCTGGCACTCCAAACACCTTGTTTCTTCATGACCACACATATTGCACAAGTAGTTGCTATTGCTAATACACATTGCCTGAAATCAAACTGCAAAACAAGGATTTTATGGCAAGCACATCACATTAACTTGAGTTGACTTGATTAACTGATTTATTTTAAATATTAAATTATAACTTTTTAGTGAAACACATGGGAAGGGGTTAACATTTTAAATAAATGGGAGGTTCTTTTGGGGTTTAAATAATGTGTGTACCAATAGGAGATGAGGTCTCTGGGGAAGTGCAGTGACACGAAACGCGTCAAGACCTCAGACACTGCCTATTCAGTGTATCAAGATGTGTGAATAAAGAAACCTTTTTTACACACAACCAGAAAATGATCGATTTTTCCGAAAGGGTCCTGGAGTGCGCCGCAATTACAATTAGTGCATGCGGTGATAGCGTTCCTTTTAGTGACGGACTCAGGGCGGCAGCACCTGCGTCACAACGCGTACCAGGTAAAACTTTATGACATATAACCTGCTTGTGTGGGGAGTTTGAACCGCTCCAAGAGTTTAGCGTTTGATCCGGGGCTGGGTGCACCTGGACAACAGATTGTGAACGGTGAGCGGGGGACTAAAAGGCTTTAAGAAGTATTAAAGACATTATCAAATTACCGGGAATTAGCGTTACGGATAAGGGATTAACTAGTGTACCCCTAGTATAGCGCTGGATGCATATTTATATGTGTAGCAAGCACATCACATCCACCTTTATTACTGTTATTTATATTCAAAATGGACAGTTAAGAGAAAAAGAATACGGTAATTATGGGAATATAATGTGATGGTAAAATAAAATGTTATGTGTATAGGTTTAAAATCACCGTGGGTGCCAAAAGTTAGGCAACCCTAGTGATTGTATCAGCCTTATATTGTGACATTTGTATTCTGTGTGTACTGTATATTTTGAGTCGGCCCCTAAACTCAGTCACTGAAAGCAGCACAGAGCATGTGCAGTGAATCAGCAGAAAAGAAGATGGGGTGCTAGTGGGGCATCTATGGAGGCACAGATCTTCCCTATTGAAGGGATGTGGTTGCCTTGGTCTGGTATAGAAGTCCAAAATATAATGAACAGCATTTCTAGACTACTTCTTTAATTAAGCTTTAGTTCTCCTTTAAAACTTAATGGGGAAACCTTATAGCCCCAAACGTTTGCATCCTCTATTTTGCTAATGTTGTACAAACTGAGAACAGACTTTACAGTTCTCTGCAGCATGTGACAGTACAAAGGAATAAAATGCCATAAGGCAGGATAAACAAGAAGAGTGAGTTGATGTGAGATGAAAGTATAATGTGGAGTAAATTAACGTTCATAAATGTGCTCACACTTATTTATCTAGAAAACATTCTCTTCCTCACTGCAGTATTGCATGTAGTGATTGATGTGGTGCGGTAAAAGTACAATAATTCTATAGCATAACTATTTGACAATTAACTGCCAAACCTTGACACGCAGAGCTATCAGTTCAACGGGGAAGATGAAAGGGTTTACAATGAAAACATGGAAAAGAACCACAGCTTTAAATTAAACAGAGAAGCGATGAAGAAGCATGAAGAAATATAAAAGGTATGATGGGATCACTATAGATTTTCCATTTGTTATCTACAGTAAATCCATTATCAAGATCAGTGAGCAAGCAACTATTGTTATATTAATGATAAATTGTGGTGTAAGATTACAGCCTTAAATATGAATGGAGTGGTCAAGATTGTTTTATAATTAACAAGAGCAGAAGGAAGGCTATGCTCAAATCAAAGAAAGCATATCTCATACTTACAGTATTTTAACATATCCAGAAAGACAAAGTAGAACGTGAACATGGCCAGACAAAAAATTTTTTTTATTTGGCCCACCAATTCCTTTTAATGGCTGGGTTAAGACTGCATCAAGTTGATGCAAGAGTTAGGAAACCATTACATGCACCACAATAGTGTGAATAAGCTTCAGATTTTGATTAATAGACAGTACAATAAAGAAATATTATAGTGAAAAAGAAGGCTTCTGAAATGCCTTTTGGATCACGAAAGCAAGATTAAAGACAGCTAAGTGCCTAAGCAGGTTTATTATGATGACAGTGATAATTATTGTTATTATTAAATGTTGATTAGGCCACACTATAGGAGACTTTTTATCTATTAACATTGCTTGAGATATATGGGGTTAGAAGGACAGTAAAATTAGTTTGAAAAACTAAATGGAAATTTTTAATTTTTTCTTAGAACTGACTTGATCCAACAGTCCATATATGAGAATAATGATATTTGTTTAACCCTTTAAGTGCCAGCAGAATTTCACATTTTGGTTACGCGAAATGCCAGCCGTTTTTGAAACATTTTCTGCTCTCTCACTTTAGGGGCATTTTCTGAGGGGAAACCTATAGTTTACCTAGGAAAACTATACATTGTTTTTTTCGGTAGAAACTGAGCTTTCTAAATCTGCCTGAGTTTTCATGTATTTACACATGTGCAAAAAAATTTATAGTGCTAAATACCAAAAAAAAATGAAAAATTACCATTTTTCATCGTATATCAATTTATACCAGAAAAATATTTCATTTTACGGATGAAAATCCAACTGATTTGGAAAGCCTTATGTCTCTCGAACGTGCCAATACCAGATATGTATAGTTTTAGGGAGATTTAGGATTTCTGTACAGCAAAAACTCCCGGCAGTATATTACCAAATTTTGAAAGCACTAAGGCAGAAAACGGCATGCTTTAGATTCCAAGGCAAAAAATCCTGAAACCGTAGGTTTATCCCAGAAAACCATACATTTTTGAAAAGTACACATTCTGCCGATTACAAAATGGGTAACTATGTCTCTCTACTCCCAACTACCAAACATAAAAGCTTGTCTGAACATAGCGGTTTTTCAACAAAAAAATTCAAAATTCTGAAAAATCATTTCAAAGGTTTTATTTTGCTGCTCCGCATATCCCAAACTATATTAGGTACCAAGAAAAAGCATCTGAAATATGATTGCCAGGGGTCCACTGAACAATTTGATACCCATTATGCATAGGTTTACCAAAGTATCTGGCATTTAGAGACACCAATATGTAGTTAGCACATCCAAATTGTTCAGGACTTTACTTCAGCTACTGAAAAATCAACACATTGACTGCATTTTTTGTGGGGTAAAAACACAGAAATATATGTTTACCCCCCAAACCCATATATTTTTGGAAAGTACACATTCTACTGAATCTAAAATGGGTACCCATGCCTTTCTGCTCCAAACTACTGAGTCGCAAGGCTTTCCCAAAATTGTCGGTTTTGGTGAAATATCTGAAAATTTCCTCAAACCTTCAACTTCCCAGCACCATATCACCCATGTATCATTACGTACTAAGAAAAAGCACCCTAAATATGATTGCCAGGGTTCCTCTGAACATTTTGGTGGTCATTGTTCATAAGTTTACCAAAGTATCTGGCATTTAGAGGCCCCAAAATGAAGTTAGCGCATACAAACAGTCCCGTGGGTAACTTCAGCTAATGAAAGATCAACACACAGGAGAAAGCTCTCTGTTTAGTGCTGAATTAAGCATTGAAATTCCTGTTTGAGACAGGATTTTTTGTTATCACTTGGTGTGTGAATGTGTTGTCCACTTGGTGGGTGAAATTTGGGAAGTTTTGAGTTGATTTTCTTTACTAAAAATCGATTTTTCTTTTGACCCTGAAGGTGAGTGATTCCTAGCCCAGTTCCTTTCACTTGCTCTGGGCTACAAACTCACTGTTAGATCCCCTACCCCTCCCCCGCACCTGGGTGTCAGTTTCATTTGCATTTTTCTCTTGTTTCAGCACAAATTGTTTAATTTTTGTACAGATTGAGTGGATATTTTGATTTTGCACTCAGTTCTGTGAGGAGAGAAAGCTAAAGGGAGAAGGATTTAATATAAGTATAAATATAAAATCTTTTCCAGCAGCAGCAGTGCAGCTCCCAGGCACCTGCTCACATTAACCCTCTCCCTGCCACAGCTTCTCAACTTAAAACTTATTTTTTTTTTGTTAATCAATAGTATAAAGCTTTCTTTTTGTGTGGTGTTGTGTAAAATAATGGGAGGGAATAAAAAGGAAAGTTATAAAAAAACATCTCTTGGTTCTAAAGCAAAAGGACCTGAAAAACCCAGCTGTAGCTCTGCAAGGAAACACCAGTCAGAGCCCATGTCAAAAAGCCCCATTGCCTCTACTTCTGCTGCTGCAGCCAATGTGACCCCTGCTAAAACATTTGCACAGGCGGTAGCTACTGGCAGCAACCCTAGCCAAGTCACTGCTGGGGTAGAGAAGCTTACAAGGAAGCATGGGGTCAGATGCCTAATGTCAAGCACTCATGGCATAGAGGCTTATATAAAGGCTGCAGCTGAAGTGGTGGGCCACTCTGCAGTAGTGGCAGCAAGTAAAATGTATGGGAAAGCCATAATCTTTGCCCGTACTCTAACTGCAGTGCATACTCTGGTACAGAGGGGTATCACAGTGGGAGGGAGTTATGTCCCTGTAGAACCCCTAGAAGGATTGGGCACAAGGGTGGTTTTATCTAATGTGCCCCCCTTCCTGCCAGACCACTTATTGTACCCCCACCTGCAAGCCCTTGGGGAGTTAAAATCAAATATGTCTAGAATTCCCCTGGGATGTAAGGAGAGCAGACTGAGGCATGTCCTTTCCTTTAAAAGGCAGGTGCAACTACTTTTACCTCGGGGGCAAGACACTATTGAGGGGTCTTTTGGGGTTCCATTTGAAGGGGTGCTGTATAAAATTTTTTACAGCACAGAGGAAGTGAGGTGCTTCCTTTGCAAGAACCTGGGGCACACTCGCCAGAGTTGCCCCAAAGGGCAAATTAAGACCACAGCCCCTGTTCCTGCTCCCAGTGCCTCAAATAAAACATCTTATCCTGCTGGGACTATTTCAGCAGGGTCCTCAAAGGGGATATCTCCTTCACTAAAGAACCTCAAGGTGGCTGTTACACAACCCACCTCTACAACATCCAAACCTCCTCCTTCTTCACTGAAGACATCTAAGGCTGCAGCATGTCTTACAATTGCGGCAAAAGAGAAGGGGGGAAAACATGTCAAAGCTTCCCCCAGGGTCACAGTTGTGACAAAAAGGTGTACCCCTGTTATGGGAACCCCTGAAGGTGTGGGGGTACCCATGATTGCAACACCTGTTGGGGTTGGGGCAGATAGTGGCCTTTCCTCTTCAGATGCCAAGAAAAAGAGGAAATTTAAATCAAACTGGCTGGTACCTGAGGAATGGGCATCAGTGGTTAATGATGGGGCACCCCCATCCAAGGGTAAAAAGGGCAGCAAAACTTCTGCTCCTCATGTGGTGACATTGTCTGGCCCAACTGTTGGTCACGATCAACCGGTGTCAGACCATGCACTCTTGCCTCCAGATCAGGTGGGGAATAATGAGGTTAATGGTCTGCATGGCCTTGAACATGGCAGTGTTGGTTTCCCCACAGAGTCAGGGGTGCAGTATCTGCCTCAAAATCATTTGGAAGATCTTCCATTGGAGTGTAAAGAGACACCTAATGAGACTCCTGCAGAGTGGGCAGTCAGTGTTCCTGAAATGCTGAGATTTGGCAACTGCAACCAGCCTCAGTTTTTAGTGCCTCAGGGTATTTCACTCCAGGAGGGGGACAATATTGGGCTAACCCCCATACAGGACCCTGCAGATAAAACTGCTGGGAAGGATGGTGAGGGTGGAGTTGTAAATACGGAGGAGGGTAGCCAGACAACCTCTACTGTTCATGCTAAAATCTCTCCTCCCTTGTCTTCAACTGACCCAAATGTTATTGCCATCCAGAAAGCACAGGAGGTAGTAGAGAGGGCAGAGGCTAACCATCGAGCCTCCAAAGCTCTACCTGTTGCTGGGGAGCTAATTAGTTCTGTTGCTCCTGTGTCAAACACTTCCAAATGTGTTTTAAGTGAAGTTGAGGGAACACCTGAGCCATTGCAGGGTCTCCAGAAAAGTGATTCTGATACTTTTCCTGTAACAACTTGTGGAGAGATTCTCAAAGCTCTAGTGGAGAGGGGAGATTATCAATCCCTTAGCCAGGAAGAGCTCATGGATGAGGGGAACATCGAAGAGGAGGTTGACATAGGAGTGGCAAATCCTTCTACCCCAATCATCCCTGCTGAGGAACTCAAAAAGTTTCTTGAGAGCACCCTTGGTGTTAAATTAGAGAAGAAGATGCACATGGCTCTGGAGAAGTGGCATGATTTGCCTTTAGTTATCAATTCTGTGAGACAGTACATTAAGGTCATAAAAGAGGCCAAGAACTATGGAACAGCGGAATATCTCCGTATAATGAAGTTTCACAAAAAATGTTTGTCTCATCAGACCTTGATGAAGGTTAAAGCACTTCCTAAGACTCAGTAATGGCCTTGAGTATAAGCACACTTAATACTAATGGCTGTCGGAATCGTTTCCGAATGTTTCAGGTACTCTCCTTTCTTCGTCAAGGAGGGTACTCTGTGAGTTTCCTCCAAGAGACCCACACCACTCCAGAGCTTGAAGCAAGCTGGAATCTGGAGTGGAAGGGAAGGGTCTTTTTTAATCACCTCACTTGAACATCATGCGGGGTGGTGACCCTTTTCTCAGATTCCTTCCAGCCAGAGGTCCTGAGTGCTACCTCTGTCATCCCTGGCCGTCTATTGCATCTTCGGGTCCGGGAGTCAGGTAGAACATATAATCTAATGAATGTGTATGCTCCTACTACCGGACCAGAGAGAGCACGGTTCTTTGAAAGTTTGTCAGCCTACATGGAGACAATTGACTCTGATGAAGCCTTGATTATAGGGGGTGATTTTAATTACACCCTTGATGCTCGAGATCGCAATGTACCCAAGAAAAGAGACTCGTCTGAGTCCGTTTTGCGAGAACTAATTGCTCATTTCTCCTTGGTTGATGTCTGGAGAGAACAGAACCCAGAGACGGTTGCCTTTACCCATGTCAGGGTGAGAGATGGTCATGTTTCTCAATCCCGGATTGATAGGATATATATATCGAGCCATCTCATGTCACGAGCCCAGTCGAGCACCATTAGATTGGCACCATTCTCAGACCACAATTGTGTATCCCTGAGAATGTCAATCGCACCATCTCTGCCAAAAGCTGCTTACTGGCACTTTAACAACAGTTTATTAGAAGATGAGGGTTTTGCAAAGTCAGTCCGGGATACATGGAGAGGCTGGAGGGCCTTTCAGGATGAATTTGCCACATTGAACCAGTGGTGGGATGTAGGCAAGGTTCACCTAAAGCTCTTGTGTCAAGAGTATACCAAAAGTGTGAGCGGGCAGCGCAATGCAGAGATTGAGGCACTGAATGGGGAGGTGCTTGATCTTGAGCAAAGGCTATCAGGCTCTGAAGACCAAGCCCTTCAGTGTGAATATCTAGAAAGGAAAGAAGCGCTGCGTAACATGGAACAACGACAGGCTCGTGGTGCCTTTGTGCGAAGCTGGATGCAGTTACTTTGTGATATGGATCGTGGTTCCCGATTCTTCTATGCTCTGGAGAAGAAGAAGGGGAACCGAAAACAAATCACATGCCTTTTTGCGGAGGATGGAACCCCCCTTGAGGATCCGGAGGCTATCCGGGACAGAGCCCGGTCCTTCTATCAAAACCTTTTTTCTCCAGATCCCATCTCTTCAGATGCCTGTGAGGAGCTATGGGATGGGCTTCCAGTGGTCAGTGAGAGGAGAAAAGAGAGGTTGGAAACACCAATCACTCTAGATGAACTCTCTCAAGCACTCGGTTTAATGCCCCACAATAAATCTCCTGGGCTTGACGGACTGACCATAGAGTTCTTCCAGTTCTTTTGGGATACTCTGGGCCCTGATTTCCATAGGGTCCTAACTGAGGCCTTCAAGAAAGGTGAGTTGCCACTTTCGTGTCGTCGAGCAGTTTTATCACTACTTCCTAAGAAGGGGGATCTCCGTCTTATTAAGAACTGGAGACCAGTCTCACTGCTTAGCACAGACTATAAGATCGTGGCCAAAGCTATCTCACTTAGGCTCAAATCAGTGCTGGCAGAGGTGATTCATCCTGACCAGTCCTATACAGTCCCCGGTCGGACAATTTTTGATAATGTCTTTTTAATCCGAGACTTACTACATTTTGCGAGAAGGACTGGTCTATCTCTTGCTTTTCTCTCTCTGGATCAAGAGAAGGCATTTGACAGGGTGGATCACCAATATCTTATAGGCACTCTGCAAGCCTATAGCTTTGGCCCACAGTTTGTGGGCTACCTGAAAACAATGTATGCCTCTGCAGAGTGTTTAGTTAAAATCAACTGGTCTCTGACTGCACCTCTGGCCTTTGGACGAGGAGTCCGGCAAGGATGCCCCTTGTCGGGACAACTGTACTCGCTGGCCATTGAGCCCTTCCTGTGTCTCTTAAAGAAAAGGCTCACGGGACTGGTGCTCAAAGAACCTGACATGAGGGTGGTTCTCTCAGCCTACGCTGATGATGTAATTCTTGTGGCCCAGGACCTAGTTGATCTTGAGCGGGCACAAGAGTGTCAAGAAGTCTATGCTGCTGCCTCATCTGCCCGTATCAACTGGTCCAAGAGCTCAGGCCTTCTGGAGGGTTCTCTAAAGGTAGATTTCCTGCCTCCTGCTTTCCGTGACATCTCGTGGGAGAGTAAAATCATTAAATATTTAGGCGTCTACCTATCAGCTGAGGAGTATCCTGTCTCACAGAATTTCATTGAACTTGAGGAGTGTGTTCTAAAGCGCCTTGGAAAGTGGAAGGGTTTTGCTAAAGTACTTTCTATGAGGGGGAGAGCTTTGGTGATTAATCAGCTGGTGGCCTCTCAGATCTGGTACCGGCTGATATGTCTTAGCCCAACCCAAGAATTCATTGCTAAGATCCAGAGAAGGTTACTAGACTTTCTCTGGATAGGAAAGCATTGGGTTTCTGCAGGTGTCTCAAGCCTGCCGTTGAAAGAGGGAGGGCAGGGAGTCGTGTGTATACGTTCTCAAGTACACACCTTCCGTCTCCAGCAAATACAGAGATACTTGTATGCAGATCCTTCTCCACAGTGGTGTACTCTAGCATCGAGTTTTTATCGCCAGGTACGAAATATGGGATATGACCGGCAATTGTTTATAATTGAACCTGAGGGTTTCCTAAGAAACCTTTCAACCCTGCCGGCTTATTACCAAGACACGCTAAAAACCTGGAGCATGGTATCCGTGTTAAGGCAAGGAGCCATTGAAGGGGAAGACATTCTAAATGAGCCCCTACTTTACAATCCATCTTTTAAGACTAGGATGTTAGAATCCATCAGCATCCGACGTCGCCTTTGCCAGGCTCGGTTAACCAGAGTTGGAGATCTCCTGGATTTTGAGAAATCAGATTGGGTGGACTCTCAAGCAGTTATGCAACGCATGGGATTCCTCACCACTAGGGTTCCACACCGTCTTCTCAGGACACAATCTCTCCTGATTCTCACACCTTCATTGATGGGGTTTTACATGCTGGAGAGCCACGTCCACCTTGGAACTCCTAACCTCCAGACATAATAATAGCACCTAAAACCCGTCAATCCCCCCAAGCACCTCCTTCCCCCAACTTGAGCCAGTTGGAGAATTTTCCATTGACACGCTTTCATGATATAACAAGAAAGCTGTTGTACTCTCTAATGCTTCACACTGTACACTTCCTTGCCCTCATCTCCCGATATGATACCATCTGGAGACGTGTGCTTAATGAGGGTGAAAGACCTCAGTGGCGAGCTCTTTATTCCAGTTTGGTGCCTAGACCAGCTGGAGACTTGAGTTGGAAAGTGCTGCATGGTGCATTGAGCACGGGAGAGTATTTAGCTCATTTTACAGACTCCCCAGCTGCTTGTCCATTCTGTGGCAAAGGAGAGTCTGTGTTTCATGCTTATTTTACGTGTGCCAGACTGCAACCTCTATTGGCTCTTTTGAGAAAGCTTTACCTGCAGTTCTGGTTACATTTTTCCCCTCATGTTTATATTTTTGGACGCCCAGTATCCCGGGACAATAAAGAGAAAGACCTTCTCTCCAACTTGCTCCTGGCTTTAGCTAAATTAGTCATCCATAAATCTAGAAAGCAATGTTTGGAAGGTGGGAATCCTCTGCCAGCAGAGGTCTTGTTCCGAGTGCTGGTGCGTTCCCGCATCCGAGCAGAGTACACCCAAGCAGTGTTTACTGGTCGGTTGAAAGAATTTGCTGACCAGTGGGCAATAGATGGGGTACTTTGCTCAGTATCCCCAGACCTGGTTTCTGTTCAGACAATTCTCACACTCCATATTTAAGTGCACTTTAATTTAAGTGACAGTTGTATTTTAATCAGTTAATTATCTCCTTTGAGATGTGATTAACTTTGGTGAGCAATCACTCACCTGCAATTTGAATAATATATCAGCTAATGAAAAATCAACACATTGACTGCATTTTTGTGGGGTAAAAACACAGAAATATATGTTTACCCCCCAAAACCCATATATTTTTGGAAAGTACACATTCTACAGAATCTAAAATGGGTACCCATGCCTTTCTGCTCCAAACTACTGAGTCGCAAGGCTTTCCCAAAATTGTCGGTTTTGGTGAAATATCTGAAAATTGCCTCAAAGCTTCAACTTCTTAGCACCATATCACCCATGTATCGTTATGCACCAAGAAAAAGCACCCTAAATATGATTGCCAGGGTTCCTCCGAACAGTTTGGTGGCCATTGTTCATAGGTTTACCAAAGTATCTGGCATTTAGAGGCCCCAAAATGAAGTTAGCGCATACAAACAGTCCCGTGGGTAACTTCAGCTAATGAAAAATCAACACATTGACTGCATTTTTGTGGGGTAAAAACACAGAAATATATGTTTACCCCCCAAACCCATATATTTTTGGAAAGTACACATTCTACTGAATCTAAAATGGGTACCCATGCCTTTCTGCTCCAAACGACTGAGTCGCAAGGCTTTCCCAAAGTTGTCGGTTTTGGTGAAATATCTGAAAATTGCCTCAAAGCTTCAACTTCCCAGCACCATATCACCCATGTGTCATTACGTACTAAGAAAAAGCACCCTAAATATGATTGCCAGGGTTCCTCCGAACAGTTTGGTGGCCATTGTTCATAAGTTTACCAAAGTATCTGGCATTTAGAGGCCCCAAAATGAAGTTAGCGCATACAAACAGTCCCGTGGGTAACTTCAGCTAATGAAAAATCAACACATTGACTGCATTTTTGTGGGGTAAAAACACAGAAATATATGTTTACCCCCCAAAACCCATATATTTTTGGAAAGTACACATTCTACCGAATCTAAAATGGGTACCCATGCCTTTCTGCTCCAAACTACTGAGTCGCAAGGCTTTCCCAAAGTTGTCGGTTTTGGTGAAATATCTGAAAATTGCCTCAAAGCTTCAACTTCCCAGCACCATATCACCCATGTGTCATTACGTACTAAGAAAAAGCACCCTAAATATGATTGCCAGGGTTCCTCTGAACATTTTGGTGGCCATTGTTCATAAGTTTACCAAAGTATCTGGCATTTAGTGTCCCCAAAATGAAGTTAGCACATACAAACAGTCCCGTGGGTAACTTCAGCTAATGAAAAATCAACACATTGACTGCATTTTTGTGGGGTAAAAACACAGAAATATATGTTTACCCCCCAAACCCATACATTTTTGGAAAGTACACATTCTACCGAATCTAAAATGGGTACCCATGCCTTATTGCTCCAAACTACTGAGTCGCAAGGCTTTCCCAAAGTTGTCGGTTTTGGTGAAATATCTGAAAATTGCCTCAAAGCTTCAACTTCCCAGCACCATATCACCCATGTGTCATTACGTACTAAGAAAAAGCACCCTAAATATGATTGCCAGGGTTCCTCCAAACAGTTTGGTGGCCATTGTTCATAGGTTTACCAAAGTATCTGGCATTTAGAGGCCCCAAAATGAAGTTAGCGCATACAAACAGTCCCGTGGGTAACTTCAGCTAATGAAAAATCAACACATTGACTGCATTTTTGTGGGGTAAAAACACAGAAATATATGTTTACCCCCCAAACCCATACATTTTTGGAAAATACACATTCTACCGAATCTAAAATGGGTACCCATGCCTTTCTGCTCCAAACTACTGAGTCGCAAGGCTTTCCCAAAGTTGTCGGTTTTGGTGAAATATCTGAAAATTGCCTCAAAGCTTCAAATTCCCAGCACCATATCACCCATGTGTCATTACGTACTAAGAAAAAGCACCCTAAATATGATTGCCAGGGTTCCTCCGAACAGTTTGGTGGCCATTGTTCATAGGTTTACCAAAGTATCTGGCATTTAGAGGCCCCAAAATAAAGTTAGCGCATACAAACAGTCCCGTGGGTAACTTCAGCTAATGAAAAATCAACACATTGACTGCATTTTTGTGGGGTAAAAACACAGAAATATATGTTTACCCCCCAAAACCCATATATTTTTGGAAAGTACACATTCTACCGAATCTAAAATGGGTACCCATGCCTTTCTGCTCCAAACTACTGAGTCGCAAGGCTTTCCCACAATTGTCGGTTTTGGTGAAATATCTGAAAATTGCCTCAAAGCTTCAACTTCCCAGCACCATATCACCCATGTGTCATTACGTACTAAGAAAAAGCACCCTAAATATGATTGCCAGGGTTCCTCCGAACAGTTTGGTGGCCATTGTTCATAGGTTTACCAAAGTATCTGGCATTTAGAGGCCCCAAAATGAAGTTAGCGCATACAAACAGTCCCGTGGGTAACTTCAGCTAATGAAAAATCAACACATTGACTGCATTTTTGTGGGGTAAAAACACAGAAATATATGTTTACCCCCCAACCCCATATATTTTTGGAAAGTACACATTCTACAGAATCTAAAATGGGTACCCATGCCTTTCTGCTCCAAACTACTGAGTCGCAAGGCTTTGCCAAATTTGGCGGTTTTGGTGAAATATCTGGAAACTGCCTCAAAGCTTCAACTTTCCAGCATCGTATTGTCCATGTATCATTACCAGCATAAAGCATCCTAAATATAAACATATGGGTCTACTAAACAGTTTGATGCCCAATGTGCATAGATATACCAAACTATGTGGCGCACAGAGACCCCCAAATGACAATATGTATAGACATTTTCACTGTTGACGCTCTGGCTGCTGCAATATGAGCACCTGGAGTGTGTATTATGCGACATTAGACCCCCCTAACAGTACAGAGACCACAGAAAACCATATATTTTCAGAAAGTACACATTCTGACGAATCCAATATGGGTAAATAAGTGTTTCTACTGCAAACTGCCAAACTGCAATGCAATGCTGAACATAACGGTTTTTATCAAATTTCTGAAAATCGTCACAAAGCTTGAATTCTACCCCATTATATGCCACACATTTCGTAACGTATCAGCATAAAACATCCTAAATATGAACGCCAGGGGTCTACTGAACACTTTGATGCCCAGTATGCATATATATACCAAACTATGTGGCGCACAGAGACCCCCAAATGACAATAGTGTATATACATTTTCACGGCTGACGCGCTGGCTGCTGCAATATGAGCACCTGGTGTGTGTATTATATGACATTAGACCCCCTAACAGTACAGAGACCCCAGAAAACCATATATTTTCAGAAAGTACACATTCTGACGAATCCAATATGGGTAAATAAGTGTTTCTACTGCAAACTGCCAAACTGCAAAGCAATGCTGAACATAACGGTTTTTATCAGATTTCTGAAAATCGTCACAAAGCTTGAATTTTACCCCATTATATGCCCCACATTTCATAACTTATCAGCATAAAACATCCTAAATATGAAAGCCAGGGGTCTACTGAACACTTTGATGCCCAATATGCATAGATATACCAAACTATGTGGTGCACAGAGACCCCCAAATGACAATAGTGTATATAAATTTTCACGGCTGACGCTCTGGCTGCTGCAATATGAGCACCTGGAGTGTGTATTATGCGACATTAGTCCCCCCTAACAGTACAGAGACCCCAGAAAACCATATATTTTCAGAAAGTACACATTCTGACGAATCCAATATGGGTAAATAAGTGTTTCTACTGCAAACTGCCAAACTGCAAAGCAATGCTGAACATAACGGTTTTTATCAAATTTCTGAAAATCGTCACAAAGCTTGAATTCTACCCCATTATATGCCACACATTTCGTAACGTATCAGCATAAAACATCCTAAATATGAACGCCAGGGGTCTACTGAACACTTTGATGCCCAGTATGCATAGATATACCAAACTATGTGGCGTACAGAGACCCCCAAATGACAATAGTGTATATACATTTTCACGGCGGACGCGCTGGCTGCTGCAATATGAGCACCTGGTGTGTGTATTATGCGACATTAGACCCCCCTAACAGTACAGAGACCCCAGAAAACCATATATTTTCAGAAAGTACACATTCTGACGAATCCAATATGGGTAAATAAGTGTTTCTACTGCAAACTGCCAAACTGCAAAGCAATGCTGAACATAACGGTTTTTATCAAATTTCTGAAAATCGTCACAAAGCTTGAATTTTACCCCATTATATGCCCCACATTTCGTAACGTATCAGCATAAAACATCCTAAATATGAATGCCAGGGGTCTACTGAACACTTTGATGCCCAATATGCATAGATATACCAAACTATGTGGCGCACAGAGACCCCCAAATGACAATAGTGTATATACATTTTCACGGCTGATGCGCTGGCTGCTGCAATATGAGCACCTGGTGTGTGTATTATGCGACATTAGACCCCCCTAACAGTACAGAGACCCCAGAAAACCATATATTTTCAGAAAGTACACATTCTGACGAATCGAATATGGGTAAATAAGTGTTTCTACTGCAAACTGCCAAACTGCAAAGCAATGCTGAACATAACGTTTTTTATCAAATTTCTGAAAATCGTCACAAAGCTTGAATTTTACCCCATTATATGACCCACATTTCGTAACGTATCAGCATAAAACATCCTAAATATGAACTCCAGGGGTCTACTGAACACTTTGATGCCCAATATGCATAGATATACCAAACTATGTGGCGCACAGAGACCCCCAAATGACAATAGTGTATATACATTTTCACGGCTGACGCACTGGCTGCTGCAATATGAGCACCTGGTGTGTGTATTATGCAATATTAGACCCCGTTAACAGTACAGAGACCCCAGAAAACCATATATTTTCAGAAAGTACGCATTCTGACGAATCCAATATGGGTAAATAAGTGTTTCTACTGCAAACTGCCAAACTGCAAAGCAATGCTGAACATAACGGTTTTTATCAAATTTCTGAAAATCGTCACAAAGCTTGAATTTTACCCCGTTATATGCCCCACATTTCGTAACGTATCAGCATAAAACATCCTAAATATGCACGCCAGGGGTCTACTGAACACTTTGATGCCCAATATGCATATATATACCAAACTATGTGGCGCACAGAGACCCCCAAATGACAATAGTGTATATACATTTTCACGGCTGACGCGCTGGCTGCTGCAATATGAGCACCTGGTGTGTGTATTATGCGACATTAGACCCCCCTAACAGTACAGAGACCCCAGAAAACCATATATTTTCAGAAAGTACACATTCTGACGAATCCAATATGGGTAAATAAGTGTTTCTACTGCAAACTGCCAAACTGCAAAGCAATGCTGAACATAACGTTTTTTATCAAATTTCTGAAAATCGTCACAAAGCTTGAATTTTACCCCATTATATGACCCACATTTCGTAACGTATCAGCATAAAACATCCTAAATATGAACGCCAGGGGTCTACTGAACACTTTGATGCCCAATATGCATAGATATACCAAACTATGTGGCGCACAGAGACCCCCAAATGACAATAGTGTATATACATTTTCACGGCTGACGCACTGGCTGCTGCAATATGAGCACCTGGTGTGTGTATTATGCGACATTAGACCCCCCTAACAGTACAGAGACCCCAGAAAACCATATATTTTCAGAAAGTACACATTCTGACGAATCCAATATGGGTAAATAAGTGTTTCTACTGCAAACTGCCAAACTGCAAAGCAATGCTGAACATAACGGTTTTTATCAAATTTCTGAAAATCGTCACAAAGCTTGAATTTTACCCCATTATATGCCCCACATTTCGTAACGTATCAGCATAAAACATCCTAAATATGAACGCCAGGGGTCTACTGAACACTTTGATGCCCAATATGCATAGATATACCAAACTATGTGGCGCACAGAGACCCCAAATGGATATATAGTAGATAAAATTTACAAGGCAAAAGAAAATAAGGCAGTAAAGAGTGAAATGCAAAAAAATCCAATAAAACCACAAAAATCAATGTTTTTTTTCCAGACTAGCGTTATCGGCCGTCAGAATCACAGTTTGAATATTTTAGCTGGGCCAAACAGGTTATACGGCTAGAAACAAGTGAACACAACATACGCAGAGCTGAAAATGCAATAAAATGGCTAAAAATTCAATAAAATGGCTAAAAATGCACCAAAATACCCAAAATTGCAATATAATCACCGAAATAACATAAAAAAGATATTGCACAGTACGGTTAGCGAATACGCTATTCGTAATGGCAATAAAACATTTTTTTCAGCCAAAAAAAGAGACGATGCGATAAGAAAAAAAAAAAAAAAAGCCACAATGCCATGTATGTGCGTGTGCGTGTGTACAAATGGTAAATTACATGTTATGTGCGCGTGTGTGCGTGTGCACGTGTGTGTAAGTGCAGTGAGTGTAAGTGACCCCCCCAATCCCCAAAAATGTATGTGTAAGTGTGTGTAAGTGTGAATCTAAGTGTGTATTACTGTAATAAGTGTGTGTTGGTGTGTTAGTGTGTGTAATTGTTGCACTAACCTGAAAAAGTCGCTGTAGACTGTTGCACACGATCAGAAAGACTCCCTGGAAGAAATCTGCGACGTCCTCTGTGTTCCTGTGCTGTGGGGGCGGAGATCTCCAGCGCCGTGCAGTCTGCAGCAGCAGGACACGTAAGTAGCACGTGCCTGCTGCTGTTTTTGGGCCCCTGGGCGATCGCGCCCCAGGGGCCACTCGATCCCCTGCTCTGCTCGTTGCCTAGGGGCAGGGGATCGAGCAGGAACGGAGCGAGCGGCTCTAACAGCCGCTCCTCCGCTCCTGAACCCGGAAGTGCTGCAGAACGTAGAATCTACGTTCTGTGGCATTTCAAGTTACTTTTCCACAGAACGTAGATTCTACGTTCTGTGGCACTTAAAGGGTTAACATTTTATTCTAGGAAGTGCAGTTGACAAAAGGACATCATACACTGAAGCCAGACTATAGGCATTTTGCAATTAGCTTACAAAGATTTTGTTTCCTTTTTAATTTTTTTTTTCCAGCTTCTAGAAGCCTATACCTATGATAATATGGCAACAACAGATATAGGATGAATGTTCTCTTAAACTATAATGAAATTGTTCTATCTACATAAATAACAACAGAAGAATATTATTTATATCACCTGACAGCATCATTTTACTGTATAAAACTACCATCACAGTCTGTGTGTGGCTTACGGTTGCCACCTGGCCGGTATTTTACCGGCCTGGCCGCTAAAAATGTCGGCTGATCCCAATGTTATTAATACGGAAAAAATATATACAGTAATATAGGAAGGCTGGTATTTTTTCCAGAAAAGTTGGCAAACTTCGTGTGGCTCCTTGCAGATATTTGGCTAAAAAGTAAATAAATTATTTTTTTTCCTGCTCTTCAAATTAGCAGTATCTTATGCAAGCCTGGACAACAATGTGGTAGAATATACACAAAAATAAATGCAGTTTGTACACCTAGGAGTCAGAGTTGGAATAGTACGTAGACCAAGAGGGACCTATAAAACACCATAGGGAGAGCAGCATATTTGGAAGGGATTACTTGAAGCCCTTTAACATGGTCCTTCTCCCAGTGGCCATGGTCTTTTATCCCGCTACTTAAAGGAATTGTTCAGTGTAAAAATAAAAACTGGGTAAATGGATAGGCTGTGCAAATTAAAAAAAATTCTAATATAGTTAGTCAGCCAAAAATGTAATGTATAAAGGCTGGAGTGACTGGATGTCTAATGTTATAGCCAGAACACTTGACTTCCTGATTTTCAGCTCTCTTGGTTTCCACTGCTACTACCAGGTACTACCAGGCAGTAACCAATCAGTGATTTGAGGGGGGCCACATGGGTCATAACGGTTTGCTTTCGTATCTTAGCTCAATGCTAAGGATCAATTGCAAACTCGCTGAATAGTTATGTCCCATGTGGTTCCCTCTTAAAGTCACTGACTAACTCGGAGTCAGAGAGCTGAAAAGCAGGAAGTTGTGTTCTGTTCTGTTAGACATCCAGTCACTCCAGCCATTATAGATTACATTTTTGGCTAACTAACTATATCAGAAATATTTTTTATTTTGCACAGCCTATCTATTTACCCAGTTTTATTTTTACACTGAACTGTTCATTTAAGCCTCTTGAGCTTTAGGCTCTGCCAATGAAATGGAAGTCACAAACCAAAACTCTTAGCCTCAGCATCTGGCTCATTTATCAACACTGGGCAAATTTGCACCTGGGCAGTAATAAATAGCAACCAGTCAGTGATTAGCTTTTTATACAGCTGAAAGTGAATAAAAGAAAATGTGATTGGTTACTGTGGGATACTGCTTTGGTGCAAATTAACCCATTACATACCATCTGCATGCCATGCTGGCAGATGTTGTGTAGTATGAGCTGAACACACCTAATATCACTGGTAACGGGAAGGTACAAAGTTGGAAGTAGAAAAATTTGTAGAAAAATGAATGCATTTGAGTAGTGTTTTGTTCCAAATGTTTAAGGAAAAGATCAATTACTTAATCATACATTAACCATATTACACAATATGGAACACAGACATTTGGAACACAAGTTACAAAATGGTGAGATAAGTTTTGTTTTGATTACAGGTGCTGATTCTGGAAACATTATAAGCAACTTTTTTAACTATCACTCAAATGGAATAAGTACATAGATTAGTTTTCACTACTTTGGTGACACCTAGTGGCACAAATTGAAAAGGCACTTTTTGTAATTTTGTAGTTAACTGCACAAATTGCTTAATGCACATTGTAATGACGTCATTTTGGCGCCTTTTGAAGGTAATTGTGGGTATTTAAATTGTTAATCTATCACTAGCACTTTATCCTTGATAAATTCCCCAATGTCTTGAATCTTGATATAGGCAGTATATGTAGAATGGTGCATAGACCCAATAAGCAGATAGTCAATCCACTTTTAAATATATATATCTTCCATCAAGGTCGCACTCATTTTGAATAAAACGTAGCATTTATTCCAATAGCAGTTAAAACAAAATTTAAAATAAAAAAAAACACACACATTGGAAAGAAAAAGGATGAGTGGCTGCAGTAATACATTACAGAGTTCAGGTTTTCTCCATCAGGCCATGGCAGTGATTTCATATTAATGGAACACTGCCAAGTCTGTACAGGGACAGCATAAACTTTCACCCAGAAAGGACAGACATGACAGCAGTAATGTAACTATCACCGGTTGCAGGACGTGCAGCCCCGGCCCCCCAAGACACAATCTTTAGTCTGCATTTCGATGCACACAAGGCTCTGACTGGCCCCCAAATAGGGTTGCCACCTTTTCTAGAGAAAATACTGGCCTTCCAATATATTTATCTTTTTTCCCTATAAATAAAATTGGGATAAACATCATTTTTACCGACCAGGCCGGTAAAATACCGGCCAGGTGGCAACCCTACCCCCAAAGGAGTGCCACCTTTCACTACTGTAAGTTCCCCAACTGCATGAGAGGCACGTTAGGTGTGTTTATGTCACTATCAATGAATAGTTAAAGATGAAAGTATATTTAAACAGTTAAATATATTAACCCACAGGTTGATGGAAAGTGGTGCACTTGGTCTCCAAATATATCTTTGCACTTGAATTAATGCAAATTCCTGCATGTAAAACCGTTAACTCTCATAACTATGCAAAAATTTGGTTGAAGACATTTTTTGTACAAGGAAAGATAACTAGGAAATAAATTGCACTGTAGGGGAAGTGAGAAATACACTCATGGGATTTAGGTGATAGCAGAGATAGGGAAGGGAAACACCTGGGCCGGGAGAGCTTTGGAGGCATTACAAAGTTTGTGTGCATACCTGCCTTCATTGTAGTATGATGCCAGCACTAAAAATATAAGAAGGATATCTGTTCCTGTAGGAGGCTCCCTCAATGTTTTACCTGAAAGAGAATTTTGACATCCCCGATTCTGAAACCTTTAGGGCCACTCAACTCCTACACTAGGTAAAGCAATGTTGGTCTACAAGGAACCCCGAAGCCCCTATTCAAACTTACTTTGAGAGATGGTGTATGAATAATTCTGCCACCCCAAAAGCCGTCTCTTTACTATATCGAAATATGATCTCTCCAGCTAATCTCACGGATTTTAACTATATAAAAGCTCTTTAACAGAGGAAGATTGGGTAAAGGCATGTGAAAATTTAAAACATAGCTCAATGAACACCATTATCTCTGAAGCAGGGTATAAAGTCCTCTTCAGATGGTACCTGACGCGAGTGAGATTAGCTAGGATACATCATGTTCTGCAAGATAACTGCTTCTGGGGTTGCTCCTCCTCAGGCACCAAGGCACACATATGGTGGTCGTGCCCAAGAGTGACAAGATTTTGGACTCGGGTGTACAATATGATTTTTTCTATTTTGCAACTTAACCTAGTAAAGACCCCGTCTGAAGCCCTCTTGGGAGTTCCTTCTAAAAGAGTTCCTAAATTGAAGCTAAAATTATTCAATCCTTTTTTCCTAGCCGCTAGGCAAACCATTGCTAAATCGTGGAAATCTCCTAACATCAATTTTGCAATTTTGAAAAGCAAACTGGACTGGATCTTCATTAATGAGAGACTTTCCAGCCTAGCCTCTGAAAATCTTCCAAAAGTAATGAAGATTTGGCAGCCTTGGATTTCATATAGGTTTAACGGCTCCCTCCCTCTTAGTATAACATCTTTATAAATGCCTGTTCCACATAATTGGAAATATTGCATATATAATTCTATACCTACCATTAACGAGACATAGAATGTGAAGTTAATTGCTGTTCTCTGTCCCTTTAGGTTGTATTTAATTTTTCCCTCTTTTTTTTTGTCTTTCCACGGGTTTTTTCCTTCTCTGTTTTCCTAGGATACCTAGCGTTAATAATTTTATGCTCATTTTTGATGTTTAATCCTAGTTTAAATAACTAACAATGGTGAACCTAACTGCCATCCTGTTACAAACTGTTTGCATACCACATGGAACTGTCTCCAAAGCTAACAGGTAACCTCAACCGATTACCCAGTGCTGTTAACTATTGGTTACTCTCTAATTGGGTCATACCTATGTTGAAAATACTCTGTAACCAAGTGCAAAACAATTACTCAAGTATGGTTGAATTGTGTAACTGTTTATTATTCTCAAATATTGTATAACTATCAACAATGCAAGAACTCAAACAATGTCATTTTCTGTGAAAGTTTAACTTTTTAAAATTTTCATAAATAAAAAAAAAAGGATACCGGTTCTTTAAGAGAAGTAGGGCACCTTCTTGGGAGGAGTACATTCTTTATTTGATTCGAGTTTTTAAAAAAATTTGATTTTTGAGATTTATCATACTCTGGCTCTTTAAGAATTCAAATTTGACTATTTGAAATCCAAAAACTGACAAATTACTGTACAAGTCAGTGGGAGAGGTCCAGGGATCGATTTGGTGATGTTTGTAGCCTTCCTGACATTCAAGTTTTTTTCAGAGAAAAAACTCGAATCCACTTTTTTGAGTCGGATCAGTAAAATCAATTAGATTTATATAAATTTCCCCCAAACAAATTTCAAATTCAATCGAATTTAAGGGAGTTAAAAAAAACAACTCACATTAATTCGACCCTTGATAAATGTGCCTCCCCGTATGATAGGATTTCATTAAAATGACATCTTCATACTTTGGTGTATACATTTGTTATTTTCCACTTTTCATACATACATACAGCACAATGTGTGGGTGGTGACATTAAAAGAAGTTTATAAATAGTACTTAGCTACATAGACAGAGAACTTATTTGAGGGTCTGGAATTGGCTAAAACTGATGTAAAAGTGGTAACATCTGCAGGCTCCAATTATATTAAAGATCAATGGACCCAAACTTGCACCCATATGCTCCCTATAAATCTTATTTGTATGCCTCCCTTTACCCTGTTGTTGTTGTCTTTTGCTTTATATTTACAAGTGTACATACATAGCCCTTTGTGTGTTGCTGATCCTAGAATCTATGGCACTGACATGGAAGTACTAATATTCCAGCAACATAGATTTTACGTTTCTAGATTACATATATCCTATGAGAAATGTGTTGCATATAAATGTGTGGTAGGGTTAATAGATAATAATATTAAAAATCACTGTAATCATCATGTATTAAGTGCCTGCATGTAAGCAGCAAGAAGGTGATTGTGCCAAAATCCACTATGTGTGTGCCGACAGGGGGATCACATGCCTGTCAGCACACACATTCTGCAAAAGAAAAGCTTTTTTTCCCTCACACACAGTTGATCTCAGAGGTGTTCCTGCATACAGACTGATCCCATATCCGTCAGAGTACACACATTTAGAAAGAGGAAGACAGTGGTTTGGCTTTTTCCGCTGGAGTCAACATGTTGGCAGAGAAACAAACCATGTGCTATTGGCCTTAAGTGAAGTCAGACCATTTCATTCATTTTTAAAAGAACAGTACTAAGCATTCCCCTAAATATCATATAAACCAGTAAAGCTTTACAACACGTTAAAGGGGACCTGTCACCTTAAGAAATAATTCCAAATTAAGTTCTATTGTGTTTGTCAAGCAAAATAAACTTTACTTACACTATATAAATTATTTAAATCTTGTTTCCTTTAGCCTTTTTGAACACTTAAGGCAATATGTGCCCATGCTCTGGCTATAAAATTAGAAGGTGAGTAAGGAGGGAGAATGAGAAGAGCACAGTAACATCTTGGAAGCGCAGAATGGAAAGTGAAAGTAATTGCCTGTCCCACCTCTATGCCTTACTTAGACATAGAGGCAGGGCAGGCAATATATGACTGACAGCTGAGATTTTTAAATACATTTTATAGCAGGTATAGATGTTTTAATTAAAACAATAATTTGATTTTCAGGCTTAATTTGAAAAGGGATTTCATTATACAGTTTATGTCTGAGTGACAGGTCCCCTTTAAATTGAGTATACTATCTCTTTAAGTGCACACATTTTTCTAGAGTACATACAATATTAAGACTGGCAAAGTAAAAAAAAAAAAAGGAAAGGCATAATTCCATTCATGCATCTGTAACAGTTTCACTGAATTATTAATTTCTCATACTTTGTTTATTCAATTTTCCCCAATTAAATCTCATTCTTCCTCCTCTCCCATACAGCACAATACTATTATCTCATCCTTTTCATTATTTTGATTTCTGATAACTAAACCTGTGCTGCTTTATGACTTGCCTCCTCTTTTCCAACTCTATTCTTACTCCCTGTGGTGCTTGATTTCCAACCCTTACTAAATCCACTTTCCAGCATATATGCTTTAACCCATTCTGTGGCTCATTTCTGTGACCCTACTTCACCACATTTTGCCTCTAAAAGATTAATATAGAAGCTTAAAATGTATGGCAAGTAACAGTTAAAGTGTCCATATGTATTTATCAACCTATATTTAAATAAGGTTAACATTTTTATACAGCTCATTAGCCTTGGAACCAGCCCCTACCCCAGTTTACCTTATAGAGCTCTGTCACATTTATGCACTCTAGGGCAGCAGTTTCCTAACCGTGAGAGAGTCTGGGGGCCAACTGAAGTATAGTTTGTGGAAGTTTTGAGTTGAATGCCTTTTTACTCTATAAGATACACCTGATACTGTAGGTCATTTAGGGTAAACTATGGTGCAAACATGTTGTCCTAGATATTCTTGAAACTATGGTTAAATGTTTGATACACCAATATTATACTATAGCTATAAACGTGTTATGAGCTAAAGTCTGGATGTCTAAGGAGGTTTTACGAAAGTACTCCTTATATGATCAATGATCTTATGTGAGGAGATACAATAGACATGCAGCTGGTCAGTGCACATTTATATCCAGGCTCAAGTGTTTGGCAGGGGCATCAGGGTAATTTAAGGCTATTTTGTCACCTGAGACAGCAGACCTGATTTGTTATCCCCAGAGTCTAGATTCTACGTGAGATAATTTCTTTTTGGGATATCTCCAACATCTTAATTTCATTTGCCAATCTTACATTTTAATCATGGTGATTATGAGAAGACATCAGCTTTAGAGAAACAGTTTTTACCATTTTTTAAATTAATTTATTAGCACCTGTACTTTATTGTAGTTATTGCATTAATTAAGCACTAGTCATTTTGATCACAATGTCAACAGAGTAATTAGTAATCTTGAGGATGAATTTGAGATGAAGCACCTGATTGTGTGTAAACAAGAATTGTTTTTTTTTTTCCCACCCTCTTGATTCAACTATAGTTCAGCTACACCTTAGGTTGGTGCAGAGCTTTAGGGCAGTTTTTCTTGAATCATTCACCTGTAGTGGGAATCAATATAATCTTCTTACATTTTTATTATATATAGTGTAATTGCTAAAGCAGTGTTGTCTTTCCTATTTTGTTTTATTTGGTTATCCATAACAGATACTCAATTTAGATGAACTATTTTTTTTTTTTTAAAGGTTTTTTTTGGTACCTCTCTACACAATGATAATAATACAGTCAAACCCCAATAATGGCATTACAGCTTGTAACTATATGTGCAATAGGGGGTTATCAAATGTTTTATGGTGGGCTGTGGTTGTGAGCTATAATTTTTCTGTTTAATTGAATCGGTTCTACTTCCTAAGAAGAAAAATGCTTCTTTGCCTGCAAAGAGTACAGACAGTATTAAATTACAAATGTTTTAGATATGATCATGACGGATTGAGTCTCAGCAGAGCTGCATTGCAGAGAAGCTTAACATTCATGTGCCTCATTCCTTTCGTGTGCCCTTAAATACAAAGCACATGATACAGGGATGAATTAACTTATTAGTAAAAAAAAACAGAGCTCAGCAGTATAATATGGAGGTAAATGGGTTCAGGACAAAACTGCAGCTTGCTTTGTGATTTTGCATATGGCTTGTGTCTACTGTACTGACTACCATGATTAACAGACATGTTAGTATAGATTTCATTATGTCCTGTTCATACAGGGAGAACATACAATATACTGAATCTATATATATATATATACTGTAATCAGCTACAGAACATACAGTATGTATTTTACCGACATATCAAAATTTGTTTAAATATCAAACTTGAAAAACAAAGGTGTAATGGCATATTTAATACAGTGAATACAATATGCTAGATGAAAAACGCAGACTAGATTTTACCATTGAAAAATGCACTCACATTCTAATCAATGTGCTTATCATGTGCTTATCAACTGAGTAGGTCATGGGGATGTTGAATCACTACTGCAAAAGGCCCAATTACTTACACTTGTGATGCCCTAAAAGAACCAAATTTTCAGCTGAAAAATAAAACTTAAAATCAGCTCTTAAATTACCAGGGGTGGCTTTCTCACCATGCCTCATGGCATGTAGTTTGTGCCATATTAGCCATGTTTTTACCCACAATGCAGTTTTTTCCCCCAAAATTCCAGCATAGTAGCAGCCACCAACAAAATAGGGCACATACTTCTCAATGCAAGTGCAAATATGAGTGAACTATATATTTTCTGGTATAGCGATCGTGATGCCAGAGTTGTATCGTGAGACTGATTAGGCCTAAGTCAGTTACATGTGTAAGCATAAAATTCAAAGAAAACACTAGTAATAATTCCTCAAGAAAGAACTTTCCTTGTATTTGTGTGCATTGCATCTTTTCATAAAAATGCAATTAACTGGCATTTTGGCACAAGGTGCAATTATTTATGCAAGTACCACAACGTCCCCATTATAAAGCATACATGGAAGTTGGGGTAGCCAAGACCAGTGTTACTATGCCGATTAAAAACAGTAAGTAAAACAAGAGGCAACAATCTTATAAACTATATAATATAATTACATAATATTTTCAAGTTGCAGACTAAAGATGCATCAAAATAGCTTATTGTATATTAATTGTATACTAATCAATGGAGTAAACAAGAACTTTTGGGGCCCCAATGTCACAGAAAATGTAGAAAAACCCTATATATATATATATATATATATATATATATATATATATATATATATATATATATATATATATATATATATATATAAATATACTATATAAACTACATTTTTGTAGCTATCCTTTCTGTACCAAAGGGGTGATTTACCTTTAAGTAAAATTTTAGTATATTATAGGATAGTTAATTCTAAACAACTTTGCAATTGGATTTCATTATTTTTTTTATAGTTTTTGAATTATTTACCTTCTTCTTCTGACTCTTTCAATATAGTTATTGCTACATTTTATTACTCCTATTTCTATGCAGGCCCTCTCCTATCCAGTCTCTGATTTAAATGAATGCATTGTATATAACTATAAAAGGCTAAATAACTCAAAAACAAATAATAAAACGGGCAAATTTTCTTAGAATATCACTATCTACATCATACTAGAAGTTATTGTAAAGGTGAATTACCCCTTTAAAAACAAAAGGTTAAAATATATACTCAACACTGTGTTAAGCAAAAACCTCTTTCAACTGTATTATAAACACTTTAAAGTTTTCTAAAAAAAAAAAGAATGCATTCATTTGTATATATTTATAAGTATTGGATACTGCTAAGGTTGCACAAGGAATTAAAAGGATTCTATCATGATTTTTATGGTGTAGTTTTTAATTCTGAATTACCCTGTTAACATTACAAATTCACTCTACCATATAAAATGTTATTCCTGAACCAGCAAATGTATTTTCAGCTGTAATATTGGTGTGTAGGCAGCTATCTCAGTTCATTGTGCCTGACCCTTCACAATAAAACGGATTTAAAGAGCCAACACTTCACAATAAAACGGATTTCAGATAAGCAATTGTTTCTCCTACTCAGTGTAAATGAATGAATTGCTGTGGAACTTCGAGTTTTACTACCAAGTGCTATTCTGATGTGTTTTGAAAAGGATTTCTGTGATAGATTGCGAATATGCAATTATGCAGCAATAGGCATAGTTAAGCCAGTCATCTACACATAAGGCAATTTAATTAAAGAGGAAATTGAAAGAGTAATTTAAATTGATGTTTAGTGTGCCATAAAGTGACCTGTTCTTTAGCAACCCTTTAGTTGTTCTTCACTTTCTATTTGTAAAATGATTACCATTCCAAATATGATGATTTCCATCTTGCAATTTAAAATAATACCTAGCAGGGGAGGTCACTGACCTGAGTAACCAAATACTGGTGCTCTGCACAGCGACATTTTTGTTGTTTTATTGCTTAGAATGAAAGATGAGTAGCCAGGCCCTCTGACTTCTAAGCTGTTGCTTGTTTGTTTGCTAAGGTTACTAAGACCATTTCAACAAGCCACAGAAATTCTGAACTGGACAGCTGCAGAGCAAGACTGCAAAAAAACAAGTAATACAATTGATCTCCCCAGTTAATATACCTTTCTTTCTTGACTTTGCATATTTTTGTTAAAATAAAGGTGTATTAAAATCCGCAATTACAGTTTTAAAATATCTCATGAAATGTTTGGTTTTATTATTCATCAGTCCACCTACTTAAGGAATAGCTCAATAGATAAATAAATTGTATGTTTTTAAACCCATTCTGCAGGTAACAAACACCTTAGATCTTGCTTGTGAGGGCAACACCTCAAATGGTATGCATCTATAAAAATATTTTTCCTTCGGTCGTGTTGGAATGGACCATGCACAGTATCCAACGACCTCCTACAAAGGATAGGAATTTGCAATCTGTGGCCTTAATTTTCTAGACTTCCGCTGGTGTTATCTTTTTGTTATATCCTCACTTCCTCCATCTGCACAGGATTGAAAATATAGTCCAGTAATGCTAATTGCTTAATTCCTTTTTGTGCATTTAAATATAGCAATATAAATTAAGCTATGGGAGTAATTAATAAAGTTATCAGTGACAACAGTGTGTCACAGATTTATAATTAGAAAACTTGCATCCTTAGGCACTTATCCTTCCCTCCACTGGCTACTCTCTGTCCATCAGGGCTCCAGTCAACAGAATATACCTACAAATAACAGCACATTTAATACAAACTATTTAAAGTTTATAAATCCAAAATATAGCAGCATCGCAAATAAGTAACATCAGAACACGTCTCTTTCTGAAGGTATATCTATTTGACTGTACATTTACAGGAATTGACCAGCAGGTGTAGTTACAAAAGTCATTGTATTTGCAGTTAACAAAAACTTAGGCGCAAATTCACTAAGCGCCGAAGCGCCGAACGCTAGCGTTAATTCGCTAGCGTTTGTCATTTTCGTTACTGCGCAAATTCACTAACGAACGCTGGCGTAGTTTCGCTAGTGTTACTTCGCATCCTTACGCCAGGCGAATTTTTGCTAGCGACGTAACTACACAAATTCACTAACTTGCGCAGTGTACTGAACGCTACCTTTTTACGCTAGACTTCCTTCGCCACCTCAGACCTGGCGAAGATAGGGATTGTTTCCAAAAAAGTCAAATTTTTTTCTAAGTCCCAAAAAACGCTGGCGTGTTTTCTACATGATGGGTGATAGGCTGAATAAGATCGAAAAAATTTTTGGGGCTCCCCTCCTTCCCCCCTACATTTCCTGACTCATGGCAACTTACCTAGACAGTGGGCACATGTGTAGGGCAAAATAAAATTTATATTTGCTGATTTGAAGGTTTTCTAGGCATTTGTAGTGCAGATACGTATTCCTCCATTGAAATTTGAATTTCGCGCCGAATGCAAATTAACAAATTAGCAAATTCGCTTTGCTTGGCGAATTAACGCTAGTGCAACTTCGCAAACTAACGCTACCCCTGTGCGCAACTTTAGTGAATTTGCGGAGCGCTGGCGAAAATACGCCTGGCGAAGTGCGGCGAAGTTGCGCCTGGTGCAACTTGGCATCTTAGTGAATTTGCCCCTTATAGAGAGAGAGATCTGAAATTGAAAAAAAGAATAATTAACAAAAATTGTTCAAAACCACCCTGAGCAATTTTTCATTATTTTTTTATTTCATTTTTTAAGGCTTATACTTACTTATTTTTTCACCAACATGCAGCAGGTAAAATGACTGGAATTGTAACCTAGTGCCATAAGCCTTAATAACATACATTAGGTAAAACGCCAATGAATTCAAATAGTGGGTCTTTTCACTCCAAATGATACAGGGACCCAGCTTCCCTGTACATTTAGGATTTATACATAAATTTGTTTTTAACTGTATACAGTATAATTTGTGTATTAATTGGAATTTATTATAATTCATTTTGGCCTTAGTGATATTTATTATAATTCAATTTTGAGCTCGAAAATAAGAAAAAGCTAAAGATGTATAACAGTTGACAGTGCAACAAAGCCTGCATATGTTAATGCTGGGTTGTATAGTTTACAGTGCTTTGGAATGGCTATGTGGGTCAGGGAAGCCGGTTTATATTTCAGTTTTAGGATTAGGAGAGACACCCAGTTGCACACAATAAAGTCCTTAGAGGTCATCCAACTACCAGTGCAAATATGGAGCCAGAACTTGTCTAACCGTAATTTTACATGCCTGCCAAACATCCTGTACCTCATCTGCATGACCTGGGAGGTCCATCAAAAGTTTCTTGGTCTTTGAATCCCAAACTTTAAGTGTTCTATCACTGCTCCCGCTGACCAAAAGTCTGCTGTCTGCCGACCAGGCGATCTCATAAACTGCTGATACATGGCCTCGTAAGGATGTCAAGAATCTAGAAAGCAAGAACATTCTAATAAGTCAGTAAGTAATATAACATTAAGCTATTTTTTTAATGTATACTTAAAAAAGGATTTCTAATATAATTTTGTAAAGCAACTACAGAAACCTGAAAATGGAACTTAAAACAGGCTGCACATTACTTGTGTAATATATGGGACATGGAATCGTATGGCTAATTTAACCAGATACCTTTCACCTTAGCAAACTTTCAGTTTTCACATTGTGATGAGGATAATAATAACAATAATAATAATAATAAATCTGGATGTTTTAGTTGGGGTGATTCTGAAGGGGGCTGTTGTTTTTCTTTTGGGCAGTTTAAACTAGAATGCAAAGACTCTTAAGAATAAAGAATCACCCCAACTAAAACATCCAGATTATTATTAATAATTCAAAAGGATTTTGCATTTTAGGTTAAACTGCCCAAAAGAAAAAAAAACACCTTCGAAATCACCCAATATTATTAAAAAAAAAAAAAAATCAAATGTATGTATTTATACATGTATGCTTTCTATTATTTTAGGCTGTATCTCCCATCCATTTTCCTGTAGTAAATCTATAGTCCATAATGAAAAAAAAAATCCCTGATGGGAAATCTACAAAAGGTAATTCTTCCCTTGTTTAAGTAAATAGTAGGGATAACAATAAATATTATGCTACCAGTCAAGAGTAGATCTTACCAGTCAAAAATAACCAACCATGTTATACATCTTAATATAAACTATATTTACACTTTCACTAAATCTTTTGTTGCTTTCTATTTAAATATTAACCTGATACTAGCATTCATAGCTGTTAACACATACATTAATCACTTATATTATGGTCTAATGAAGATTAGGCATTTTTAAAAATATTATATTACACACCTACCAATAATGACGTTTAAAAAGCCACTCCCAGTATATTGGCAGTGCCCATGGGTAGTACTTATAACTTGAAAAGAGCCAATAAAGACCCATATAGAGCCACACCAAACATTTTTATTTGCAAATCACTTGACCCGTAGGTCCCTTTTATAAGATGATTTTTTTTAAATACATATATTGCACACTCAAATCCACTCAATAAAAATCATAACATCATTTATAACCAAATACCCCACTTGATGTGCATTGATTCATATCTGCAGGGTTGAAGCATCACATTGTAAGGGAGTTATAGTTAAACTGCTTCATGTTAAGAGCAGTCCCAAATGGGGAATGAAAAGTTCATTCATCAGATTATACTCTTAAACAGTCAATTGTATATACACATGTGGCGCTCCACATAATTCTGATGAGATTACTTCAATTATATAGCTCAATTTGTGTAGCAGATTGCTTTAAGAAAAATCTCCCACAGCTTTTGCCCCAGACACGATGAGAATTATTTTGTGGGCCAGGTTAGGAAGAATGTTAAATCATCCAGTGCAAAGATTAGGATTTACCAAATTCTTGTTTGGATCATGCAATAGATTTACTGTAAAGAACATTGAGGGGCAGATTTATCAGTGTGAATTTAGAACTCACCACAGAAAAGCTCACTCACTTTCTATTCATTCCTATTGGATTTTTAGAATCGTATTTATCAAATGGTGAACTCCATTGATAAACATGATTCTAAAAATCCCATGTGAATGAATAGAACATGGGTGAGTTTTTCTGAGTTCTAATCTCACATTTTGATAAATCTGCCCCTGAATGTAAATATGCTTACTATAAATAATTGCTCCTGACTGCAATAATATGTGCTCAGAAAATTAATTTAAATATTGCATAAATTAGTGACTTACTTTCCAGTCTTACCATCCCAAAGCTTGATTGGTTTGTCAGAAGATGCACTAGCAATGATCCTTGTGTCAGGAGAAAAGAGAACTTCATTGATCAGGGCTTGATGTCCTGTCATCCTCTGCAAAGGTTTCTTTTCCTCCGCTGGGGCCCAAATAAACAGTGTGAAGTCATCAGAACCTGACACCAGTCTCTCAGGACCTTGGCCCTGTATAAGAAAAGAGAAGCTTTATTAGTAACAAATTATTTCCATGCTCTCTGTCCTTAAAACAATTGCAGATAATATAAAGAGGCAGATTTCTGATCCCAAATGTTATACAAAATTAGAATATTAGTAATTAAAATATTAGAAGTGTCCCATGACCTGTGTAAAAACATATATCATGGAATTTCGCTGTAACAGAGGATACATTATCAGAAAGTACATCACACAATTCAGTGTCATCCCTGGCCTTATAAACTGTAATTTTCATTAATCTGTAAATAATAATGATTAAAGGCCATGTAGTTAACCTTCATTTACAGGCATAACACAATTGTATGCTCCAAAACAAAAGTCAGTTGCATTTCCACCTGCATTTCCATCTAGAAATGATAAGAACATTGCAGCCCAATACTTCTAAATACATTCAAAACAGCTTGCTTTACATCTTTAAAAAGCATTGACATTACTGACATTTTGGGGCAATTATTGCTTGTGTCTGTCTTAAGGAAAGCATAGGTCAGATTTTTGTTCAATAAAATTCTCATGGAAATGTCACAGACAAACTGCCCTTGTGTCACGGCTCAAATCCTTAAGGACTGAACATCTATTTATTGCTTTCTCGCAATTTCTTATTTGCACAGCGGCATGCAACAAACTTAAGCCCCCTACGGGACTTGTGAATGAAACAAGCAAAAAAGTGACAAAACAGAGCTGTTTAACATTTTAATTACTTCTATATTATGGGGCAGACTAAGTCTTTCTTTGATTTGTGTTTTTAGAGGTTTACGGATGTCTTTGACGCAGGCTTTTGTGCGTCAATACGAAAAAGTCTTTGTTATTGTGTGCAAAGTCGAAAAAGATGTGTTTTTTGCAACATTTCTGCTACTTTTCACATTCATGCTTTATCAGTGCAAATCTTTTAATACATTTCATGACATTCATGGTTTTAGAGAAAGTGAGTTTAGTTGTGGTTTCAAAAACCACTAAATTAAGACTGCTGATAAATAGGCCTATATGTGTAGGTTTGTATTTACAATAATAAATGTAATGAACAGCCTTTGGCATTTCATTTGTCTTCAGCATAAAAAAAGTTAGGGTAAGGTAAAGCTAGTTGCTTACCCGGACTTCATTGTATCTTTTCAAGGCTTTCTCCTTCAAATCTTCCACTTATTTTGGGTAAAAAAAACAAAACAAAAAGTAAACAGTGTTTTTAAGGATTAAAACTGAATACATATACACCTAGAGATTTGTAAATGTTACTGTGCTTTGCTATAACTGCTGTTTTTTTTTCTAGCAGATGGTATACAAATGTAATTCTTTGCCACTGCAAATCTATAAACCAAATATATAAATATTACAGGGGGTTGTTAATACAACATTTTGTATAAGCAAATTTAATTAAGAAACTTGTTTGTATTTGGACATTTCAATATATACACTATTTCTCTGTCCTCTGCTATTCTATGCACTGCTAATTCAGACTACATGGACTAATGAAACAATGTTGCAATAGTCAGCTTCAATACATCCAAGACTGCAAATCCCCCAATACCTTGCATGTTCACTGAATAACAGATTTGTAAATTAGGACAACCACAGAAGTGGGTAATTGGAATATGAGCTGGAGTGAGAGGACAACTGCTACAGGCAGTCAAAGGCAGCAGCAGAGAGGAAAAAGACACACAGATACGGCTTTCGACATCAATCACATTAACAAATATTTTTTAAATAATTGAAAAAAATGTGTTATTTAGAACTAAATTTACTTTTATTATGCAAAATATTACTGTATATCTGAGATTACACCCTTTTTTAAAGCATTTATATTAGCATGCATTTATTTTGTAATTTCCTAGAGAATTATCATTTTAATCATTTTGTTATTATTAGTGGCCGATTAGTAGGTGCTGTTCAGAATATGCTCAAAACAGCACTTGATCAAATACACTTATACTATACCACCTGCAAAGATATCCTGAAAATAATCCCTGTTTTTGAGTTCTGGAGGTGACAGCTTTAGTATTTATGTCAAAGAGCGAAAATAAAATCAAAGGAAAAAGTCTTACAACTCTGAACCAAGAGTCCTGAATCCGGCATTCCCAAAAGAGTACCAAAGACGGGATAAGTCAGAAGGCTATTGGAATAATGTTCTGTAGCTGAATGAGACCAAAAAAAGCTTACATCATTGGTGAAACATGGAGGTGGCAGTATTATGGTTTGGGCCTGCTTTGCTACCTTTGGCCCAAGATGGCTTGCTATCATTGAAAAAACTATAAACTAGTTAAACTGGGTTAAACACCGCTTGGGCGTGTTTGGGTTGAAATTGGCCAACTATTGCAGGTTAGGGTTATGTGTGGTCAGACTGGGGAAGCACACTACTGCACTGCTACCAAAGATTCTGGGGCTGATTTATCAAAAATTGAGTAGGGTTTTTTTTAAGAAAAAACAAGCAAGTATTTTCTGAAACCTAGAATAGTCAAAACTTATTAAAGGAAAAAAACATGAAAAGTCTGCAGAAAAAGGTTATATATAAGTCAATGGGAATGTTCTCTACCAACTTTATTTATTTTCCTAGTTTATTGAAACATTAGTGATTTTTCAGCCTCATTGAAAATTAATGGGACAATGAGATTCTCGCTGGCATGCAACTTTTTTCTGCGAAAAAACAAACACTGAAATGTTTTGTTCCGGGTTTTTCTTAAATAAGATAGCATTGTAGAAAAACGTTGCACACATTTTTTTCCCCCGACAAACTCAGATTTTGATAAATCTGCCCCTCTGTGTCTTGGAACTAGAGGCATGCACAGAAGTGTACAGAGTGGAAATACATGCTACCGGTTGGGTGTGAGCCCTACAACGGCAACATTTTGCAGGTAAGGGCCGAATATGGGTTAAGGATTTGTAGGTTAGGGTCAGGTCTCAGAACGTACTCCTGTCATTTGGGTAACACACAGCATGGCTGATCATATTCTTAGGCAGCAGTGACATAAACTTTTAAGTAGTAAGTAAATTTCATTATTGACAGTCTAGTCAGTTACCTGTAACTAAAAGCACTAGGTGAATAAAATATACCCCCACCCCTCAAAAAAAACTAACAAAAGGTAATACTAAGACGTTTAAGAAAAATTTTATGAAAATGTCATGCTGTTAACTCTGCCGCTACCACAAGTCAGATGAGATCATCATCCTGCGCGCTCCTCTGCAAACACCTTCCTCCATAGACATGCATCTGGCACGCATGTGTAACATTCCCTTATGGCTGCACTAGGGTCGCTGCCTGAGAAGTCTTTATGCGCATGCGCTTGAGTGTGGTTTGTTGAGGTGAGAGAGGTTGATTTGGGTGGTTTGTCATGTAGGACAGGATCATTGTCAGGCCCCCAAGCCCCTCCCCAGATCCCGCCCACTCCACACTACAGTTAAAAGACCACATAAACGTCAGTGCTAAAAAGGTAACCCCCAACACACAAGTTATAAAAAGCTATTGATGGTCAGGGCTTATTCTTAAAGGACCAATGAGGGCATAGGAAATCTTAATAGGAGAAAAGCTTTGCCGCACAGAGCTGCAGTCTCCTATTTTGTGAAGCTGGCATCATAATATTGCCGTTCAAAACAACTTATAATTTTGCCATAAAGTATTTGCCCAATGCTCTTACATTACCTATCTGACTCCCTGTGAGTGCCTATGAGGGGACCAGGGCCGCTTCTGCCATGAGGCAAGGTGAAACCCTTGCCTCAGGCGGCAGCGTGCGGCCAGTTACAAGGGGCGGCAAAAAGCCGCCTCTTGTAACTTTAAGAGCCGAACTTCCGGGTTTTAACCCGGAAATTCGGCTCCGCTAGTGCAAAGAGCGCTATTGCGCTCAATGCACTAGCGATACTGCCCCCTGAAACCCGCTCCAACGCTAATTTTTAAGCGCGGAGCGGGAGAGGAGGGGGGCGGCATCTGGGCTGCTGCCTCAGGCGGCAGCAGCCCCAGAATCGGCGCTGGAGGGGGCTGCCATATTTGTGCCGCAGGAGTCTGTTAGCATTAGAAACTTTAACTGACAGGTTGAGATGGGACAGTCAGGTTGGCAAAACAGTCAGGTTTAGGAACTTTAACTAATAATTACTTACAAAAACATAAAGTAGTTTTTTAGTGTCAGTATCACTTTAAGAGAGATGATAGGCTGTGACCCACGTGTAAGGAAGCCACTGTGTAAAGCTGGCCACAGACGCAAAGATCCGATCGTACGAATCAATGTACGATCGGACTTTCCCATCTCCCGACCTGCCACTAACCATTCAGATTAAAGTCTTACCATTCTGACCAAATAAAGTAGTTAAAGAACAGATCAGCCGATGTTCTGCCCCTGACAGCAATTGGCTAGTGACAGTCTCCCACTGAAAATCGTACCATTGGCAATACACGCAGAGATATTACCCGCAGCCAACAGAAATTTTCGAACCTGTCCGATCGACCAAACGACGATCAAAATGTCGGGACTCTCCACACACGTTTCCGAAAATGAGATCTTTGCGTCTATGGTCAGCTTAAGTAGGGATGTAGCGAACTGTTCGCCGGCGAACTAGTTCGCGCGAACTTCGACTGTTCGCGTCCGCCGCAAGTTCGCGAACGTCGCGCGACGTTCGCCAATAGGCGTTCGCGTCAAAATCGTTCGACCATTCGACCATTCGATCGCTAAAATCGAACGATTTTCGTTCGAATCGAATGATCGAAGCCATTGGATTGAATGAAATCATTCGATCCAATGGCTTCGATCGTTCGATTCGAACGGAAATCGTTCGATCGAACGATTAAAATCCTTCGATCGTTCGAATCGAATGATTTTCGGATGTTCGAAGTTCGCGAACTGTTCGCATTTTTTGTCGGCGGTTCGCTACATCCCTAAGCTTAAGGAAGCCACGTGTAAGGAAGTCACTTTGTTGGAAGGTTTGTTTACAATGTACTATTTTAAAAATATTGTTTATAGCCAGAGCCGGGCCAACCCGGCCAGTCGCCCTAGGCAGCCTGGCGGGCCAAGGCGCCGGCTCTGTGCGCGCTCGACTGCGCATGCGCGAAAGTGCGCTCCAGTGCGCATGTGTAAAATGTGTGCGCATGCGCAGAAGTGCATTTTCGCGGAAGCTGCCAGTGCCAGCCGAGGAGAGACGGGAACGGCCTCGGGGTAGGCGACAGAGCAGGTACGTGCCTGGCGCCCCCTCAGCTTTGCGCCCTAGGCACGTGCCTACTCTGCCTACCCCTAGTTCCGGCCCTGTTTATAGCTGTTAGAGTTGTTTACATACACACCATTGCCCAACCAGCACTACTTTTGCTAGTGTATACTAAGGGGCAGATTAATTAAGGTTCGAATGGTAGATTCAAGTTTCTAAATTTTTTTTGTGTCAAAACTCACAAATTAGAATTTAAAAGCACCAACTCAAATTTGAATGTGAGATTTTTCACACCTCGACTCGAAAACAGTTCTAATTCAAATATTCAACACCTAAAACTTGCTGAGTTTATGAGTCAATGGCAGAGGTCCCTTGAGTTATTTGAAGATGTTAGTAGTGATGAGCCAAATTTTTGGCAAGTTTGGCTGCAAAAATTATGCTCCATAGACTTTAATGAGAGGAAAAATGTATCAAAAAAATGTTTTCGTGTCAAAAAACGGTGATGCTCAAAAGTCAAGTTTTTTTTTCAGAGGAAAACGCTATTCAAATTTGATTTACATTTTCCGGTCGTTCCTATTCAAGAAATTCACTGGCACACAGGTACTGCTAGCAGGGTAAACCCTTGCTGATTTATTAAATGATTTGCAGCATGCAACGTTTCATGGGTAACCCCCTTTATCAAGCATACAGACACATTATGCACATACCAATTTAAAGCGTGAGAAGGTAACGTGACCTGAAGTGAGGGCGGGGTTAACATTAATCAATTAATTAATTAATTAATAATTCGTTAGGATACAAATAATCTAAACGAAAGTGTGTTTTTGTCAGTTTTAATCTAAATGCAGCCCTCTATTCTTTTGGTTTCTGAACATGCGTGAAATGCAACAAATGCAGCATGTTGCTTCTACAAAAACTGCATGTCTATGGGCATCTTAAGAATAAACATATTTTGAAAAACAAACCAGTGTAAGAAAAAGAAAATCATTTATAGTTTTATGTTACATTAAGGGCAATTTATTAGTTAACGACAACAAGGATAAATAGCCATATAAAGTGGCTGTTTTTGAGAAAGATACAATACACTAAGGATCAATGTTGTCTTAAAATGTTTAAGATGATTATAGACTTATATAAAGCAGCATTATTCAGTCTCACTGAAAAAAAACACATTCCCACACTGGAAGAAATATCCTTTGTTTTAATTGTACACTAAAGCTGCTTTTATCCAGGAAGAAAATGAAAATGTTAAGTTAGAAACTTTCTAGGTTTTATAAATTGCTTTTGTTATCACGGTCACATTAATATAGCAGGGTAAATGGTTTACTGGTGGTTTACCATTGAAGTGTTCTTCCACAGAAAAAAAAAAAAGATTTCCTGGTGGGAAAAAAGTGATCCAGGTGAGGGGAAACATAAATATGTGTCACCCACCTCTCACCTGTTCTAAAATAATTATAGCAGGGGTGGTTACTGAGAGCTGTAATCTGTAGTCCTGTCCCTAATACTGTAAGTGACAGCAGCCCAGGGCCACCATTAGAAATCACGGGGCCCCATACAACAACATTTTAGGGGGCCCGCCCAAACCACAGTTAAAAGACCATACAGACATCAGTGCTAAAAATGGTAACCCCCCACAAAAGTTATAAAAAGCCATTGATGGTCAGGGCCCCCTTATAAGTAAAAAAAAACTGTGGCGCCAGGGCCCCCCTTAAAAGTTTAAAAAAAAAAAAAAAAATTGGTGGTCAGGGCCCCCCTCCAAGTAAAAAAAAATGGTAACCAGTGCACCCCTATCAGTTTAAAAAAAACATTGGTGCCAGGGCCCCCATAAAAGGTTTTTTTTTTTTTTTAAACATTGGCGCCAGGGCCCCCTTAAAAGTTTTTTAAAAATTATTGGTCAGTAAAAGAAAATGTTGACACAAGGGCCCCCCATAAATTTTTTTAAAAAACATTGGCGCCAGGGCCCCCTCTTACAAGTTAAAAAGAAACATTAATGCCACAGAGAATATTTTTTTTAAAAAACATTGGTGGCAGGGGCCAATAGAGTATTAAAATAATACATTGCTGGCCAGGGGTTTAATAAAATTAAAAAAAACACACATTAGTGTTCAGTAGAACTGAACTATTGGCTTCAGGACTTCAAGTTCGGCTCCTTTCGCCAGGGCCGGAACTAGGGGTAGGCAGAGTATGCACGTGCCTAGGGCGCAAAGCTAGGGGGGCGCCAAGCCTGCCTACCCCTAGTCCGGTCCCCTCTCTGCTCTCTAGACTGTCAGCTCGTCCATTGACTTATGCGCTTCAGCGTACACTCACGCATGCGCGCCAGCGTCCTTTCGCAAATGTGCGCCAGTGTCCTTTCGCGTATGCGCGACAACGTCTGTTAATGACATGCACGCCAACTTCCATTCACGCACGTGCGTGTATGTTCGTGTATGCGTGCACCAAGTCGGCGCTGGGGCCAGCCAGGTTGCCTAGGGCGCCTGGCCGCCTGGCCCGGCTCTGCCTTTCGTGACTTCAGGTCTTTTCATGGCTTTAGATGCGGCTATCCAGTCAAGGGGGGCCTGGCTATTTCAAAAGGTGCAGCATAGCTAGGCCCCCCTTTAGGTACAGTAGTACCCCATGTGCCCCCACTGATGGCGGCCCTGCAGCAGCCACTTGATCAGAACCTTCTGAAAGGCTTCTCCATCTTAGGGTTTGCTGCTTGGTAGCCAATGATCTGAAATTTAATCAAAAGAGAGCAGGCACCTTGCAGGATGGAAAAGGCAAGACTTCTGCATTAAAATGGTGATCCAGAGACCAGCTGATGAAGCCCATGGTAGGAGGGCCCAATAAGCATCCCCTTCATGGAGAGGAGCAGCAGCAATAGCTGGTCGGTAAATGAAAAGCTGTAAAGGGGCAATCATGTGGAAGATCATTCTTGCACAGGACTCTGAGGATATTTGTTAGAAAATAGTGACTATAAACTGTGATTCCTTATGACTTGCCTCAAACCACTTGCCGCAAATTTTTGAGATACATTGGTGTATGCTGCGTTTAGCTGATACCAATATCACTTGTTTTACAGCTACACTGCCATGGTTTCCAGTAAAATATTTACCACAAATGGCCAGAAATAACTTACGGCGACAGGGCGACCATCCATCGTGCGACACTCTATTTCTCCTCTCTGGCTATCTCCTACAGAAGGCAGGGAGGAGAAATCGAGTGCAAGCAGAGAATCGGTAAGTTATTTCTTAATAAAGACTTTGCGAATTTAAAGTTAAAAGTGTCTTGGTGGTTTTTTTTTGATTTGTACAAAAATATTTATGTTACTGGTCTTTTAAGCAAAAAATGCCCCAACCACATAGTGGGAGTGTTTAAAAGAAAGTATTCACTTTCCTAAGTGTTTGTCCAATTCCACAATATAAAAGCCATAGGTCCCATTAAAAAGACTAAGCTAGATTAGAGCTGCCAGCATTTAACACCCAACATGAAATTCTTCTTTCTGGATTTTCTTATGCTGCTGCACACTGTACGGGTGGTACTAGTGGAAGGTAAGAGAGACTGTTTTCTCCTCTGTATTAATATTCTCTCTCAGTAGCTTTCAAGGCATGTTTTTATCAGTACATCTCAACTGCCTTGTTGATAAAGCATTGATAAAAGTTCCAATTCAAGGGGGTGCCAAATGTCAGGGCACCCCACAGAATTGTAATGAAGGGGTTGAATTTGGTAGATTTTGGTAATTTTTCAACCCAATTTACCTATGTAATTATGTACAGTAGAACCCCCATTTTATGTTTTCAGGGGACAAGAAAAAATGGTGTAAAATTTGGAAAAATGTAAAAATCAAGTAAATGTATAATGCATGATATATAGGTGGGACCACAAAAAATATGTAAGCTGAGGGGGAACATTAAATCAGTTTCCACTGTGTTTAATTGTTCTCTCAAGAATTTAGACTAAGAGGCTATCGAAAAATATCGAAGATTAAATTGATTCAAAACTCACAGTATAATGTTTAGTGATAAATGGAAATGGTTCAGTAACATTTTAGAAATACCTAGGCTATGATACAATATGTAACTGTTTTTGACTGAAAACAATATATATATGTAATATCACTTTGTAACAAGTTACTACAACATTATCATGTCATGTTTTTTTAGTGCTTTGAAAAAGTACCAATTTCTTTGTTTAGAAAAATCATTTCTGCATCTTAATAATCTAACAATATACTGTTCTCAATAGACTTGCTTTGACCATATGAATTTTTTGTTTAAATATATGATGATTACAGATTACAAGATGCTGATATGGCACCTTGTATTTTAATACTAAGGAGTTGCAAAAGAGCCCATATATCCAGTCTGGCACCTCTTTTTATTATGTGCAGCCTTGTAAACTGTGTCCTATGTTAGGTTCTAATGCCAATTCCCTGATATTATTTTGTTATTAGTATGGGGTTTAAACATAGGTTAAGTGATATTCTAACTATATAAAACAAGTGCACTGGAAAGTCATATGCCTTAATGATTGTTTATACAAGAAAAAAGGTGTAGATAAACATATTTATTGTATCTTGAATCCTTATTCAGGGGATATTTTCTCATTTTTCTTGCAGAATCATCTTGGTGTTATGAAGTCCAAGTATGTTCAACTGGTTGTAAAGGTAAAAAAAATCATTGAAGCTTGTTCTCCCTTTGCTGATTTGTTTACATTTTATTTAAAAAATCATGTGCATAAATAATGAGCATGCCATATAATTATTTACAGTATACCATGTGTTTGTCCCTGTGTGTACATATCTGAAAGGGTGCCAGTTATTTCATGCAGTTGAATGCACTGAAAACTATTTTAAAGGAACAGTTCAGTGTAAAAATAAAAACTGGATAAATATAAAAAAAATTCTAATATAGTTAGTTAGCCCAAAATATAATCTATAAAGGAGTGACTGGATGTGTAACATAATAGCCAGAACACTGCTTCCTGCTTTTCAGCTCTCTAACTCTGAGTTAGTCAGTGACTTGAATAGGGGCCACATGGGACCTAATTGTTTAGTAAGTTTGCAATAGATCCTTAGCCTGTAGTTCAGATTCAAAAACAAATATTTAAGACCCATGTGGCCTCTCCTCAGGTCACTGATTGGTTACTGCCTGGTAACCAATCAGTGGAAACCAAAAGAGCTGAAAAGCAGGAAGTAGTGTTCTGGCTATTATGTTGTTATCAGGGGTCTATCGGCTCCTAGGAGAGAAGTCCAGACCAAGGAGGAAGCTTAGGGTTTAAAGACAAAGTTTGTGGTAGCCAAAGGAGTCAAGGTGTAAGCGTAGTCAAGTTCAGGCAAAAGATCAATAGGCAGGCAGATGAGTAGCAATATCAAAGTTCAGGCAGGGTCAAAAGGTTCAGGAATCAGTCAGTAGCAAAATTAGAAGTACCCAGGAAACACAAAGGAAATCTTATCACTGGGCAATCGAACCCATGACCTGGAAGGCCTTTTATATTCAAATTTCACGACGTTCCTCGTTGTGCTGACGTCACGAGTTTGGCGTTGCACAATGACGACAGTGCACAGCGCTGGATGCTGCCATCTTGAACGGGGATCGGATTGCTTCGGAACAGATGACAATAAGAACATCATTAACGAATTAGGTCTATTTTTTTACTTTGCCTTTAGAGGAGGGTGTATGTGGCCCATTGTTACTTTAAGAAAGAACATATTGTTAGTTAGATTTTAACATCTCCTTAAAAAAAACATACAACAGGTACAAGAACTATATACTAAGAAGCACAGTAGGGTTCATATATTAAGGGGGTGCCGGTACTGATATAAGCCTCATTTGGAGCCTATTTGGCAACACACAAATATGTAATGCAAATCCACAGAGACATGCCAGGAAGCATCTTACAGCATGTAACCAGTGATACAGGGCACCACATTGCCATACCCTACTCAGGAAAGACATTTACAAGCTTCAGTCTGCCATCTCTTTACCCCAGAATCACAGGCCTTACCATCTGACCATTGAGACTGCAACATTCCATAGTATCATAGTAGCAGGATTGGTGACAAAGGACAAAACATGCACCTAGGGCTGTTCAGTTGTGTTAACTTCAATCTATCTTTTTTACTCCAGAATCACACACCTGCTCATATGACCAATTATATATGCTATTCAATAGTATCTGAGCACTACCCAGCAGTGCATTGTTGCAAATTGAAAACTGTATGCATAGTGGTTTACAAGGGTTCTGAGCTTAGTTATGTAGTCTATTTGCCTGCAAACCTATCCGACCAATACACTGCAGCATTCCACAGCACTGGAGAACTTTTCAGGAGTAAATTGAATGTACAGTGCTTTTTTTTTAAAAAAAATCCTTTTATTTCTTAAAAGATGCAACATGAAATTTTACCAGACAGCACCAGGTAACTTAATGTTAAATGTACTATTGGAATATAGAGGTGCAGTAACCTCTGTTTCACTGCAGTTTCTTCTGTGACCCATGGTTGGTTCTAGCCAGAAATGATGATGTGATTCAAGTGACTTAAATTGGTTACTAAGCGTATTGACATAATATGCTTGTTTAGTTATTTATATCTTGGAATACATTAGTTCTGTTTTTTACATTGATAGTCATAGTATAATGTACTGATCACTTTAAAGAAGGAGGAAAGGTAAAATCACTGGTTAGGCACCCAAGTAATTCTAGTCACTAACCTTTTAACCTTTAAACTGGTGCTCATCTTCTTCAAAAAATGCTACTTGCTGAGAGCACCTCATCAACACTGTCTTTCCTCTTCTGGGCACCTCTTTATCAATTTGCAGGGTGCAGGCACATTATAAAAATCTTGGCATAAAGTCTGTACTGCCATGCCCCGAACTGAAGGGGATGTCCAAAGGAACATGATTGTAATGAGGTGTCAGCAAGAAGTACCTATGCCTGGTGCATTCTTTTAAGAATTCAGTTACTGGTAGCAACTAGAATCACTGGGGCTGCCTTATAGCTTGGCAAACCCCCCCCCCAAGTGATTTTCCTTGCCTGTTAAAATTTGACCCTATACTGCAATTGTGCACAGCTCTGGAACACTGCAAGGCTAGTGATCATATACATTGCTGAGTCTATAGTGTGATAATTAGTCACTCACTCAACTTTAGAAAGGTTCAAATGGGAACCAAAACTACAGGTTTGCCAACATTTCATCACGTTATATGCACACACAAAATATACTGTACAGCAGGGATCCCCAACCTTTTGAACCTATGAGCAACATTCAGAAGTAAAAGGAGTTTGGGAGCAACATTAGCATGAAAATGTTCTTGGGTTGCCAAATAAGTGCTGTGATTGGCTATTTGGTAGCACTATGTACAGGGCGCCAAGGGGGGAAAAGTGGCCGGGGCATAAAGGGTGACACGGCAGTGCTGCACTTTTAAGAGAGCTGGGCCCCCCTTGCGAGCGCTAAAGATTTGCTGCCATTTCTGAATCCCGAACAGCCGAAAATGCGGAAGTGCTGAAAAGCCAAACAGCCGAACTCCCGAAGCGGCTAAAAGACCCGAAGCCATGAAAATAGCCGAAGCTGAAGTCCCGAAGCAGCGAAAAGACCCGAAGTCCCGAAAACAACCAAAGCCGAAGTCCCGAAAAGAACTGAAGTCATGAAAACAGCCGAAATTGAAGTCCTGAAGCTACGAAAAGACCCGAAGTCACGAAAACAGCTGAAATTGAAGTCCTGAAGCGGCGAAAAAACCCAAAGTCATGAAAGGGGCGAAGTTGAAGTCCTGAAGCTATGAGTTCAATTCTACTGAACACCAATGTGTGTGTGTGGTTTTTTTTTAATCCCCTGGCCACCAATGTATTTTTTTGTAAGGGGGGCCCTGGCACCAATGTTTTTTTAAAAACATTTTTTGGGCCTTGGCGGGATCTGGGCGGGGCTTGGGCGCCCCGAAAATGTTGTTGTACGGGGCCCCGTGATTTCTAATGGCGGCCCTGCCTATGTGGACTGGCAGCCTACAGGAGACTCTGTTTGGCAGTGCACCTGGTTTTTATACAACCAAAACTTGTCTCCAAGCCTGGAATTTCGAAAATAAGCAGCTGCTTTGTGTCCATTGGGAGCAACATCCAAGGAATTGGAAAGCAACATGTTGCTCAGAAGATACTGGTTGGGGATCACTGCTGCCAGCAGGTGTCAGTATCTGCGCAAAAACATTGATATACATCTCTTATAAAGGTTTCCTACATGTGTGTGATGCTTTATAAATAGAGCTTGTGCAGTGTCTGTCAGGGCTTAAAAAGGTGATCTGGTCAAAGCTCCCTTCTATGCAGAGCACTGCTCTGAGAGCTAGATGAAAAACTGAGCGCTAGATGAAAAATCCAGTGTTCAACATCAGGACACAGTGCTTGTTTTGTGGGCAGCGTGTCCTGACGCTCCGATCTTGCACCTTAGAATGATACTTAAGGTAGGTGTGGTAGGGGAGGACATCTGTGTTAGGGCTGTATTAGCTAATGGAGCCTCAGGTTTCTGTGCTCCGAAACAATTACAGCCTTTTTTGGCTCTTTGCATGCTGCTTTTGGGTTCACAAATGAGCCTTTTAGCTCTTTGCTTGCAAATTTACATGGGTCATGCTGCACAAAAGATTGTGCTTCATGCTCATTTTTGAACTTTTTATTAAATAAGCCATTATGTCTAGTGATAGCACTGTATTTTGTTTTACAAGCACACACTCATTATGTTATGTATAAAACAAAGTAGGAATGCACCGAATCCAAGATTCGGCTAAGATTCTATTTTTTTCAGCAGGATTCGGATTCACCAAATCCAAGTGGCAACTCACATTCAGCAGCAGCACTATTCTAAAGACACAGGTTATGCAAATATACACATGATCTAGGAATGTATATTCAATATTTTGTGTATTCATAATGTTGTAAAAAAATGGCAAAAATGTTGACTCAGCTGCTCTACTGCTGACTGCAGAATAAATATCACTTATTTTACAAAAAGCTTTCTGTCAAAGCTGTGCACATGTGTGCTTGAATTATGGATGAGTATTATTTTTTCTGTTTGTCCCCTATTCTACTTAGTTGGCAGGGCACTGAGGGCACATCATCCAGGTTCGAAACAGGCAGTGAGCCAATATTCCTAATGTGGCACTGCATACATATAGAAATGAGAGGGAACATTATTCACAAGTTCAGTGAGTTTCCTATTACTATTGAAAGATTATATTGTTACACCACTACTTATTCGTTGCATAATTGCATTATGTTTTTAATGCCCTTATTATATGGCAGAGGCAAAAATTTGGGTTAGGTGGGACAGACATGGCCAGATAGAAGTTTGTTTAAAGAGGACATTTAAATACACTTCACTTTACTATTATGATGCCTTTGGATGCTATGTAAAATCCCACATTTTTATAAAGCTGTATAATGATTTTATACCAATGTGTAGCTGAGTACAAAATGATGGCATAAATACAGCGATGTTAGCTACAAAATCTCATTATCTTATACAGAATCACACCATTCACTCGAAATTAGCACATTTTTCACAGAATTATTTGCTGTGCCAATCTGGCATTTAAATTTACACTAAAAAGAATTTTCAAATACAGCCCTAAATTATATGTTATAGGCAGATGTCCTTGTCGTTTTATGATATATTCAGTCTTCAGACTAACAGCCCTATAGAAAATGCCAAGTCTCAGATTCATATTTTGTTTTTATATGTCAATACTGCAGTACAGTTGCACAACCACCTTTGCTCTACGCATGGGAAACCTCTGCATCATTACTTTAGGGTTGTGTTTTATTTATCTCACAGGCCCCAGGAACTGGAAACATATTTATTCTGAATGTGGTGGGTCACAGCAATCTCCAGTTAACATTATGACGAAGAATACAACATATAATTCTTTGCTGAGGCCTTTTCAGTTTAAAGGCTACAATGTGACACATGCCTTGCCCATTACAAATAATGGGCATTCTGGTAAGTATTGTTTTTTTATAGATGTAATGTATAATTACACTGTCACATCTAGTACCTGTGTAGAAACAGAAAATATAGTAGGTGCTGCATTATAAGTATATAAAACATACTATATTGTCCATCAAGATGAACATATTTTCACCTACTGCCATTTGGGTAAAATAAAATTCTTCTCTCGCCATATTTTCTTTTTTTTTTCTTTTGATTTGCTTAAATTTTAAGCTTACTTTCACATTATACAGTACCTCTCCTGTACA